>JAFNEN010000143.1:0-600000 GCA_019343175.1 Oedothorax gibbosus
TTTTCGCTGAAAATTCCCCCGATTGCTCGATAACTGCGGGGGTTATGTCCCCTCGATCGAGCAGCCTAGGTAATTTTTTCCCCCGATGATTTTCCGACAATTTTTCCAAGAAAAATCGAAAAAAAACCCCCGATGAGTAGAATCGAAATCTCATGGCCCCTTTTGGAATTTCGAACTTTTTTGCGAAAAAATTCCAAAAAAGTTTACGACATGTTAGTACAAAATTTTAAAAACAATTTTGGCGAATATTTTTTTTGTTATCAGGTAGAATTCAACTTTTTTTCAATTTTCAGCGGGGGAAAACAGAACCCCCCCCGGGGGTTTCCGCACTCTTGTTTTGCAACTGGAACCGTGCGTTAACCTCACGGCTTCGACACGGCACTTTATTTGATTTAAAAAAAGGGGGAAAAAAGGTTTTTGATCTTTAAAAAAATTTATTATATTGATTAAGAAATTTTAATTTTGATTTTTTTTTAAAAATTTTTAATTTTTTAAATTTAAAAAAATACAAAAGGAAATATTTTAAATTTTTAAAAAATAATTTTTGGAAAATTCGTTTTAAAAAAGTTTTTGGGTTTTTCCTATATTTTTCCCCAAAAAATTTTTTTTCTTTAATTAAAATTTTTTAAAAAAATTAATCAGGCCCCAAAAATTTTTAAAAATTTTTTTTAAAAAATTTCCAAGTAAAAAAAAAAAAAAAAGTTATCACACAAAAAACCAATTTCTCTTCGCACAATTTAAAAAAAATTTTTTGGGGGTAATAAAAAAAAAATAACTAGGTTTTCCCCAGTTTGAATATAATAGTTTTCGGAAAAAAAATTTTTCGAAAAATTTTTTAATTTTGCAAATTTGTTTTTACAAAAAAAAAAAAAAAGCCATTTTTTTGGGGTTTTTTTTTCGTTGCGATATCTTTTGTCATTTTTTTTCCGATGAAACGTACATTTTTTAATTTTCCCCAACTTTTGACCGATATCGAACGGACTTTTTTTCGAAGAATTTTTTTCACCTTTTTTCCTTTTGTGGCCTCGTGTTTTTTTCGGATTAGGAAAATGCGATCACCGGTGAGTTTTCGCTAATCCGATAAAAGATCGATTTTTCGATCGAAAAAAATTTTCGAGAAACGATGTACTAGGGGGGGTTTTTGTTTTGAACTCATTGACAATAGTAAATTTTAATTTATGTATTATAAAGAGAATAGAATAATTTACTCTTTTAAAAGTATCGATTGCAAAGAATAAAGTTACCAGAAATATGCAGATTAAGGAATATTACCAATGAAATGCCACAGATCCTTTCCTTAAAAAAAAAAAAAAAAAAAAAAAAACTCTTTACATTTATAAACTGTACAAAAATTTAGCATCTTTAAGACATAGACATTAAACTATAATATAAAAGAAAATATTTCTGATTGAAAACATAAGCAAAAAAAAGCTAAATATTATCGTCTGGAAAAACATTAAAATCCATAAAGTGGTTTTTACAAACCCACGTGTCTTGGGGATAGAAGTGAATCAATTTCTTGAGTGCCAGTAGCAATAATTTTCTAAGGCTATGCCCTGACTACGCCACAAATGCCACAAAGGCAACAAATGCAACAAAACTTGGCGACTTGGCAGAGTCAGCCCCCATGCTATTGCATCGCTTGGCGCCCTTGGCGGTTGCCAAATTTTGTTGCATTTGTTGCCTTTGTGGCGTTTGATGTCGTAGTGAGGACATAGCCTAAGATTATCTAGCAAGAGAAAGTTTTTTTAGGAGGTTTTTGGATACTAATTTAGTGTTGAATTAGCAGTCCATTCTATTTTGATGTCACTGGGCGTCAGCCCTCGCGACCCCTGCATCACGCTAAGCCCTGTTTTCAGCCGTCCAATTTTTAAAGAAATTGGCTCTTAAATAGTATTTTATAAAACTATAGAACTTTAAGTTCATAACTTCTTTTTAGTGTTTTAATTTTAAATAACTATATACACTCGATTTTTTTGATATAATGTCCTTTGTTGTAACAAGTAACATAGAAAAGAACGGGGTTTTTGGCAAATTTTTGAAACGTGATACTAATAGTGATATAAAAAACCCATCAATATTTATTAATTTACACTAATAATACATCAATTACTGTGGCACCTAACTTAATTAGACGGTAAAAAGCTTAAAAAGATGCAAATCACAGCTCGATCTTGGGCATGTGACGTCACATTCGACGGCGTATGTTGTTTTATGACATTTTAAAGGAAATAGTATGTCGGTTTTAGTAAAGAGAGTAGTTATTTTCCTCTTTTTAGTAATTTTGTAGGCATAGTAGTGTGTCTTTTCGTTAAAATAAACAGATTTTTTTTTATAAATTAGTTAAAATGAATCGAAATATCGATATGTTGTTTTAAAATCGATTAACTAACTTCGATCGATAATTTTTCATGGAGGCTGGACTCAACGCCATCCAGTGTTAAGTTTTGTCACGAATTTAGGTAAGATTTATTAAAATATTATTTAAATAATATATTATGTGCTATTTTTACATAACAAATTTAGTTTTAAATACATTTTGATCAGCGGATTCGACTGGAATAATTTAAATGCGCGTATAAATGTAGGAACTCCTGTTAGCGTCTTTTAAATTTTGTACACTGTAAGACCTTTTCCAACCTGAAATTGTGTTTTTAAAAAATTGCGTTTGTTTTATAATCCTCCAAAATGTTTGGAACAATTATAATTCAACATACTATTCGTTTCCCAACTTCAAAGTTTAAGCTTCTTGTACATAAACATCAACTCAATGTTCGTTTGTAATGACACCATAATGTTCAATATGGCGAGGATAGTTCTCGGGCAGCGGCGAAGTGATCGCTTTTCGAAAATGCACTTGCCTTTGGCTCGAAAAATAGATGGCGCTAATTGCTGAAAAAACGCATGGCGGTGAATCTATGAAATACTCCACAAAACAATCTAAAATATAACCTAGGTTTCTCGTTACATCTTTAATAAATTAAAATTTAAACAGTAAATGCCCGTTTAACGTATCACGGATTTGTGCTTAGATTGAAAAAGATGGCGACCTCGTATATAGAGGTACCATTTACTTGTCGAATCGATTTTCTACTGTTCGTAGATTTGTTAAAATTCAATTCAATTGATGTAGAAAGATTAACGCTACCAGTTTGTTTGAAAAATGAAGAGTAGTTTAAAGTTCACATTTAATATTTTAATTTACTTCTGGTTATACCATATTTGGGATTGGGACATCAGTTATGATCAAACTATTATTTCTTGCATTTTATGATCAATTTTGAAAATCAAATTTGATGAAAAGAAATTTTGATTTCTCTTAAGGATATAAAACACATAAAAAATGCTTTCAAAATTTAAAAACTTAAGTTTTCAATGCTAATGGCCTAAAACTATTTGGGGATAATATAAATTTTGGAGTTATTTTAACATACATCTACTAACACATCCAAAATATTTTTAATAAAGCCATAGACTATTAAGAACTTGAAGCAATAAATATCAGTTGTTCCTGATTTTATTTAACAGGTGATGTTGTGATTATATGAATATTTGCATGAGCAAGTTTGTGTTTCAAACTGCATTTAAAATTTTATTTAAATTGTTGACGTGTTTGAAAAAGTGTAGCGGCCTCAGTAACCCACAGTCTACCAAAAGGATCCCCAAGGTGGAGATGAGTTGCGTGCAGCGTTGAGTGGGGTTACTAAGGCTGCTACCAAAGCACTCAATGCAACTTTGTTTTGACTATTTATATGACAGCAACAGGATATTGAGCTCCGACAAATTTAATGTATACCAGCCCAGCCACCTCTACAGTAGTAAAAGTTAATTTTGTTCAGCACAGTCTGTTCTCGCTTGGTCTTGTTGATTAGGTATCTTGTACATTAAGAGTATAAATATATTTTCTTTTGGTTAAAATAATTTTTCGAAGGCCCCAGGTCTAAAGTGTTATGAAACACAATCAGGTTTATGGAAAGTGTTTTTATTTTACAGATATACATTATTATTTACTCATGTGCAATTGTGCATTCTTATTTAATGTGTACTATTATTATACATTTATGTCTCAAAGGTTTTCTTTTTATGTCTTTACATATAGACTAATACTGTAACCAAATAATAATTTACCTTATTAATTAAAACACTATTCAGAAATTCTTTTTGCATATCATAACACTTCAGACCTAGGTAAGTTTTAAAAAATTAATTTAACCCACTGAAAATATTTGTTATGTTAAGTAATTTAAGTATTAAAACGTAGAATTGGAGTAAATTTTTACATCTGTCGAATTGCCCTATTTTGGTTAGATTTTTTCCTACTTAATAGGAAACTATAAAAATAAAATAAAGCTGCAGTTAAGTTTCTAATATGAACAAACAAAAGAGGATAAATATTGAAAACAAATTTAATGAAGGGGAATTAAAAATACTAAAAAACCCAATTTAATTGCAACCAGTCTTCAAAATTAATGGTCGCTAGTTGCAAACAAAATGCAACTAAATATTTAAATTTTGCGATAACAAAATATAGTCACCGCTATTGTGACTAGTTTTTCAAAATCGACTATACAACTTTCAGTTCTTGTCGCGTTTTTCAATGATCAAACAACAACAAAAAAAAAATTATTAATCACAAATCTTCACCGATCCTAAATTTTTCAAACCATTCCTGTGATCATAAAATCTCAAAAAGTCGGCACTGCTAAAAGAAACTCGAGGTCCGTGATATCCAGAAAGTCTGGCAGTAGTAATTGTGATTTTTTAAAAATTTTGCAACTTTAGTTAGCCTAAAATTCCGTTAACTTTATAGATTCTATATTCGCCAAACTCCGTATTCTATAAGCAGGCTGCTCCAATGATCTTAAAATTGCTTAGTTGGACATTGTGGACTACAAAGTTTGTGGATAATATAAAAAAATCATTACTTTTTTTAAATGCTCCTAGGTTATGCCATTGAGCTAGAAGGGAAACTGGAGTGACGTGTCAGTGAGCCGAAAACCCGTTCACACCCTTTTGAGTGAACAGGGCAGAAAAGGACTATTTTCCCTACACTTGTTTGCAATGCTTGTATGAGACCCCTCTATCATATTGACTTGGGCTCCTAAATGTATTTTAAAAATTTTAGTTCGAAAGAAATTAACTTTCTTTAACTTGAAATTATAACTTTTTTAAGAAATAACTAGTGGATCACTAACTAAGAACCAGCGAAGACGAACCCAATAGCGAAATAGGCAAGTTTCTAGGTTTTCTGCCCGGTTTGTTTCTGCTGCAGTGCCGTGTATTCCTCCGTGTTTCGTTATTGAACCGGTAAGAAAGTAGTTTGCTGCCCTGTTCAGTGAATAACACGCCTCACTACACTTTTCTTCTAGCACAATGGGTTATGCACATTTACTGCTAGATTTTTAAGTTGGTAGCTCATTTTCTCCTAAATTTCTTTATCCCATTTCGAACACTGATTGCAATACAATCTAAATTACATCCCTGAAACTAATTCGCTTGAAACCCTCTAGAAATGGAGGAGACCCCAGCCGAATCAGGAGGTGGTGAGACCATCACTGACATCCAGAACTATCTGGCTTCTTTCAACAAGGAAATCCAAGATGGTGGGACAACGGCTGCTTCAACATCTGCCGCCGGATTGGAGACGGGAACAGAGACAACTGCCGAGACCACTACTGGGACAACAGCTTTTTATGTGGCTGCACCTGCTACAGCTACTGGAGAAGGATTCCAGTTTGAGCAGGGAGAGGTACGAAAGGTCTTTCTTGGCGATACTGCTGTGGGCAGGTAAACTGATTAAGCCTAAATGACTTGGACCATTAGTGCAAACACTCAATTACTCTAACCTATAAGAAAGTAGTATACAGAAAGACTGATTATCTAAGAGCAAAAATGGTCCAATTCATTGTTATGGTTACTGTAGTTTACCCGCCCGCAGAATTCTTTGTAGGTGTAGTGAACATTTTTAACACCACCTTACTGCTGGTCATGCCTTAAGGCATAAGAACTATGGATTCAATAATGCTTATTGTATGGTATGTTATGCAGCAACAAATGTCTGCAGTAGTGAAAGTGCTAACAAAGTCAGTTAGAAATGTGCCCGGTAACAAAAGTTGCATAGCATATTTCCATTTTTGGTAAAATCCTCTTTTAAAACAACAAAATTTAGATCTGAATGCAAGAATGCATCAACAATACCATTGCTTTTCAAATGCAGAGTTATTTTGACTTCTCAGGGAGCGTGCTTCATTAATAGACCCAGAGATGGATGCACCTTAGGGACTAACCTCATTTTCATAATTTGCCAGTTTTGTTTCAAACACATCATTGAATGAGAAATGTTTTATCATACATTTAATTAATTTCTAATCAGCCAATAGGCTTTCTAAAGAATTCATTCTTGCTCAGCATTTGCAGTTTACTCTTGAGAGCCAAAAAGATAATTTCTTATCCATACATTGACATTTTAGTAGTTAAAAACCATCTAGGTAAATATCATAATACAAATGTATGCAGAAAAAATGACACTTCTGCCACGTCTTTCTAATAGAAAATGTTAAAAAAATTTTACCTACAATGTGATAGATAGAAGCATGCAAGGTAGTGTTACTTAATTAGTATTTAACCCTTAGGGAACCTTCGGAACAACATACTATGCTTCCTCAGATGGAACATATTATGCAGCCGCTTCTGCTGATCCAAACCAACCCAGCACCATCACTGCGTTTGCAACCCAAGCAGATGGAACCACTGTTTTACCAGTGTCTGGTCAGAGAACTGCCTTTCGGACAGTAGCAGCCGGTGACCATACTGGACTTCAGCAGATAGTACTGGCAGTCAGTGAGGCCAGTAGTGGACAGGGTACAAGTGGAACAAGACCAGAGATTGTTGCGATACCAGCTACGTTATCTTCTCAGGTAAGTAAATAAATATGTTTCCAGTAAATTTTTTTTAGAAATCTGTACTGAAGTAGGGAGTAGATAGTATAGACATTGAACTAAGACCTTTTCAACTGTATTCATAATTTTGTATGAAAATAATCAATTAAATTGTCCTGAAAGATGTTAATTTTACTAAAAAATAACATTCATTTTTTAAATTTGATCGTTAATTAAAAAATTCTTATTCATCTTTTTAACTACCATTGTGGTTTCCTACACAACTTTGTTACTGATATTTTAAAATATTTTAGACACTAAATGCATCTGGAGAAACACAAGCATTTGTTGCTATGCAAACTGGAACATCTGGCCAAATTACCGAGGGTCAGGCCATTCAAAATCAGGTAAACATGACAGTATTCTTTTATACATATATCAGGCCTCGCAGCACTCCTATATTTCCTATAATTCTATAAATTTTAAAAAGTTCCTATAATTCCTATTTTTTTCCTATATTTTAGACCCTTACTTTCGTTTTTTCCCCCTTTTCATCATTACGATCTATACATTAAAACTGTTACTGTGATCACGACTCACAGACTTGATTTCGTTGGTTTGACTTGGCCTGAACCGGAGCTGCACAAGTAAAATGAGACACCCTTCCGATCAACCGGAGGCAAAAATCTGCCAACCATTATAAGGCGATGCGACGTCATCGGTGGATTTCGTCAAAATTACTAATCTGCAAAATAAGTAAATCAAGAAGCATTATTGGATTGCATAGTTTTGGTCAGGTGTTTGATGATCCTCTTCTAATGAGGAGGGGGGGGGGGGTCCGCTGGCCGATATTTGAGGATATCTTAGTGCAATTTAATCTTAATTCATCTTCAAATTTTAATTATATTTTTTATCTTTATTATTTAAACTTGCTCTACATTAAAATTTAAGTTTGGTTTTCATTGATATAGACCGAGACTATTTTTTCGGTGGGGCTTTAAGGTTGTGGAAATTTGAGGCGTACTTCGTGTAAAAGCCAACCCTTTTTACAAGGCGCTATTTTTTGTGCTAAATTTCTCTACAGAGATATACGAGTATGAGTGTGCGGTATTTATTGACTGTATAAGACGAACGGCTAATTAAGGAATTCATTGTTAAAATCGAAATCAATTTCATATTTTCTATCAAAATTTCCCAAAATGGGTAAAATTTCATTACGATCTAGGATCGCCGGATCAGACGTACTCTACACCCGTGTGATTGCCTATTTTTCCTTTTGTATGATTCTCAGAGGTTTACTCGATTATGGTATGAGTTTTTTCTGTATTTGGATCGTCAGAGTTTTCGGATATTAGGATCGTCGGAGTTTTCTTTAAAAATTCCTATATTTCCTATTATATTTTGATAAAAGTCATTGCGAGGCCTGATATATATAACTGATAAAATGAGATAAAGAAAAATGTGTGGGACATTTTGTCTTCCTTAATTGTGTTAGTAATATTGTAGTACATGATCTAACTTTTTGTAAAAATAAGCAAATTAAATTTGCTTGATTTTTGAATTTTTTAAATGCAATCATCAAACATAAAGTTTAAAAGGTGGTTAGATTATCAAAAGGAATCATATTAAATTTGTTCCTATTGAATGTAATTTGTACATTTCTAAATATAATACTAAAAAATTAATGCTATTAAACTTTATAATAGTGCAATTGCATGTCTATTGAAACCTTTTATTTAAAAAATGTATTTGAAGGACCCTTAAATAGCTTGTTTTCAATTGAGGTTCATTAATTCTTTTGTGAAATTTATAAGTGTATGCATTTTATAATGCATTCAAGTCACCATATTTGGCTGATTTAACAACTAGTGATACTTAGATTCTAAGTATCACAAGTATAACTTTTATGCAATCTCTATCATTTTAGTAATTTTGATTTGGAAAGTCCAGGTATTTTTTTGTAATGTGTCTTTATTTTTTTTAATAAAAATATGCATGTACAAACTCTATATAAAGAAGAATTTCATTTAACAATTACATAATTTTTGAAAGTTTGCTTCATTCTTATTTAGAACAAATCCAAGTTAATACATATTTGTTTTTTTTGTCTCAGGGTCAACTGGCCACCCTTGTCACAACAGATGACGGAAATCAGGGTGACGGAAAAAGCAATATGCCCCAAGTCCAGACCATTCGTATGGTACTCCGTAATGCTGACGGGACCGAGACTGAACAAAATCTGCCTATTTCATCAGCCCGTGGGCCCACATTGCTCACCAATGATGGGCAGGAAGTTCAGCTTAGTGATGAGAATCAGTTACAGATGATATCTACTATTGTAGAGCAGGCTGCTTCGGGTGGATTGGCTGACGGCAATAACCAGGTACATAAAACTAGAGCTTGGAAAGTTACTTTCAAACAGTAACTCTGTTACAGTTGTTTTTAGACATTTCAAGTTATAAGAAAAATTGAGAATTAACACTTACCGTTTTTCAAAGAGAACCAAGATTAATGAAACCTCAGCACAAACAAAACACTGCAATTAATTAAAATGGATTAACACATTTGACATTTTTTATTTAATTTTAAAAGGAGTTGCATTTCTGAAATGGCGACGGAGAGCCCTCATTTATTGGGAGAAAGCATGTTGAAGTAATGAAAAAGTAACAAAATTTTCCGTTGCTGTTAAAAAGTAACTAAGTTACAGTTACTTTTTGAAAAATCTAATGGTGTTACCTAAAAAAAAAGTAACTGTTACAACATTACAAGCAGTTTTAAGCTGGTTTGAAAATTTTTAGCATTTTAGCTAAAATCTGAAAACAAAATTAGTTTTTTTCAAATATTTTAGAATTTTAGGAAAACAAGTTAAACAACATTTTAATAATTTATTACAAACTTTTTACCTAAATAAATTATCATATTTTTAAGTTTCCATGATTCTGCGAGGCTTTTTTTTTTACGATTTTTTCTTTTTTAACTCCAACTAACCACTTTTCCATTTTAAACTACTTATTATAAAGTAAAAGCATACATTAAATTGCCGAAAAAGAAAGACAACGCCAAAACACGTGCGACTGTAGAGAAGTTCAATAGTAATGTGTCGGTCCCCAGAATGAAATGAACGAATCCAAATGAATAGACAAGTTCAAAACGGTGTTAATAATGATGGGTAGGTCCGGAATGAACGGATCCCAATGAACGTGTCCATAACAGGAACGATCGGATCCGTTCCTCCCGTCTGTTTATTTTCTCATTTTAGCGAAAGTGGATGTCAAGATTTTCGCAAAATGCTATTCCTTTTCGCATTTTGCGAAAAAAGCGATTGCAGCTTGAACACTGATTACAAGTAACATGTTATTTCAATTCCTGCATAAAACGTTTCTTGCTATTAGGTGATATAAATGTAATCACCATATTTAGATGTAAATAAAAAGTATTTAAAATACTGAAATTGTAGTTTTTCTTGCTATAATTTGAATTAATTTAAATAAAAAAGAGGAATTTTCACTGCATTAACTTTTTGAATATCATACCATAATTTCTTGATTATTAAGCAAAATTTCATTTGTCATGTATGTCTTAAAAATATTATGTAGATAAATAGTCATCATTTGACTTTTTATTTAAAACTCTGATCATGATATTATATTCAGTCAAATTTCTTCATTTTACACCAACTAATATATTATTTTTCAGGTCATTCTCAATGTGGGTAATGCCTACCAAGCAGTCACAGTAGTTCCTACCAATGGGGCTTCAGGCGAAGTCAGCTACATGTTTATAGTTGCTCAATCTGACGATGACAAAGACCCTTCTAAAGAGATGGACCTTGACATGTCAGTTTATGACTTTAACGAAGGGGAAAAGCATGGGGAGATAGTTGCAGAAGAGGTGGCTCCTGATGGAACTAAGACTAGGACAATTAGGATCACTCAGAAGAAGAGCCAGATAGTCACTCAGGCTCATATGTGCAATTATTGCAATTACACTAGTCCAAAGGTTGGTTTGGTATTCAGATATTTTTGTTTTATTTTTTAAAATTTGTCTTGTCTATTAAAGTTATCTAAAAGTTTATTATGACTGGGAAACAAATTATGATTTATGGGTTGGATTTTGCAAAAAAAAGTTTTGAAAAAAATATTCTTGTACCTCAACCATTATATAAACTTATTATTTTTTTTTATGTGACATATGTATAATGCTGTGACACTTTGTAATCCAGCACATCACCTAAAGATTAATTTTTTAGAGAAGCAACTGTTCCTCTTTCAACTTTTTACTTGTTGTTTAACAAGTAGTTAAAAGGCAAAATCGGATCCCCTATGAAAGAATATACTACCAATTTCTTTTAAGGCATTGTTTCTTAAAATCTTTTTTTTTTCAACATAACAGCAAAAAGTAATCAAACTAATTTTTATTAAACAAAGTTCTGAAGGCATTTTATGTCTAATTATTTATTTACCAATTAAAAAAATTAAATGCTTACTAAATGTTTTTGATATAAGAATATCCTTTATCTCACATTTTTTTCTTACCCCTTCCAGCGCTACCTCCTGTCACGTCACATGAAGTCCCATTCTGAAGAGCGTCCCCACAAATGTGGTGTGTGTGAACGAGGGTTCAAGACCCTTGCTTCCCTCCAGAACCATGTCAACACCCACACTGGGACCAGACCCCACTGCTGCCGAGATTGCGATTCCTCATTCACTACCTCCGGAGAGCTGGTGCGACATGTCAGGTACAAGATTTGATTGATATTTAGTAATTAAATATTTACAGAGTTTCTAGACAATGTTTGATGTACAGAATTGTAATGTGCCTTAAGAAAATTTAAAGCTTGAATTGTTTTCTTGTTGTTCATAAATTGTCATGCTTCCAACTAAAAAATTCAATTATTTTAAATGGCTAGGTCACTTGATAAAGTCAGTGGGTCACTAACTTTATAACCACACTGTACATTAACACCATTGCACAGACAAGCATTAATATCTTCTACCATTTCTTTGATCCCTTATTATGTTATAAAATTATAATTACTTCTTCTGGGTCTAATGATAGATATTATCCTTTATTTATCTATTCCTTACCGATTTCCAACCTCTTCAGGTATCGACACACTCACGAAAAGCCCCATCGATGCACAGAATGTGACTATGCCTCTGTAGAGCTAAGTAAACTTAAAAGGCACATGAGATGTCACACTGGGGAACGACCATACCAATGTCCCCACTGTACCTATGCCAGTCCAGATATGTATAAGTTGAAGAGACATTTGAGAATACATACTGGGGAAAAGCCTTATGAGTGTGATGTTTGCCAAGCCAGGTATGTTTAACAACTCAATTGCAATTTTAAATAATGTAAAATTTCCCTATCTAGAAGGACATTCTACAAATAATCATGTCTTGAACTTAAAAAATATTTACCTTGAAGTATACAAAAATGAATTATTAACCACCCAACTTGGATGATTTTTTGGAATTTCTGCTTTTTTTGTGCTCATTTTAGGAACTAGCTATTTGTTTTTGCAGTTAGCTTTCTCAACTGTTCTTAACACTTAACAAGTAATAATTTAGGTGCATTGCAAATACAACTACGTTAGATATAACAATAAAATCTGTAATTGATCAAGTTTTTTAGAAACATAAATATTATGCCTAACGTTTCTGCACAGAATTTCATATATTTAAAGGAATTTTTACCTTAATGTGCACTGTTTTATTGTCTGTATTGTTACCCAATTTAATATTTAAAATCTACTTTTAAGGACAAGGATGTTACCTTAACAGGGTGTCCAGCCGTCGGGAATTGTACTTGAATTTTTTAGCGTCGGGAAAATCGGGAATTATGCTTGAAATTGTTGAAAATTCCGGGAAATTTCGCCAGTTTGAGATTTTTGAATTTTAAAAATTTATGAGGATAAGAATTGCAATCGGCCGATTTTTTAAAAAATCACCCATTTGTAAATTTCAGATTTACTGATTTTCAAGACAATTACTTTTTTTCGAGAATGTCCAATTCCTTCAAAGTTATGAGTTTGGTCTTTTTTTTTTTTAAGATTAAGAATTTTGCCTGAATTGAAAAGTTATTTGTTATGTAGGTATTTAAGGTTCGCGATTCATTTGCTGTTCGAATCGATACTCGATTTTCCGTTAGTTTGCAGTTAGCCTAGATTTATATTTGGGTGGAATTTGAGGTTGGGATATGCTAATTTTTTTCCTGTTCTTTTAATTTCAAGATCAATTTTTGAAGATGCATGATTTACACATTTTCATTTTCGCGATTTAAATATTTCGGATTTGCGAGTGCGTTGTTTTTAATGATATTTGATGATTTTTTGATTCACCGATATTCAAGGTTTCACGATTACGCGATCTTCAGTTTTGTTGTAATTGGTCTATTTGTAAAGATCAGTAATTCGTCGACTTCGAAGTTTTGAATTACAGTACAAAACAACCCAAGTTTAAATAATAAATTTTAATAATACAAAAATTTCAATTAAAATTTGAAAATGAATTTAGATTTGATTACACTAAGATGTCTTCGAATATTAGTTACTGGCCAGTACAATCCAATAATGCTACCTGATTTACTTATTTTGCAGCCTAGTAATTTTTACGAAATCCACCGATGAGGTCGCATTGCCTCATAGTGATTGACAGTTTTTTTCCCTCTGCGTAATCGGAAGAGCGTCTCGTTACTTTTGTAGCTTCGGTTCAGGCCAATCGGACCAACCAGAATATTTTCCTTTGATCAAGTGTTAGTTAGTATTGCGACCTCTTGTTATCACAAGAACAGTTTGAATTTTTGTTTACGTTTTAAACTTTTTTTTCAGCATTTTTTCTACTTCGGCTTATTCTGGGTTTTTGATTTGCGACAGTTTCTTTTTTTTTTTAAATCGGACTATCCCACGGCCTTTTCATCTACTAAGGCCGAAGAAGCTTTCCCAAACAAGCTCGGGGACGGAAATTTTGACGTCATAGTTCCGAGTGACGTTTTTCCGAAGATGAAGACAACCTGTCTCGGAACCTGTTCGGAACCACTCGTTCACGGCTTACCACATTTTTAGAGTTCCGAATGCGTCCGAACTAATTTCTGGATCTTCGGCACTGGGAACAGTGACGTCAAAACGATTTTTCAATACGTCGATACGTCAAACGAACGGTCAAACGACGACGATTTTTAAAGGTTGTTCATCAATCGAAATGTTCAATTCTGTCTTTTAGGTTAAAATTTAAGAAAATAACTCATTTTGCTAACAGATGTAAAATATTAAATTGAAGTTAGTATTATTAAAGATTATATTTAATGAAGTATTTTTAAAATAAACTTATTTTTTAACATTTTAAAAAGTATCTCGTATAAAAGAGATTTCTATGTTAAGTGGTGTTGTTTCATTAAAATTGAAGATTGTGACTTTAAATATTAACTAACTTAACCCTACAAATAACGCTTTGACTTGAAAAATTGCCATTAATTTTAATGGTCAGTCTATGTTTAAGTATATAATATAGGTTGTTTTAATTAAATTATTTTTTAGTAAGTTTTGGTAATTTGCCATTAATTTTTCAAGTACATATTTGTCTGAAAATTGCAAATTAAATTACTTGTAAAAATAGATGCCTACATACAATCATGTAATCTGCAACTCATAGGAGACTATAACTAGGTTGACTATTTGTTAGTGCTAAAACAAAAACAATTCATAACTCAAATTTTTCTTTTTTT
Organism: Oedothorax gibbosus; assembly: GCA_019343175.1. NCBI lineage: Eukaryota > Metazoa > Arthropoda > Arachnida > Araneae > Linyphiidae > Oedothorax > Oedothorax gibbosus. The sequence continues at coordinate 14,607 of JAFNEN010000143.1, forward strand.
TTTGCCTAATATTTCTGTTAGCTAGTTGTTAAACATATTTGAAAATGTAGTGGTATAATTGGTTTTGCGAGTGTCCTTGAAAAATTCGGAAAAGAGCCTTGAAATCCTTGAAATGTGCTTGAATTGTTACCAACAATTTTGCTGGACACCCTGCTTAAAGTAACTTTGCAAATGTATGATCCAATTTTTTAACTGCTATGTTCAATTATTACATTTAAATATACCCTGTGTATTTTTTCTTAGGTTTACACAGTCAAATAGTTTGAAGGCACATAAACTTATTCATTCTGGGAATAAACCCAGTTTTCATTGTGACTTCTGTCCAACTACTTGTGGGCGTAAAACTGACTTGCGTATTCATATGCAGAAACTTCATACTAGTGACAAGCCTCTTAAGTGTAAGAGATGTGGAAAAACCTTCCCAGACCGTTATTCATACAAGGTATGTAGAATTTTTTTAAAGGTTTTTGGCAAAAAGAATTTATTTGTTAATTAAAGATGCAATATATTTCAAGAAGGAATGTTTTTTCATCTTTAAACTGAAGATAAGTAGATAGTTATTCATGGAATTTTTTTTCCCAAATCTTATACTGCTTGCTTATAAAATTCAAAGAATTAAGAAAATAATAATAATAATGGGACCTAAGTGCCAAGTTTTATTGGCAATTCAAATGAATTTAATTTATTTTTGTTTTCATTACTTTAGTTTGTAAATACTTATTGTTTTAATGCTAAAGCAATTGAGGTAAAGGTGCAATATGTGTGAACTGAATTGAAGAATATTTAAAATTATAAAAATATTCAATGCTCAATTTCAATATAGTTAAACGTGTTTTTAAAAAATTGCAAAATATCACTGTTTTTAAATCAATTCTTTCACTAATACTTTTTTTTCTATTCAGCTTCATGCTAAAACACATGAAGGAGAAAAGTGCTTCAAATGTGACTTGTGCCCTTATGCATCCATTTCACAAAGACACCTTGAATCACACATGCTAATTCACACTGATCAGAAACCTTTCCGTTGCGATGAATGTGACCAGGCCTTTCGTCAAAAGCAGCTCCTCAGAAGACACAAAAATCTGTATCACGATCCAAACTATGTGGCCCCTGCTCCGAAAGAAAAGACCAACGAATGTTCTGAATGTGGAAAGGCTTTCAGGCATAAGGTAGATAACAACAGTTTTTAATTTGTTAACATAATTATTTAATTAGTTTTATGACATTTCCCTGAAGGAATGTTTTTCAAGTAAAGAGTTGTTGCTATTATTAAAACAAAATTTTTATACTGTTGAATACTAATTGAATCTGATGAATAATACCACTACTGATGAATAGTAAATACAGATCAACATCAATATTGTAGACTTGCTAATTGTGCTGTTTATATTAGTTTTACTTTACTGTTCCTTCTTCCAAATACTTACTTTTGTAACTGATATTTAAAATATATGTTTTACTAAATTGTTCATAATTGGTATATAATACTTAATTCTTCAATAATGCAACCACAGGGACGCCACAGGGAAATCATGGTCTAGCCTATTAAAATACCCTCTTTCTATGAACCTCCCCAGACAGACTTTTTCTGCTAACTTCAGATCAATAACTGGCCATCTTCAGGGACATCTCCACTATATTGGTGTTTCGGAGGTGCCTGACTGTCCACTATGCTCAACTGGAACTTTTATGGATTTTAATCATTTGACGAATTGTTCCTTTCTGGCCAATGTTTGTAATTTTTTACCTTATGACAACTTGAATCAAAAGGCATGCTTTATTGGGCTGCAAGAAGGGAAATGTCCAATAGGGTCCAGCTCCCCAACGTAAAAAAAAAATAGAATGCAACCGAGTTAATCCAAACCGGGACTAGTATTTGTCAAATAATATAAATTAACAGAAAATTGTACTTAAAAAGGTGCATTTACCAAGGTTTGATTGGAACCATGGTAGTTTCTTTTTCTTCAAGAATTAGTTAAACTAGATTATCTTCAATATAAGCTTCATCCTTGGTTACATTTATTATGAATGAAACTTTAAAGATCTTTTTAGAACTGTCATATAACCTTGAAATATAAATCATGAAATATTCAATTCATTTCAGGGCAACCTTATCCGCCATCTTGCCATCCACGATCCCGAAGCCTCGATGGCAGAAAAAGAAGAGGCCCTTCGTATAGGAGAGCCCAAGGGCCCTGGAGAACAGCCGGATGGAGAGGAAGAAGAAGTCTATTATATGGAGGATGAAGAAGTAGACGCAACAGACGCACCCAATTTCCCTGCGACTGTAACTATATCGGAACAGGGAACAGTGCAAGAGACGGAAGATGGGCAACAGGTTAGTGTTTAGATTTCATTTTTATGGCTTGTTGGTGGAGATTTAATTTATGAAGCTTAAGAATGGGGTTGTTTCACGTCGTCAGTGGCAACAGCTCTGTGACCTTGTTTTCATTTTTCTGGGATTACCCAATTTTGTTTTGGTATTTAAAAGTGCCAAGAATATTTTAGTAATTAGTTTTTTAAAATGCCAACTTCTTGCATAGAGAGAAAAGTTACTTTATAGAAATCCATATCTCTTATTCCATAGAGAGAAAAGTGAATAACTCGGAAGCAGATGAATAGTACTTTCATTTTGAAAATGAAATCAAAGTACGGAGAAAAAAAAACGAGCGTTACATCAGCTAACACATTCCCATTAGCTCTTGGGTTACTTATTAATATTTTATCAAACAATAAATTAATTTTTATCTACTGGTTTGGCTTTCATATTCATATTTTATAATAAGGACCAGGAAGTTAATTTTTTTTACTTAATATTCACTGTTGAAAATGGGATTATTGAGAAAAAGTCTAGTTTTGGTTTTGGACGTTTGTTTACATCAACGATTTGTAATATGTTTTAAATAAACTTATCCCAGTGCTAATGTATCAGAAAGCATGACAAATTGTGTCTTCCGCAAAATGGTGCAGGTATGCATAGTCAAAAAAAAGTTGTCATTCAGTGACATATTTAAAACTTGACTTTATTGCTTGTTGATGACAATTAAATTCTAAAGCACCATAAAAATCTGTTAGGTTTATTACAGGATAAATTTATTAAGGGCTCCCACCAAGTCACTATTCTTACTAAAAGTTACAATTTGCCGAACTCTCATTACAGTCACTCTTTTTGCCAGTCCATAAAATTTTAACTTTGATGAATCCTGCACATATTGGGAAGGATAAAAAAAATTCTGGCAATACCTAAATCTATTAATTAATGCATGTTCCTTGTATAGTGTTTAAACTTTTATCATTTTTTATTGTTGTAATCTTTGTGTGTTAGGATAGGAATATGTTTAATGCAGGGAGATACATAATCATCTAGCTGTATTAAAATATTACCAGGCAGACACTCAAAATTAAATAGTACTAATCATTGCCCCTTTTGCAATGTCTATAGGATTCATCCTTCTTTTCCTGATACCAATCACTTGTTGATACTCAAAATTGATTTTCATATACTTATAGCTTGCTTGAAAATTATGATTTTTTTTTCAGGTGGTTGTGTTTGAAGTTATCCAGGTTGCCGAACAAGATCAACAACATCAGGATCAAAGTATGGCTAATGAACTGGCCAATAACGGCCAGGCGCTTCCTACTCTTGATGAAGTCCCCGAAGAGGAAGATTGTTTCGCAAGTGCAGTTGCTGAAGCTATTGGTGCAGCCACAAACACCAGTGTAGCAGGTCAGTTGAAGATTGCTATTTTCTTTTGTTCTATTGACCGGCATTAAAAGTTTGTTTTGGTTATTGAAAGGCTTTAGAAACTCCTTGATTTTAAAACAACATGAGCCGACAGTAACTAGAAACTTCAAGTTACAGTATAACCCAGCTATAGTGTCATTCAAGTGACCACAATGTTTCTGACTTTATAAAAAAGTAACGTTATGTACAAGGTTGAATATTTAGTATAGTAAATATGTAAAACACTCATATTATTATATTTATAAAATAAAATCTATTGAATGAATTTTTATCCTATATATGTTCTATAAGTAGTAGTTTAATTTCTCCTCCGGGCCATATTTTATCGTTATAACTGAGGAGTTATTTAAAAGTTGTCGTCATAAGCAAGATATTCTAACATTAATATCTATGGGCACCTCAAGGGACCGAACTTTTATGGTGTTATAAACGACTGTAAACAAGGTCGTTGTAACAGAGTTTGGCCAAACTGTTACAGTAATAAAAGAAGTTAAAGACACTGTTTTTACTCCTTGCCAGCTCATCAACATTTCTATAATCTATATACATTAAGTTAAAACTAAAAGTGGAGTCAACTTTCTCGTGTAAAGATACTGGAACTTTGTTTTAAAGAAAATCTTTATATTTTGTTAGAAATTAAACATAGCCTTTAGCCAGTGTCATTCAATTTGAATTTGACTTTTGTTTTCAGACTCTCCAGTTGCAAGGCGCCGAGGGAGACCTAGAAAGACTCCTGCTACTCCTCAGACACCTCAGCCAACTGAACTACTTAAACAAATTAAAGGTAAATGCTTCATATTACCAGTTATGTCTACTTGAAGGGTTTTCTAGAGGGACTATCACATTGAATAACAAAGCAATTAGCCATTTATTATCTTTGGACTAGATTTTACTTTTCCTCAGAATTATTTTACTAAAAAGACATATTTGTGTAGTTAAAAAAATTTTTTATTATAATTTCGTAAAAGTGAAATTGTTTTTCTGAAGAGACAACAGTCTTCAATATTTTAAAACTATTTTTATTTGTACGAAAAGTTTTTGTACCTCACTAATTTGTGATTAATTATCTATGTAATTACTATGACTAGTTTAATAATCATCCACTGCCTCCTGCTAAGAGTCTTAAATATTAAAAATGCATGAATTAAATGTAGCTCATTAATTTAAAACTAAATGTTTACATCCAACATGATCAATTACAAGGGGTATAATTGCAGTTGTAAAAAGTAGTTTTGTAACAGAATTTGTCACTTAAACCGCTTCTACACAACATTTGTGCTAATCGGAAAGATGGCAACATTTAAAATATTGAATGAAAATGGAATTTTCTTGTTATTTGAATGCATATTAAATTTTTAGTTATTTAAATTTTAAATAAATATATTTCTAGTTTAAATTTTTTAATGAAATTTGGTATATAGATTTGCCTGATTTTTTGCTTCAATATGACGTATCCCACTTATTTGTGAGACTTGTGGTTCGTTCTGTGAATCTGGATGATGGGCGGACAGACTAAACAATTATAATACCTTCCACTTTTTAGGTTATAAATGTAGTGTGGAACCTAAAATAGCTTGTTGTAAATTAGTAAAATGAATGTATTTTTATTTCAGTGGAAAACATCAAAGAGGAGCCTGTCCACACACCCGGTCGCCCTGGCCGTAAACGAAAAATTGCGGCTGTGGAGACAACACCTGAGCCACCCCAGGAGGAAGTACTGCCCACCCCAGAAGTCACCACCAGGGGTAAAGGAGGTAGACCTGTGCGATCGTGTCGCATCAGAAAAGGTGACTTGTGTCTTTTATTCTGTGCTTGTCGGGCGCTAGGGAACCCACGGTTAAGCTGTTCGCCTTGCATGTGGAAGGTTTGGGTCTGGGCGTCGCCAAAATAACTGCCAACCTATAAACGGCCCATGCAGCCAAAAAAATTTCCAATGAATGATACCCAGTGCAGAGGAAGTGCACGTTAAATGTGCTACATTGTCCTGACTTTTTGTAGGATTTCACACTTAATGCTTGCGTTGGGTGCCAATCAGGTGTCGGCTCGTCATTTGACTGCAGGTTCTACATTACGAAGTCCTTCGCCAATAGCCCTTGTGTAGCTCTAGTGTGACGATAATTCAAACTAACCTAACCTATTCTGTGCTTTTAGTTGTGGGTTTCTTATTGTTTTAGACTGGTTTTGCGAATTTAACATTTATAAAGCTCTTTATTTTTATATTTCTTGAATAATTGAGTTATGGGTAAAAAGAAATAGTAAGTCAATAAAAATTTGATGTCAGGGAATTTTCTTTAATTTGAAATCCTTTAAACATTATTTAATAATTAAAAACTGTTGTGCAAAACTAGATTTTTAAAATTATGTTATTGTATGGTCTGTATAAATTTTAAGGCATGTTTATTACCACATTTATATTAACCCAAACAAATGACTTTGGTTTCTGATCAGCTTAAGTACACTAAATAGTTGATCGAGCCTGTAAACACACATTTTGTTTAAATAGCACTTCATCTTATAAAATAATTAAAAGTAATATTTTTTAAAATCCTTTTAAAAACTTTCAATATCTGAATATTTTATGATGTGGGCTTTCTATTCTTCAGTTTTATAATGTTCTTTTCTCTCCTGAATGGCTTCTCATTCTAAATTATTTTCCTCAGATGATGAGGGCGATGGCAAGTCGGCCAGTGAACCCGAGGCCCTGGCACGTCGGGAGGCTGAAGAGAAGAGAAAGAGGCTGGAACAGAAGGAAAGAGACATGGCAGAGTGCTTTGGTTTCAATGAGGTAAGGATTGGGTATTTTTTGTTATCATTGGCATTGTTAGTGGACTAAGTCATTAGAAGCACTGGTTACTCATAAAAAGTGCCAATTTCAATTTTTATTGTGATTAATACCAATAAGTCTTAAGTCTGGGTTTCCTAAGCATCTAAAACATCATGTCTGTCACGATTAACACACTGCTTTTTAAAAATTACTTTTAATGTGTTTTGCTTTACGATAATGTTTCTGTGATGTAATGTGAGTGGGGCGTCTGATAACAATCGTTACCTTTACAAACCAAAAAAGCTTTACAATTCATATATATTACTGATTATGCCATGTACTTTGGATACATTTGGCAGTGGAAATCTAGGTAGGCTTTTTTTTTTGCTGAGGTATCTCGCAACTTGCTTATTAAATAAAAGCTTCGGACTTTGTTAATTTATTTTTTCAACCAACCTGCTACCAGTTCATTTAAAACAGTCTTGCATGATCAATAACTTTTAATGTAAAAGGGGACAAAGTTTTTTTTTTTTTTTTTTGTTTTTTTAAGTGCATTTAAAATTCTAATTAGATTATGTATACTTCATAGCTTAATGGTTATTTTGTCACTGCATTAGGGGAATGTGCATAGGACAGAAAATTTTGGTTGGACAGGAAATTTGGTTGGAGTTTTTTGGACTTACTATAGATAAAAGCAAATTTGTGCCATGTGTTACACATGTTGCCTCTTTTCTTTTCTACTTTTAGTGCTATGCTTAATTGAGTTAACTGTATTTGGTATTTGTAGAAGGTTATGAATTACTGGTAGTAAAAAGTTAAGGCTCTTAATGAGCCATATGGATTTTTTTTTAAGTATTAAACATAAAAATGTTACAGATTTTTGATTTTTGTGTGTCAGAATATTAAACTATTGCAACAACAAAAACATATTTTTGCATGTAACATCAATCCATTTAATCTCTTAGGACGAAGAAGAGACAGAAACCATCTTAGCCATGCAAACGGTTCCAGGCTCTGGCTCCATGGAAGACAACCATATAATGCTCCAGAACCACTCTGGAACATAACACCCATATATGGGGGAAGACATCTGTACATACTCTAATAACCACAGGGCACCACTCAAAGGCAGAGGGCACTAAATCTTCTTAAGCTGCATTTTCATGTGGCATTCTGCACTGCAATATATGTGCTTCAGTTGAAAAAGGGACAGTATCCAATGTACTGATTTCTCCACTTAAAAAGGGAAATATTCCTGTTGCTGTTTATGGAGATTGGTCCTTTTCATACGAAGCACTGATTCAAGACTTTTATTTGTAAATAGACTTTTTGTGAATTTTTCCTTGTGAAAAGGAAACTTTTTAGTGTGGGTCATGGGGATATTTTTGTTTAAAAAAATCGGTCAGTATTGATTTGTAGAGGATTTAACATTTGTTCGATTGATTTTGTGTAAGGTTGAGTTGTAATTGTGTACATTGGGTAATAAAAAAAGATTTAACTTTTTTTATTTAAATTTTCATTACTAATTAAATAGGTTGTGATTGTTTCTATATCATACAAAAATTCTATAGAATTCTACAAAAATTCGACTCATTTACTTGTTAATGATTCTAAATTTTTGCTTAAAATTATTTTAATTTGTGATTCATATACCTTCTTTTCAAACCCCATGGCTCACATTACCAAGATATATTTCCGTTCTTTGGGAGAGAAAAAAATCTACTTTCTTCATAGTTTGACTCTTTTATACCAAGTGTTTACTCCGAATGAGGATAATACTCAGGCCTGTGTATATTGAACAGCAAACAATGGTCAGCAATGTACCCTTCCTTGGAAAAATATGATGAAATTGACTTAATCATCAATGGTTGCCCTTCCTTAAGTGTGAATTTTGGTGGTGTTTTTAATTTGAAATGCTATTAAAAGTGGAAAAGGCTTCTTATTTTGTTTATGTATGTGTATTTGGATTATTTTTTTAGCATTAAATTCATTTGAAAATGTTTGACTAATTGTTGAGATTAATTATTTTTTCTGAATTATCTCATATTAAATATTTGATTGAAAGATGTCCTTTTCAATATTTTGTTAGGGTTGGTTAAACTTTTTAGTCTTTATTTTTCAACTTAACATGTCATTTGTTTGTGCATGAAGTATGTATTTAAATTATACATTTGTATATAACACATTTAGAATGATTATTCAAATGATGCTTTACTTAGTAGTAATTTTAAATTCCTCACTACTTATGTGTACTTATTTCTAGAAAAATTATTAAAACTATGACAAGAAATAATAATTAAAGTATCTAATATTTTCAATTGAGCGGTATGTTAATATTAATATTTTAGGCTTTTATTATAAACCATTCACTATTTTTATAACTTTGGATCACATTTAAAATAGTTTTATTTCAAATAATGAGCTATTATTCTGAACTACCTTGCAACTTCATTTATAGTTGAAGATACCATTTTTGTGTTTCTAAAGTATTTTTCGAATTTTGTTTTATTATTGAATAAATTGTTCGATTTCGCACATAAACTATCAAGTATAGCACTAAGTGCACTGTCCATATAATATTTTAATCACATATATTCGGTACATGTATGTTTCTGAAATAGAATTAAAACTTAATCACATTTACCTACAAAAAAAATATTGTTTGAATTTGATTTATAATAACTATGAAAGTTGTATTTTTTTATGGTATTCATGTTTATCATTTATTGTAAAATGCCTTGTACATAATATAAACAAATAAAAATAACTTTTTTTATATTAAAATTTATCTTATTGAATTATGTGTTCATTTCTATAAATTGACCTTGTTTTATTATTGAAATGGAGCAACCAGTTTACAAAAAACATACAGAAAAAATATTTGAACAGAAATTTTACTTTTAAGATCATATAGTGTTAAAATTCAATGTTTTTCATGCAAAAATGTTTTAACTTTATATTCACAATAATGTTTGTTTAAAAAGTTTAGAATCAATACACTTTGTTTTGGGGAAAAATATTTCTTCTATTTAAAAAAAAAATCCTAAGAAACCACAATGAAATATTTTTTTTTGTGTATATCTCTTTATACATTGTTATTGAAATTATGTGTCGGTCCAACTCTCGATTCCTTGCCTATGCCATCATGGGTAGTGGAAAAGTCTTCATCATGGGTATTGGAAAAATTGTATAGCTGTTTGCAAATTTGACAACTGAAAAAAGTACTACTTTATCTTTTTTCTCTTCTGTGTACTTTACCTGTTTTAAAAATCAACTCTGGCCCAGTACACAAGATATTGTTTTTGAAAATTGAAAGTTGTACTGTCAGAGAGAGAGAGCAACTCCTGAAGGTACTATTATTCTGTTTATTGTAGACTGTTGCATGTAAATTCCATAATAAAATATCTTTTCACCTTAATCTATGCTCTCGTTTTTAATTATAATTTTAATTCAAATGTGGAAATTAGATTTTGATTAAATTTTCTTGCCATATGAATAAAAAAATATATTAAAAATACCTTTCATCTGTTTACAAAATCCTAACATTAATTCAGCTGGGCAGTATGGAAGTGGTCAGCGAGCTAGTCCTCAACTCGTGGGAATATTGTTTCAACCAACCAAATCTACTCTAGAAGTCAGTCTTGTAGCATCTATTTATATAATTTAACTGATGTTCTAATATGCTGACATTTTTTTTGTTGCGATTTTTGTTACAAATTCGCCATTATTTTGGAAAATTGCAGTAAGTGAAAAAAAAAATCTGCAAGATTTGGCAGACGAAATGCAATAAGTAGAAGCAGCATATATAGACTGAGCCAATATGAAGGTTGATGAACGAATGATTAAATATTATTTCAATAGTTTTATAAATTTAGTATTTCAATGGGCATGTTTTACGTAGTGAGTGGCAACAGATCCAGCGGTATTGTTTTCATTTTGGGCTTCCTGGAATTACATTTGTTTTGAACAATACAATATTTTCTCACCTTACTGAAACTAATGTTCTGTACTGTGTATTCTAAACTGCACATACAAAAAAGAAATGTAAATAAAAACTAGTCATATTTTTATGCAAAAACAATATGCCTTGTCGCTTTCTTAGTAAATAAACAATCAAAGAATCGCATTATGCTACATTTTATGACGTCATTTAAAAAAAACCTGATTTTTGACAAAATTTTTGCTTCAAACATTCTTAAGTATATAAGGTTTATTATGCCATTGTTGATGTGACAACAGCGATTTAAATGACTTAAAATAAAGTTTTGATGCTGTTTCAATGGTCAATTCATCAACATGCAGTAGACAGATGCCCGTCCGGACGTACAGACAGACCGCAAAAAGAAAGTTGAGTCTTTGAGGTCATACTTTTCTAACAAAAAAAAAAGAAGTTGCAAACTCATTTTATACAAAGATTTTATTTTTAAAGTATTTTTTCTTTACCACCTAGTCAAGAAGTTACAAATGTAACGTAAACCATTTTCCCAACTACTAAATAATTTCACCTCATTTATTAGCAGATGACCTTTATAGTTTTTTTTTTATTTAATAAGAATTAAAAAAAAATATCTATTTTTTGGCAATCATATCTTTTTAAGAAATATAATGTTGACATTGTATTTAAAATTTAAGAAACGGAAGAAAACTCGAAGAATATGAAAGATTTTCTTTCAGTCTGTAGCAACACACATGATGCAGTTAACCAAATTCTTGTCCGGCCCCAGCAACAAAATGAAAATCGAACAACAATTTATCATTTTAAGTACGAAAATGATCACCTCCAGTTTTCATGAAAGATGAATCCTTGGGGGAAGCGAATTATTAATATTGCTCTCTTTCGGTGGAAGTTTTCTAAGAACTAATCTATATAAAACTTTATTCAGTGAGAAGAGAAGCAATCACGTTTTAGAGTGCCTTCTGACCGATGCTTGATAGCAAGAGAAGAATCTTACGTGAAATCATTCACTGTTTAGTTAGATATTTCAGTAAATCATTCATTGTTTTTAAATCTTAATTGGGTTTTAAATTTTATTTAATACCATTCCTGGGATTTACGAGCATGCTAACGTTTATTTGCCGGGTACTCATTTTTTCACTTTTGCATACATTTGTTTTATAAAACAAAAGGGTCGTTTTTATTGGTGCTTTCATTTTTTCAAGCATAACCCATCCATGCATTCTCTCTCTCCCCCCAACCCAACCACCCCTTTGTATAGTAATCATATTTCGCCTACTGTTTTGTTTTCATTCAGATTTGTGCATTATTCTGATAAAGCGGGATCTCCGTCCTGCTGAACATTTCAGTTTTTCAGCTATAACTATTTCCGACAAGAATCAACGTTGTTTTCTTCAAGTATTTTCATGTTATCATGCGCAAAGTTCTGAATATAAAGCTTATTTAGATGAGATAAAACAATAATTTTAAATTTTAAACTTTTGAAGAAATTGCAGGCCTTTCAAAATTACTGCCTATTTATAGCCGGATATAAAAAATACAGCCCTGATACTTTTGGCAGATACGTTTAAATAAAACTATATTTTTAAAATTATCTGTGGAACACTTTTGGAAATACTTTTTGGAGATATCGGCTTCATTCAATTTTTTTAAACAAAAATTTTCTTTAAATCTGTTGTGAGTTTTTAAATACAATTTCGTCAAACTAATGTGACTGGATAGTGCCCATTTTTCAATTCCTATAGCCTTTCCATACAAATCACGGAGGTCGATTTTTCACTTTCTTCTCCGTGCTTTTATTAAGAGTTCTGGAACCCATACGCATTGAATACAAGACAAAATTCAGCACCGAATTTCCCGTCACAATATTTTACATCATGAGTAATCTTCCTATTTCTGGTTTGATGTATTAATGTGGAAGACAAGAACACATAGTTGTAATCAACTAGTTCTTTGAATTAGTCATGTTTGCATGGTTGTGGTTAACCGCAGTAAAAACTAAAGAGAGGCATTTATAGTATTCTCTTGGAGGTATATTTTTAAAATGAGGGACAACAAGAAACATACCAAGAATGTGTACACTAGGATTCAATTTTTAAAAAATTAGATTATACAGCATATGCGACGTAACCAGGGCCGGATTTAAAGATTTGCCGCCTGTAGGCTACGATTTGCCGCCCCAGCCACAATATTCTCCCACTTCGGGGAAAGGTAGCTGGTTAGCTGCAAAATAGGTATGTGCTGTTTAAAATAGATACACATATTGATATTAGAATCATCGATGTACCTTTACACACTAAATCGAAAGCGAAATAGGCGGGTTTTTTTTAAACTGTTCTACTATTTTTCTTTCAACTTCGAAATCCGGGTGGAGGGGGTGCACTTGCCCTCGCAGCGACCATGTTTGCTACGAAATATTAGTACTATATATACGTAAATACGTTTACGGTTTGCGCATTAATGTAAATTATTGGTTTTCTTTCTTAAAAATATTCGTATATTTATAATATTTTTTTATGCCGAATGCCGCTTTAATTGGTCGTAAAATTTGTCGCACCCAGAAATTCGCCGCTCAAGGCCTACTTAGCCTATTAGCCTATTTAGAAATCCGGCCCTGGACGTAACTCTCAATAGTGCTTGAGAACACTGAATGATTATTATTAAATAACCTATCCAACCTATGTTACTTTAAACGACTATCAGCATTGTGTTATAACCTTAATGTACAAGAGAAAATATATATTTTTTAATGTTAATGTAGGATGTAGGAATAAATAACGGGCAAACTACTTCAATCTTTTTGGGGTTCAATAACTGTATGTGTTAATCATTGAATTAGCCACATCGGCATTCGTATCTGTTACCACCTTAGTTGCAGTAAATACAATTAAAGTGAGCACTGTTTCATGATGATGAGATGAGCCTATGGATTCCAGTAGACTTTAACTTTTTTTTTAAATTGAATGTTTTCGACTGGTTATGTTATAAAAAAAGTTCTAAAAAGAATGATTCATTTTTTTTGCCAAGGCAACAAAAAGTATTAGTACATTCAAATGAACATGCTAAATGATAAAGAGAGTCTGAGAACAGAATCACAGAACTTCAGTGCTAAAGAAATAACTCATCGTAAATATTACTATTTTATGCTCTCCTCTCTTTGTTAGACTCTGCATCATCAATGCGGTTCTTTTTGTCATACAGGCACGCAAAAGCAAAGTTTGAAGGTGTAATTCAAGTGATACAAACGAGCCAAGAAAGGGGAGTATGATAATCTTTCCATTTTTCCGAATAAAAATGCAGGCAGAAACAATTTCCTTCCTTTCACCGGCTAGATTGAAAGGAATAAAAAATGGTTGACTTTGTTGAAGAATTGCCGCAGTTTCAATTTACGGTGAGGAGCGAGATTTTTAGGATGCTAGGCCCATATGCCGTTATTATTTACGAAGGTAGTTTTCATTTTTAAAGGCGCCGCGAGTCCCAAATATTACGGCATCTCATCATAAAAGCATCAGCATATCATTAGGCGGCCCTGTGTGTGTTGTGCGATAATCTCGCTGTTATATCGACTTAGGCTTTTCCACCTAATGATCTCATCGAAAACGTGGCTGCTTAAACGAGATTCCTACCATACGATTTGAGAGGCTCGTAACTGATACTTCGAAATTTGTTAAAGTGAAAAGCTTCTCATTTGTAACGGTTATAATTCGCAATATCAAATTAATAAAATGTACGACTAACTTTATAAATTAACTTTTAATAACTTTAAAGAAGTCTGGCACAAACACCTCATTTAAATGATACTTTTAAACTTGGTAGGGAGGGGGATGAGAAAAGAAGTTTGGTCTCCATACCGAAGGCGCTTCTCTCTATATTAATCCAATGCGGGGAAACTAATTTTCATAGCTGAACTACTACAGTAGCATTAAATATTTTTACAAACGGTTTTTGTATGATAAATGCAATTAGTTTAAATCTTTCTTTACTTCTATTTTTTAATCGGTTCGATAGTGTTTTCTACTTTTCAATATATAATTTTACAATAAAATATTTAAACTAATTAAAAAAAAAGAATTTTTGAAAAAAATAGTCAGCTACATTTATGATATAAACAAATCCCAATGCAAAATATTTAAAACAGCCGGATTAATTAAGCTTAGAATTTTTTCCCCCACTATATATTGGATCAACACAGGCAACAGACTTCAGTTTGGAAACCCGACTGATACCTCATTGAGTTAAAACTTGTGAATTTTATAATATATATATATATATATTCTTAAATTTAACAATTGAGTGATCTTCAGGTTATTTACTTAAGTTTAAAAAATACTTTTTTATAACGAGTTTAAATTTTAAATTTAAATTTCATGTATTGAAAACAAGTATATACTTTTGCCTATTTTGCCGATCTATCAAAGGGTACTTTGAATCATGAAGAAAGTAAATACGTAGGTTTTTTAGAAGTTCATTTTTTGCGTGAAAATTTTGTGATAATCTATTTCATCCCGGAGTGATCACTTTGACCACAATATCATATTTTAATTTTTCAAATATGTTCGTAAAGTAATACACTGCGATGCAAAAGTTTAGACAATGACGTTTTTTAGCTGTAAAATTTAGAATTGTGATAGTAGAATTACAAAACGCCCCTAAACATATTAAATAAATATTTTGAAATGCTATAATTGAAACATAATTGTTTGATTTGCTATAACAATTTTTTTTCATAAAATAAAAATTTGTACGATGCAAAAGTTTAGACACAAATGCGAGAATATGCAAATTTAAAGTAGATATTCGCCTAATTTCGCATATTTATTGATGAATTGAATTTGATAAATTGAAAAAACACGATACCCGGTGAACTAAACAGATTTAATAACGATATTGGTTCAATTTTAGACCAAAAAGACAATATAGCCACTTTAAATATTTATTCAAATCATATTTGCTTCAAATGTACAATTAACATCTCTAAATACGAACAGAATACCTACCAGTCCATCACCTTAAAGTTTTGGTACGAATTCGTGGATTTAGAGACATACATTGACCGATTTTCATGATGAAAAGTGCAATCTTTCCCGTATAAAATCACAAAATAGCGGCATATTATTCTTTTTTGCACTTTAGTACAATGCAGAGATAGTCACCTCTTCAAAAACGACAAAAAAAGTCGTTCATTTTAACGTAAATTCACTCTAGGGCTCTTTCGTAATGAATTTCGTATAAAGGAACTTTCGTAATGGTGTGGAGTGAATTTACGTTAAAATGAACGACTTTTTTTGTCGTTTTTGAAGAGGTGACTATCTCTGCATTGTACTAAAGTGCAAAAAAGAATAATATGCCGCTATTTTGTGATTTTATACGGGAAAGACTGCACTTTTCATCATGGAAATCGGTCAATGTATGTCTCTAAATCCACGAATTCGTACCAAAACTTTAAGGTGATGGACTGGTAGGTATTCTGTTCGTATTTAGAGATGTTAATTGTACATTTGAAGCAAATATGATTTGAATAAATATTTAAAGTGGCTATATTGTCTTTTTGGTGTAAAATTGAACCAATATCGTTATTAAATCTGTTTAGTTCACCGGATATCGTGTTTTTTCAATTTATCAAATTCAATTCATCAATAAATATGCGAAATTAGGCGATTATCTACTTTAAATTTGCATATTTTCGCATTTGTGTCTAAACTTTTGCATCGTACAAATTTTTATTTTATGAAAAAAAAATTGTTATAGCAAATCAAACAATTATGTTTCAATTATAGCATTTCAAAATATTTATTTAATATGTTTAGGGGTGTTTTGTAATTCTACTATCACAATTCTAAATTTCACAGCTACAAAACGTCATTGTCTAAACTTTTGCATCGCAGTGTATGTTATTGCCTTTTTTTAAATATAACAATGATAAAACTTAAAATAAATATATAACAATATTTTATTCTTAATTTAAATTATAATTAATTTTAAATTTTAAACTTGCATAATTTTGTTTTTACAAGAAATGTAGCATTACTTTTATTAGGTTCAATGGTGGACTTGGTATTTAAACTACTCTGGCAGTCCCAAATAGGGAGCTTCATATTTCGTCTTTGTTTTCACTCCCGCGTTTCTTTTAGGTAAAATCGATGCAAGTGATTGGAGATGGAAATATGTATTTTTTAAAGTGTTCGAAAGTCACCAGTTTTATGAGGGAAAGAAATTTTAAAAATACGGAAAATTTAGGTTTTTATAGCTTATTATAGCACCCTTAAAATATGTATCATATAAGAAATTCTCATTGGTTATGAATTCGAGAACCGAGTTGCTATTCCAATAAATTTAATAATTTTGTACACTTAACAATTTTATGAAATTCTTTTATTATAATAAGTTACTTTACGAAGCCTGTCTATACATATGTATTAGTAGGTATAACACATATTAAAAAAAAAAACTTATTAGGAAATGAAAACCTATGTATGTAATGTCTCAATGTATCGATTTAAATTTAAATTAAGTAATGACATGCGTAGTAAAATTTGATAGTTGCTAAAAAAAACTTCGATAGGTAGTCTATAGACAAACAATTAAATTTCATTAAAACATAAAAAAAGAACTAGTAGAATAAAATTTAGTTATTTTGTTAACGACATTCTAATTTCTTCTTCTCGATGTGAATTTGTTCCCATAACAATAATAATATCCTTTTATTATTGCTTTCATGAATAAATTAAACTTTAATTATTTCCTTCGTTCCATTAAGAATAAAAAGGACGGGAACATTGGAGAAGGCTTTGAAATATCCATCTGTTGATAATCCCACGGTTATCTTTAACATTTTCTGCCACGAAGTTTCTCATGGAAAAAAATGGAGAGACTTTTTCCCTCGCAAATGTTATGCAAGTTATCCATCAAGAGGTCGTGTGAATTGCGGTTTATATTTAAAGTTTAAACCATAGTTTTGAATATTTTCAAATAAGTATTTTTTTAATTGCCAAATTGTTTCACCTGTATTTCAATTCAATATTTATAAATTATCGTATTTCCTAAAGTATAGTGATATTTTGAGACAGTAATTTTTTGTCAATAAAATTATGATATTTGACTTAAGTTCTTAAGCTGCAGAAATCTCAAAATCTTGCAAAAGTTATTCAGCATTTGAGAGTAATTATAGAATGCAAAAAAGCTTCTTTAAAAAATAATTAATTTTTTACTTAATTCATTAGCAATGCGTATTTGTTCTGTTGCACGACTTTTTTATAAATATTTTCAAAACCTTATTCATACTTAATATAATTGCGAAAAAAAAAAATCTTCCCATTAAATGAAAGTTTTAGGCATGCAACACTGCTTTGAACCAATCCCCTCTCATTAAAAACCCCAAACATCTTTTTATGAAGATCTGAAATTTATTCCTTTCATACGATTGTTAAAACCGATTTCCATAAAAACTATATTTTTTCAACCCTACGTTTGTGAATGTCTGAATCGTAAAGAAAATGTAAATGAGAATAAAAAATGAATAAAAACCTGCACTGGGAAGATAACTTTCCCTAATCCTTTTGCTTAATTGCCTGATGACGTGTGTACTAAGTGAGTACTCGAAGTTCGCTTTGTTTTTGGTAGGGGGGTAGGGTAGGGTAGGGTACACATATATTCCGACTTGTGTGCTTGATCAGAGACCCACTTATATAAGCCTTCGTCAAGTAAGACAGGCACAGAAATTTTTTTTTTACTGTCACAGAGAAAGGAAGTACACCCAGAGCGAAGGCGGAAATCGAACCCGCACCCGTTACAGCGCTCGTTTTTGGTGAAATGTGAACTCATTAGCACAAGAAAATGTCACTGAAATAGTGACGTAAGTGTGGCGGAGGTGCTGCTAGCTTGGTCATCCAGTCCCCTCAGAGAAATTGAATGGCTGTGACATACAGGGCGAATTCAGACATCAGGCAGTGTACAGCAATTATCGCTGTAGTGACAAATCTCCGGGCTCAGAGATCACGTAAAGTGTTGACCGATTCGGTATGTTGGGTGAGAAGAAGATGCTCTACTACAAGAATTAGCGTACAGTCTCAATTTTAACTCTTAGCTTTATTCAGTCGATAGGACATTCACACATAATTAATTAAAACAGGTATTTACATTAGAATTATATTACATCAGAAAAACTCAATACATTCCTATTTATGCTCGCCTGCAAGCAAAACACGAGCAACCAGGGAGAACCCGCCTATCTGCCAAATCAACACTCAGCAGCTGGCTATAACCGCCATTTCCCACACGTTGCCACTTCCAAAAACCAAAACCAACCCAGGTTCTTTTAGTTGTGAACAAGGGCTACCTGATAACAGGCCCACGGAAGGACAACGCATGAGAACGGCAATGCCACATCCTCCCCCTCGACCCAATACAAAAAATGATTGTTCATAATGAAGTTCATAAGTTTAAGAAAATCTACACAAGCAGCATACTAATATGAAAACATCATACATGCACAAGATACTCGACAAATAACACTCAACAAAATAATACAACACAACATACAAAAAACAACATCGTATTATACAGGCCTAACGTCTACGGGGTCGTAAGTTATAGGTACGTCTAGGTTTTTCCCCTCTCAAGTTCAGCACCAACTAGACCTGGAGATCTACGCGGTGCCAAACGCAACCTGTTTATGTGAACTTTTAACCCTGTACCCGGGTTATCCAGCAAGTCTATAGTATAGTTTACCTCACTATCTCTCGAAATTATAGTATATGGTCCAGAAAAACGGGGCCTGAAAGTGTCCCGAGATTCTAAATATACTATATCTCCCGTTTCAAAAACTCAGACGTGACCCCCCTTTCTTGTCTACCATTCTGCTCGATCTGTTTTCTCTCAAGCGACTCATAAGCTGCCTCATAAGTTTCCTTTAGCTGGCCTAGCAAATCCTTTATAAAGTGAGCCCGATCTAGCTGTATAGACTGAACATTGGGATTGTAAGTATCAAAAAAAAGGGAAAGGTTTCTTCCAAAATGAAGGAGGTTCGGAGAAAATCCCGTCGCGGACTGAACCGTTGTACAAATTCTGGTGAACCAGCAACGCGTTATCAAGCGACACCCCTCTTTCACACAAAATGATTACCGACGACTTTATTGACGTGTTTACCCGCTCACTCTGGCCATTAGTCTCAGGGTGTTTAGAGTTACTATGAACCAATTTAATTCCAAGTGACTGGTTAATCAAATTAAAGACCTCTGATGTGAACTGAGTTCCTAAATCAGACAACACCACCGACGGTC
This sequence comes from Oedothorax gibbosus, assembly GCA_019343175.1. Taxonomy (NCBI): domain Eukaryota; kingdom Metazoa; phylum Arthropoda; class Arachnida; order Araneae; family Linyphiidae; genus Oedothorax; species Oedothorax gibbosus. The sequence goes on from JAFNEN010000143.1 coordinate 34,349, forward strand.
GACCGTGAATAGATATATAAATCACCAAATTACGGGTAACGGCTTCCGCCGTTATACTCCGCAAAGGATACAAAGAAAGGTGCTTAGAAAAGTGATCCAGAATGGTCAGAGCATAGCCACCTCCCTTGATTGGCCCTAAAATATCCATAGATATAAAATCCCCCGGTGTTCTAGGTATTCTTAATGACATGAAAGGTGCCTGAACAGGTGAAAATGGTTTGTTCTTTAAACACTGATCACAAGATAACACGTAATTCTTTGTATCTTTATACATTCCTTTCCAAAAATACCTCTGCGAGATAATCTCGTAAGTTTTCTGGAGTCCGAAGTGAGAGACATGGCAGATTTGCAAAATTTTAGCACGCAGTGATAACGGAACTACCACCACCTCTCGATGCTTATCCTTTTTAAACATTAACACTCCATTGTCAAGAAAAAAACCCTGAACCTTACCAACCTCTATCAAAGATTCCGACTCAAGAATTCGCTTTATTTCACGAACATGTACGTCCCCAGACTGTTCCTTCACCAGAGTTTCAAAGGAAACCTCCATGTCAGGATCCCCAGCCAATAAAGTACTGACGCTAAGATCCGGCACATTATTATCAACAAAAGTCAAAAGAATTTGGGGTTCTACACTCGAAGTCTGTGGGAGACGTACTGGCTCCCTAAAATCAGGATCCTGCATTCGCGACAAATAGTCCGCCAACATGTTAACTTTACCTGGAATGTGCCTACACTCAAACGAATACTCCGAGAGCTCCAACAGCCAGCGTGTTACAATGTCAGCAGGTGACGTTGTTCGCTTGTAATGCAACAGCGGCTTGCTATCTGTCAAGATAGTAAACTTTCGATGATACAAATAGGTTTTAAATGCTGTAACCGCTTTATAAATGGCAAACAATTCCAATTTTTTTGCTGGATAGTTGCGCTCGGACTGAGACAACGATCTGCTGTAGTACGAAATTGGCCGCAATTCCCCATCAAATTCCTGCATGAGCACGCCAGCAATGGCTGATCCACTAGCATCAGTGTTAAGTATAAATTCCTGCTCCCAACGAGGTAGTACAACAAACGGTACCGAAAAGAAAACATTCTGCAACTGCTCAAAGGACCTCTGGTGATCAGATGTCCACCTAAACTTCGCTCCCTTACAAGTCAATTGTACAAGGCAATTTGTCAATTTCGCAAATTCTGGAATTAGATGCCTGTAGAACCCACACAAGCCTAAAAACTTTTTTACCTGGCGAATGGATTTAGGGGGTTGAAAACTAGACACCTTAGCAATATTGGATGCAATAGGACGAATATACCGGTGAGAGATATTAAACCCCAGATAATCAATCGATTCTTTAAAGAACACACATTTAGACGGGGATAGAGTAATATTGTATTTTGAAAGAATGACCAACACTGCTGTAACCCTGGTTACCCTAGTAGCAATTTTTCATCGACCGATAATCGAATTTTCATCGTTCACCGGTGAGCCGATGAGAATTCGAATATCGGATTTTCGTAGAAAATTGCCCGATTGCTCGATAACTGCTCGGTTCTGTCCGCTCGATCGACCAGGATGAGTTTTTTCGATGAGATTCCGATCAAAAGTCAAGAAGAAATCGATAAGAATCCGATGAGTAGTAATCGAAATCTCATCGTCCGATGGAATTTCGAACACTTTCCGATAAAATTCCGAACAGTTTACGACATGTTAGTACAAAAGGTTTAAACGAGATGGCGCCACTATTTTTTCTGTTAGTCTGGTATTACTTCGAATTTTCGGTGGAGGAGGACAGAACCAACAATCTCGAGATCCGCGCTTTTGATTTGCAACGAGGCGTTAGTCCTCTCGGCTATGGAGGCTTGCAGGAATTTTGCGTTTAAATAAAGAGCTCAAAATGTTGATCGTTAAAGAAGTTTTATGTTATTGATTAAGAAATTTTAATTTTGATTTTTCTTTTGCAAGTTGCAAATTCCTTTTAAATATTAATTTAAGTTAACAATACTAATATAAATATGTTTAATTTAAAAATAACTCTTGGTAACTTACGTATTAAAAAGTTGTTTGGTTCATAATATTTATTCAAAAATCTATTTTCTTTAAGTTAAGTTTTTCAAAAATTAATCAAGGCCAAAAAGTTAAAATTAATTTCCAAGTAAATAAAAGAAATAAGTTATCACACAGTAAAAATATTTATCTTCGCAAGCCATTAAAAATGTTGTGTGTAAGTAAATAAAAAATAAATATTACCAGTTTGAACATAATAGCTTTCGGATATGAAGTTTTCGAAATAATTTAACGCAATTTGTATGTACTAAAATAAAAAAAGCCACATTTTTCGGTTTCTTATCGTTAGTCATAATTTTCCGATGAAACGTACATTGATTGAATTTTCACCTTTGACCGATTTCTTATCGTTAGTCATAATTTTCCGATGAAACGTACATTGATTGAATTTTCACCTTTGACCGATATCGAATCGATGACTTTTATCGATAGAATTTCGTTCACCGATTGCCGATATCGCCTCGTGCACTTTCGGAATACGGCGATCACCGGTGAGTTTTCGCTGAATCCGATGAACGATCGATGACCGATCGAGCAAATTTCGAGAAACAATGCTACTAGGGTAACATCTCGTTAAAATATGACGCTCCCACAAGTATATCATCCTGATAAGCATGAATGCCTATAATATTATCAGCTCTAAGCTCATCTATGAGCAGATCCATCAAAGCCTGGAACGTGCTGGCTGCTGTCTTTAACCCAAAAACGAGCCGGCGATTAGCAAAAGAACCAAACGGAGTTGTAAACGTAAGCACATCTTGCAACTCCTCGGGCAACATTATTTGCCAATACGCACTTTTTAAGTCCAATAATGAGTAAAACTTATAATAGCATACTTCATTTAATAAATTTGCAATTTTCGGAAGAGGGTATGTTGAAGGTTCAATTACTGAATTGAGGAGCCTCAAATCCAACGCCATTCTATACTTAGGAGGTTCTGAACTCCCGGCAAGACCTTTTTTTTTAACCAACAACATCGGACAGGCCCATTCAGCAATGTTTCGGTGCATTAGACCAGCTTCCTGTAACTCTAACAATTCCTGCTTTACATTATGTTGCAGAGCGTGAGGAATCTCAAACGGCAGAGTTTTTATTGGATTATCAGACCGAAAAACAATCTTAGGAACCACCCTGTCCGTACAACCAAGAGTCTTCAAGGATTTAGAAAATGCAGAAAAATGAGACATCAAAGTGTCAAGCATCTTATCCTTTTGATCAGGACTAAGATGCTCTAAATCAAAATCCTCAACCCGAAGTTCTTTGCGTCTCATTTCCAACACTTCAGGATTGGCGGTCACTAAGTTACAGAAATCTGTTGAGGAATCAGAGTGATCAACGGTCTCAACAAGCCCATCAATCCGATCAGAAACAGATTCAGTAGTTTCGATTTGGGAGGAAAATCCACAAACCTGGCCTTTATTTAATCGAACCTCATCTGATCCAACATTCCTTATAACAGTGATAAATTCAACTCCCTCAGCTATGTGGATAGAAGGGTGGATCTCGACATTTGGATTTGTTATTTTAGGCTCAAATAAGAAAGGGGAATCGTTATACGACATATCCATTCTCAATTTTATCTGGGCAGACTCACCAGATTCCAACACAATATGTTGTGTCAACCTGACTTTATCCTGTTTAAGGTTTTCCAGAGTATTAACAAACTCAGATTTATTAGTAAAAGGTATCGAAAAATTATTGAATTTAGCCATAGACTCTCTAGGGGACAGTAAAACATTATATCTGGATATGAAATCAAATCCCAATATACCGTGAAAGCGCTCCTGTACAAATTCAGAAATATAAAACTGATGTTTGAAAAACTGATTTAAGATCTTAAAGGATATCTCAACACACGCAATAAAATTCAACTCGGAGTTAACAGTTCTTATCCTCACCCTACGGGACAAAATCCTGACTTTGGTGTGACCCCGTATTTGTTCATACGACTCCTTAGACAGCGGTCACACCGAGCTACCGGAATCCATTAACATGGAGCAATCAAATTGTCCAAAAGTAGCTGCAATGATTGGTAAATGGGCATCAGAAAAAACATTATTAATGAAAACGGTACTCCCAGACGTAGAATCGCTAGAAAACCTTTCCAGAAAGCTCCGAATAGTTTCCGTGCGCTCACCCCCTGCAACCATATGTTGCTGGAGCAAATCCTGAACCGTACTCTTCATACCCCTTGGCGACTCTATACCAGGACCCACAGAGACCGTACCGTCACCCTTTAACGATCTCTCTGGAAGTTTAAAGGTTCATGTCTATCCGAATCCCTGAACGAAGTCCGACGACTATTTCTATCTGAAACCCACTGTTGCCGAGCACCTCTATTAGCCGAATTACGTGCTGTTCCTCTAGACTGAAAATCAATACCACCGTATCTAGAGTTGAAAGTATTTCTAAAGGGAATTTCACCCCCTACCTGCTCCGACGAATGTGGACCCCGTAGTGAAGCCTGATACTCCCAACAGTTGACCATTGAGTGGCCTCTCTTTTGGCAAAATATGCAAAAAGGAGGTCCATTTCCAAACTATGCGCCTCTCGTTGGGGCAGGCGCAGTAGTAAAGTCATTTTGAACATTTAAACGATTTAAATATTGACTTTCCCCTTGTGGGATCATAGCACTCTTAAACTCCGTACAGTCCTTCATTAGATGAGCAGACCCACAATAAGGACATAATAGATTAGTTTGCTGAGCATTTTCGTCTACACGACGATCTAAAGTTTTGAGATTTACAGAACTAACCCCACCAGAGCAATGATTTTGTGTGGTAGCAGCAAAATTAGTGCACAGTGTTCCAAGACCCTGGTGTGCTACCGAAACCCTATGAGCAATCTCTACTAGCCTCCCAAAATCAGATTCGTCCTGCCACATTAACTTCTCTCATATCTACAGGGAGGCATTTAAAAATTGTAAAGATTTAACTTGGTTCATTGCTTTACTGTCCTTTATTGTATCATATGTTTTAACTGCTAATTTTTCGACTCTATGCGCGAGATTTTTTATTGTTTCCCCGGGTATTAATAGAATGTTTTGGAAAGCCAATACATTTGCGGCAGGGGCATTACTTTCCGAAAAAAAATTATGCAAGCAAACACAAGCCTCCTGAAAGTCAGCATTATGGCACGACGGAGATGTCGCAAACCATTCCTGGGCAGAACCAGTCAACCTGCTCTCCAAAAACATTAAAGCCACCTCATCTGACCATCCATTAATATTCTTAAGGTCTTTTACCTGGTTTAGAAACCAACTAACTTTGTCCGGCTCACCCGAAAACAGTGGTATACTAAAATTAAATGATCGAAAAACATCAGTATTTGTCCCAGTACTATTTTCTTTGGCCATACTTCTAGTAATAGGAGGCATCAAACAATAAGAAAAGCTTGGTACAATATAAAGACAAGTTTAAAATCACATTAATTAAAACAATTTTTAAATATGGTTATAAAAATTTATAAAACACTCATCAAGACTTAAAAGTTTAAAAAAACTTAAAATATTCAGATAAAATACAAATGTCTCAGTTGACAATTACTTGTGTACCGCAAAAGTTAGATTCGACCGAGATTCGTTCCGGTCACGGTACCATGTGGCGGAGGTGCTGCTAGCTTGGTCATCCAGTCCCCTCAGTGAAATTGAATGGCTGTGGCGAATTCAGACATCAGGCAGTGTACAGCAATTATCGCTGTAGTGACAAATCTCCGGGCTCAGAGATCACGTAAAGTGTTGACCGATTCGGTATGTTGGGTGAGAAGAAGATGCTCTACTACAAGAATTAGCGTACAGTCTCAATTTTAACTCTTAGCTTTATTCAGTCGATAGGACATTCACACATAATTAATTAAAACAGGTATTTACATTAGAATTATATTACATCAGAAAAACTCAATACATTCCTATTTATGCTCGCCTGCAAGCAAAACACGAGCAACCATAGGGAGAACCCGCCTATCTGCCAAATCAACACTCAGCAGCTGGCTATAACCGCCATTTCCCACACGTTGCCACTTCCAAAAACCAAAACCAACCCAGGTTCTTTTAGTTGTGAACAAGGGCTACCTGATAACAGGCCCACGGAAGGACAACGCATGAGAACGGCAATGCCACAGAAAGTAAGTGCATATATTTTTAAAAATATATTTTTACGCTTAATTTGGTACTTTTTCAATTGGAAAGAAGTAAATGGGTTTTTTTCGCAAAAACTAAGCCAATAAATATCCGTGTGAGTGAAATAATTAAATTCATGTTGTTTGAGGTTCTAAACTACGTTTAACGTAAAAAGTGGAAACTTTTATAAAGGCAATTGTCTGCCCGTCGATCAAATTGCACAGACCAAACTACAAAGGCCTATATAAGTGTGATACGTAAAAAAGTTCGGCACATTGGAACTAGAAGTCTTTGAAAATCTCAGAAAACTTCTTATTGAATTAAATCATGATTCAAAATATTTTTGCTTCTAAAGGGAGCACAACTGCAGATTTATTCTTTGCAATACGAATAAATTTAGCTAACGATAAGGAATACTTATGGAAATTTCGAATGACAGTATATGAATATAGCTAAGTTTGACGTTTAAAAGTTAAATATAGGACTAAATGCCGTATTTGGAGCTTTTTTTAGATGCATAAATTTTGTGTGGAAGCAAATCGAAGTGACAGTTTCTGTTACAAAAACTTACTTGTTTTATTACATATTGATGGTTTTATTATTCTTGCAGTAAATGTTAAAAATCCGAAAAAGTAAAGTAAAAATTGTAAATAAATAAAAAATTATTTAAAATTGTATTCTAACTTCAAGTAATTTTTAATCAATGAAAAAGTTACTCATCAAATAGTGTTTCGATAGATATTCCGAGCTGAGTGCTTTTTTCCTCGAAACTGTCATTTGTTCTCTTATTTCGTTTTGCCTTCTACCATCTCTCGATTCGCCAATGCAGTGATAATTTCTGCATTTCATCCTTAGCTGATATTATTGTTTCTTTTTTAAGCATGTGATCGATTGCTCTTAAAATGAAACTAATTCATTCAATTTTTATCTTTAAAATAATGTAATCAGTTTTTAAGTCAGTTGGGAAATCATTTCGATATGGCGAAATTAGGTTGTATTTATATAATTTTAAAACTGATACAGTTAATTTTTTTAATATCTCATTTTATGTCCAAAGAGACAGATGTAAATAGCTTTATATTTAATAAAGAGAAGAAAATGCAAAAACAAAAGTGACACATACTCAAAAAGGAGGAGGACGGATTTGTTTGAACATCGTTTAATGAGTTGAGAATACAGAATGAATACGAATACCAGGTAGAAATTAAATGTATAAAGAGAACATGGAGTATAGTTTAGTTGTCACAAAATTACTGGTATTTAAACTTTTGTTCTTATTGTCTTTTTACAACTGACGTCGTTCGTGCAAGTGTTCAGATCATAACACTCCTTCCCATCAACGTTTCGGTTTCCGCGGTCGTAAGTTGTAGGAGTGTCTAGGTAGTTCATTAGCTAAGTCCGGAAGATGAGTGATGGTTCTCTTAGGCTCCTCACTGGAACTTTGCACTTCAGGACCGGACTGTTTCTCTGTAGGATGAATCGGATCTGGAGGGCTTGTCGAAGAAGGTGGTTCATCCGAAACAGGATTGTCCAAAGTTGTTGGAACTGGTGGTTCGGCATTCCTCCTTAACATCTGATCCGGCATCGCTTGATCTGTCCATCTTCGGTACGAGCCTGGTAGGAGACAGGACCGGTGGCTTCTATCACCTTGGCGGGAATCCAACGTGGGCCGGGATTGTAGTTTCTCAGCAAGACGGAGTCATTCTCTAGAAAGTGTCGTGGGCCACGATCTTCACAACCCTGGCGATAGACCATCTCCTGCTTAGCTCTCCGTTCTTCTGTTAAATCCGGATGGAGACTATCCAATATCGTGCGAACCCTCCTCCCCATCAACAGCTCTGCAGGACTGGTTCCCGTAGTTGTGGTTGGCGTGCAGTGCTGCTGAAGAAGAAAATTTGCCAATCGTTTCTTCCAAGATCCTTGAATTATCCGACGGAGGGAGTCTTTAACTGTTTGGACAGTTCTTTCTGCTTGGCCATTGGCAGCTGGTCGTCTAGGAGCGATCAGAACCTGGCGAATGGCGTTTCGTTCGAGGAAAGACTTGAACTCTGAAGAGGTGAACTGAGGGCCATTGTCGGAGACCACTACCTCTGGAAGACCATGAGTAGCGAAGATTTCTCGAAGAGCATCAATGGTCGCACTAGCCGTCGTAGAAGGCATTCGTTTCACTTCCACCCATTTGGAGAAAGAATCGACGATTATGAAGAAGTCTTGACCCTGGAATGGTCCCGCAAAGTCGATGTGTAGACGGGACCAAGGACGACTCGTGATTTCCCAAGGGTGCACATGGGCTCGTGGAGGCAAGTGATGAGCCGCTTCACAGTCTGTGCAGTTCATGACAAAGGAATTGATGTCAAGGTCCATGCCTGGCCACCATACGTAGGATCGGGCAAGCATTTTCATTCTCTCGAATCCAGGATGACCAAGGAGTAATGCCTTTAGGACACGGTATTATTACCTTAAAAATGCTGTTAATCTTATAAGCTTACGACAATGCACAATGCAGGGTGGTAACAAAATCCTTGAAAAAAAGTTCCCTGATATTTCCATGATTTCCCTGATACTTTCACAAAAAATTACCTGATTTTACAATTACCTAATAGAAAATATACAATACACACAGTTCAATGCAGTACAGAAAATTTAAACCAGACATCGCGGGACTTTCCGGATTATGGGTCAGCCTACCAAACTTTTCCAGATTTCCGAAAAATCGGGAAAAGTTAAGAGCCACATGATCAGAGAATCGCGTTATAACATGGTTTGTACACTCCTTGAAAAGTTTTGAATGAAAAAGCTCATTTTCAAGCCCAATTGCTTGAAATGAATGAGTATAGGGGGGAAAAGTCTGTACTATTTATTGCAAACTCGAATTGTATCAAAATTTTCTCAACATCAATTTTTCTCTTTCTTACATAATATCATAATATTTTTAAACCCCATGTTTCCAAACAGTCATAACTCCAATTATCCAAAGCGGTGATGATTATCCAAATTTCAGAAACAAATTCCACCCGGCCTATTTGTTATTGTTTGTCTTTATTGGATATCATACCTAGTAATTTTTTTGTACCGACCAAAAAATTACTAAGAATGACATCCAACGGAGACGAACGGAATATTTGATTTTGATCAAGTGTCCGTTAGTTGTGATCACAAGAACAACCTAAACCCGCGGTTTAAGTAATAAAAATGGAAAAATTCCCTGATATTTTTCGAAATTTGAAAGATTCCCTGAGAATTCCATGATATTTCCAGAATTAAAAAGTTCCCTGAGAATTCCCTGATTTCCAGTCCTAAGAAGAAATCGTCTCACGAATTGCACTTCAAGGACCGTTTCGGTTCGAATTTCGAAAAATGTGTGCCTTCAGTACCAAAAGAATAAGCTTCGAAAATGTGGAATGTGTACCTCCAAAAGTTTTGGCTGGGCTGGGTGTTGATACGCGAACCGTTCAGTTAAACGAAATTTTTTTTCATTCAGCATTTCTGTTGCCACTCAAGACTTGAAGCATGCCAATTAAAACATACCTCTTTCTCTAAAAAATAGAAGTGAAACTTATCACAACATCGTTCTTTCTGTTCGTTGGAAAGTAATAAACAAATGAGAGAGAAAAATATTTATGCAAAATAAAATCTTTCTCAGCCGCTCTCTTAATGCACTTATTATGAACCATCAGAAGAACTCTATTGTGATAGATACTATGACTTTATAAAAAGTAGGTTTGTAACAGAATCTGTCACTTAACTCGCTTCCACATATTTGTGTTTAACAGGAAAAAACGCGCCAAACACAACATTAATTCTATATTTAACATTTACAAGCTAAATTTGGCTAGTTTCCTTTATTTTATTTCGAAAATTCAATAATTATTACTTATCGTTTGCAAAAATTAATTTATATTTTAAAGAATAAATATGTCATATTCCTCGCTTTTAAATAGAATGAAAACATTTCATATCACCATACAAGGATTCCGTAGTGAAATATATTTGACGTCATTTCAAACTGATCGATGTCGCAAAAATAAATTTATTTTAATTTATTGTCTAAAAGAATTAAAGTTTCTCGAGCGATTGTTGCGAATGGCAAATGTGATTTAATTCTAATAAAAACAGGGCCTTTAGCTATTTGTAATTCAAACTTTTAAACGCCAAAACTAACTATTTTCATTAATCTTCTTTCTCAGATTTAATAATTAGACTTTATCGTTTGCTAAATTTGTTTGAAGTTCGAAGAATAATGATGTAATCTTTTTTAATAAATATTTTGTCGCCACAATTTCCCATTTACATTTCTTTCGAAAATTCACTTATTTATAATTTGTTAAATTAATTTACAGTTCAAAAAATTTATAATTTGTACAATTGATGCTTTAAAAATAAAAGCGAAACTTAGCATATTTTTTTTATGTTAAGTTAGAATTCTCTATGCATCTTTCTACATACATATATATAGAACCATTAAAAGAACTCTATTGTGATAATACAACAATCCAAACCGAATTATATCACATAAATAAATATTTTTTCAAAAGTGTATTTTTATTTTAACAAAAGTTTCTCGTACGTTTAACGAAATGGCAACAGTGAAAATATTGAATAAAAATGGAATTTGCATGTTATTTCAATGTAGATTAAATTTTTAGTTATTTCAATTTTAAATAAGCTTCTAGTTTAAATTTTTTAATGAAATTTGGCATGTAGCCTAATCTGATTTTTTGCTTCAAAATGACGTATCCCACTTGTCTGTGGGACTTGTGGATGACAACAGTGAAAATATGAATAAAAATAGAATTTGCATGTTATTTCAATGTAGATAAAAACATTTAGTTATTTAAATTTTAAATAAACTTCTAATTTAAATTTTTTAATGAAATTTGGAATGTAGCCTAATCTGATTTTTTGCTTTAAAATGATATATCCCACTTGTCTGTGGGACTTGTGGTTCTTTCTGTGAAAGTGGGTGACAGACAGACGGACGGACACACAGACAGAAGGACTGAACGATTATAAAACCTTCCACTTTTTACGTTATAAACGTAGTGTGGAAGCTAAAACAAGTAGGTTTGTAACAGAATCTGTCACTTAACTCGCTTCCACATATTTGTGTTTAACAGGAAAAAACGCGCCAAACACATTAATTCTATATTTAACATTTACAAGCTAAATTTGGCTAGTTTCTTTTATTTCGAAAATTCAATAATTATTACTTATCGTTTGCAAAAATTAATTTATATTTTAAAGAATAAATATGTCATATTCCTCGCTTTTAAATAGAATGAAAACATTTCATATCACCATACAAGGATTCCGTAGTGAAATATATTTGACGTCATTTCAAACTGATCGATGTTGCAAAAATAAATTTATTTTAATTTATTGTCTAAAAGAATTAAAGTTTCTCGAGCGATTGTTGCGAATGGCAAATGTGATTTAATTCTAATAAAAACAGGGCCTTTAGCTATTTGTAATTCAAACTTTTAAACGCCAAAATTAACTATTTTCATTAATCTTCTTTCTCAGATTTAATAATTAGACTTTATCGTTTGCTAAATTTGTTTGAAGTTCGAAGAATAATGATGTAATCTTTTTTAATAAATATTTTTGTCGCCACAATTTCCCATTTACATTTCTTTCGAAAATTCAATTATTTATAATTTGTTAAATTAATTTACAGTTCAAAAATTTTATAATTTGTACAATTGATGCTTTAAAAATAAAAGCGAAACTTAGCATATTTTTTTTTATGTTAAGTTAGAATTCTCTATGCATCTTTCTACATACATATATATAGAACCATTAAAAGAACTCTATTGTGATAATACAACAATCCAAACCGAATTATATCACATAAATAAATATTTTTTCAAAAGTGTATTTTTATTTTAACAAAAGTTTCTCGTACGTTTAACGAAATGGCAACAGTGAAAATATTGAATAAAAATGGAATTTGCATGTTATTTCAATGTAGATTAAATTTTTAGTTATTTAAATTTTAAATAAGCTTCTAGTTTATATTTTTTAATGAAATTTGGCATGTAGCCTAATCTGATTTTTTGCTTCAAAATGACGTATCCCACTTGTCTGTGGGACTTGTGGATGACAACAGTGAAAATATGAATAAAAATAGAATTTGCATGTTATTTCAATGTAGATAAAAAAAATATAGTTATTTAAATTTTAAATAAACTTCTAATTTAAATTTTTTAATGAAATTTGGAATGTAGCCTAATCTGATTTTTTGCTTTAAAATGACGTATCCCACTTGTCTGTGGGACTTGTGGTTGTTTCTGTGAAAGTGGGTGACAGACAGACAGACAGACAGACAGACGGACGGACAGACGGACTGAACGATTATAAAACCTTCCACTTTTTACGTTATAAACGTAGTGTGGAAGCTAAAAACGGGATTCATAGCACAAAAATAAATATATATTTTTACATTTTATTTACATTTAAATTAAGTTTCTCGAACGTTTGACTAAGTGGCAACACGGACACATCGAATAAAATGGAATTTTTCTTGTAATCTCTTAAATGGAGATTAAACATTTCTTTTTAAATTTTTAACTATACTTCCGATTTTTATTATTTTTAAATGGAATTCGGGATATAGCCTTGTCTGATTTTTTCGCCTCAATATGATGTAACCCATTTGAAGAGCTTAGTGGAAGAACGTGCTAAGTGACATTTTAAAAAAATTTGAAATTTTTGTATCAATGAACAGAGTATTCTATCTTTTAAAGAGAACAAGATTCCCCTTTTTCATAAACTTAGTTTAGTGTATTTTTTTTACTGTTTGCAAGAACCGTTTTTAACAAATCTGAGAGCAAACTAAAAACTTCAAAGCTGATTTTCTCGTTTTCACCTTTTTGTCACTTAGCACGTTCTTCCACTAAGGTCTTCATATGTCTGTGAAACTTGCGATTATTTCTATGAAGTTATATGTGACGGGCAGACAGACGGACTGAACAATTATAATAAGTTATACTTTATACCCCCTGGCCACGCCTTTGCAAAGTCCATTAGTTTAGATTTAGACTGCAAAATGTCCTGCATTTTTTGTGATTAATGCAGGACATTTTGCAGAAAAATCTAAAAAACCGGACGGTTTCGTAATTCGTAATGATTAAAATGTCTCCATTAGAACTATAAGCAGGAAACTTTCTTTGTCGACAACCCAACCAGAATAAAGCGAGAGAACAGTGAAGTGTGATGTTATATACTTTTAATTCTTTCAAATCAATCAGTAGGGTTTTATTTGTTCTAAGGTGTGACCATAAATGCATTGACATATTAAGTGGTAATTGAGTAACTTGGGAGTGGCCCCCACCCCCCAAGTTTCCCTATGTCCTTCCATACCTAGTCCCCTAGATTTTCGAATTGTCTGCTAGTTATTATCTGCTGTATGAGCCAAATATATTCAGTAATTTAACCAATTATTAATGGCATTTTCAAATAAGTATAGCCCGTGCAGTATTTTTCTTTAAAAAAAAATCCATTTTATAAAAGAAAACTACAGAATAAATTTTGATTACTTCATTTTTAAGGTAGATGAAAAACATTTATTTGACGAAAATGACCCTCGCCTTGTTCCAAACCATTGCGAACCCAAGAACAAGCAAGTCGCAAGTTTGATAATTTTTTTTAGTTGCTTTGGGGGTTTGGAGGGAAGAGGGGTGAAATACCCATATGGACATTTTTCGTGTCGAGGTAAAAAGGAAGACGGAGAATTCTTGGACTCAAGGCAATTAAGAGGTGACTAGCGGTACAGATGTCAACGGGTGGCGAGGGACAGGGGAGGGAAGGGCGAATTCCATGGAAGGGTGTGGTTACCAGATTTACAAATATATCTCTTTTTAACGATCGCCAAATTGCCAAAAATTGCGCGGCGCAACCTATCAACAGATAATCGAAATAAAAAAACATTTGAAAATAATTGTTTTAATTGTTTGTAAGAATTTTTTTAATGTAGTTTCTGATTGTCCATTTTATTCTGATTGTCTAATTTTTTAGACATCCAAATATTTTAAAAGATTTTTTTTGTGAACTATTGTATTTTTTTATTATGGAACTGCAAAATATGACTTCGAACCTATATAACTAATATTCCAGAATTTTAAACTAAATCTTTAATAAAATTAATAACTAACGAATAAAATTAAAAACGATACAAAATTTAAAATTAATTTTAAATTTTAATAGTTCAGTGTATTTTCCATCAAGATGCTGCTTTATAGTATTAAAAAAGTATAGGCAAATGAAAAAGGAAATTATTAACCTTTAAAACAAAACAAAATTTAGGGTTTTCTTTATTCCCACCTTGAGTTTCCGGAGATTTGTTCTTGGGATTTTTTTATTTCAATTAAATAATGTGTCCAGATTTAAATTAAAAAAAACGATGAAATAATGAAAAGTTAAAATTAACCTTCTCTAAATTTAATGAAATTTTTATTTATTGAAAAATAAGAACTATAAGAAGACTATATATAGACATAAGGTTTCATTTTATTATGCCTATTTATTTAGAAATTAAATCATCAGATCATAACAAAATGAAAGAAATTGATAAACTTTTTATTAAAATAACGATAAAATAAGTTATTATTTAACTATTTTTTAATGGACTAACAGTGCATTTTTACACTACGGATCCGTTTATAGGACTACAAATATATTCAAAACTATCATAAAAATAAACATACATGCCTCATATGTAACTATTAAAATTTAGAAAATATTATGCAATGTTTTATTAGATTATAATTATTGCCTTATAATGCGAAGAGTGAATAACTTTTTTTGCAAACCTTGTTTGTGTTCTTGAGTATTTGAAATCATAATACCTAAAACTAAAATATTCTTATTCCTCCTCGATCGGTGAACAATATTCATTACTTTACTTTTACTTTTCTTTTATTAAACCATAATGTGTCCTTATGCAGTATAAAATTAAATTTAATAAAACAAAGTCATGATGCCAAAGAACTTTATCGCAACTAAATTAAATTTCTAACCGAATGCATTAATTAACGCTGCTTTTAGCTTCCACACTACGTTTATAACGTAAAAAGTGGAAGGTATTATAATCGTTCAGTCCGTCTGTCTGTCTGTCACCCACTTTCACAGAACGAACCGCAAGTAGCACAAACAAGTAGGATACGTCATTTTGAAGCAAAAAATCAGATTAGGCTACATTCCAAATTTCATTAAAAAATTTAAAGAAGTAGATTTAATATTTAAAAAACTAAACATTTAATCTGCATTGAAATAACCATCTTTATTTAAAATAAAAATAAAACTTTTGAAAGAATATTTATTTAGGTGATATATATATAATTCAGTTTGGATTGTTGTAATATCACAATAGAGTTCTTTTGATGGTTCATTATATATGTATGAAGAAAGATGCATAGAGAATTATAAATTTGCATAAAAAAATGTGCAAAGATTCGCTTTTATTTATTTTTGATATTGAATGTTTTGATTCTGTTTAAAAGAGAAGAATATTACATAGTTATTCTTTGAAATATAAATTAATTTTTGCAAACGATAATAATTATCAAAGAAATAATTATTGAATTTTCGAAATAAAATAAATGAAACTTGTCAAATTTAGCGTTTAAAGGTTTATAGTAGAATTAATATTGTGTTTGGCGACTTTTTTCCTATTGAACACAAATTTTGTGTGGAAGCGGGCTGAGTGACAGATTCTGTTACAAACCTACTTGTTTCTGATCAACTGGTCATCTGCATACTGCATCTTATAGTTATTAATTAGCTATCAGCGAACAACCCTCTGCTAACTAAGAAGTGGCTAACACGAAACAGACGACTAAATCCTCGGAGCCTTTCACTTGATAGATAATCTTCTATAAACCCATTATGTTAATGGTTGAGTGGCCCCCAGGTGGCGAATGGCAATTCCTTGCTAATGAAAATTGCTACTGGAGTGACATTTTTGGCGCCACTTTATTTGTAAATAGTTGAATAAGAGATTAGAGTATGGTTGTAATGCATCCTTAACTTTGCTATAAGTGTGTTTTATGGAGTGGTGTTGAATATTTTATATAACAGCAAAGTTTTAGGGTTTATATTAGATACTATATGTTTTGTTAATATGAGCATTCATGTTTAATATAATGATGTTTGATATTTTTAAAAGTGTTGAAAACAAATTACCTCTTCAAATCAATTGTTTCTTCAACCACACTTAACACATTAAAGACGGCTTTGTGAATGCCATTAGCACTTTCATTTTCGAATCAAACATAAACTGTAAGTTTTTAAAATTCATTTATCATGTAATTTAATTTGTTCTACTTTAATTGTTCAGGACTATGATCTTCATTTACAGTTTTATAATCAGAGTTAAGAACAACTGAAGTGTATATGTTAATGAAACGAAAGCATATCTTTAAAAAGTTTTTTTTTATCCTTTATAGGTACGAAAGTTACGAAAAGTTCATTCATTACATTAATAAATATTTTTATGATGACCTTAAAAATGCGTAATTATATTTAATCAAATGCTTTTTAATGCATCACGTTTAATGTTTAATTAGGCTTGGTTCTGGAATTATATATTTTTTTTGTAATGAGTTACACGATGTAAGCAGGACAATTCCTACCGGTATTCTTGAATGATATAATCACCTGACTAGTAGTTGGTGTAATATTATTTTTTTTTAATGAACATCCTTATTTAATTTTAATACAAGAAGAAAAATAAATTAAAAAATAAATTTGTAACAGCTAACAAAAATAGGATTTAGACTTGTATTTTTCAAATATCTTTTTAATAATTGAAAAGTTTGAAATTAGGAAACTCGGGTTAGTATAATGCTCAATATTTTACGTGTAAAAAATAAAAATAAACAGAATAATGTATTCCCAGAAAGATTTTCCAGAGAATATTATAGGATGATGGAATTTAACAGAATTCAAATTATTAAAAAAATATTTTGCATTGTGCAATTGAGTTATTTTATTCTAAATTGCGTAAAAATTGATAAAGTAGTTGCACTTAATTAATACAAAAAATGGGCGTTGCATAATTTCGAAACAAAAAAATACATCCTAAATTAGTATTATACTAAAATTTGATACGGTATATGTCTAATTTTTGCCATGACCATATGGAAAGAAGCTATTTTTAAAATAAGTAGCTACTTTCTGATTATTCAGATTAAGAAAATTAAAATGAGCTTAGAAATAAAACAATGGAAAAAATGCACTTAATGTATATTAGCGCTTTTTATTACGATATATTATAATAAATCTAACATGTGTTAGATTGCGCATTCAATAATAAAGTCATTACTTGAAAGCGAAGCACTATCCTAATGTAAGGTTAATGCAGTCGAAGTAATGTATGGTTATGACTCTGATCATAACGCTGCTGTTGCATTGGAATTGGTAGGGAATATTGTCATTACAAATGGTCGCATAAGAACATTTGTCCCATTACTACATCATTATTCAGCAGTAATTGCAATGCCTTGGTGGAAAGTTATTGCATATGACGGTAAGTGTGTTCTGTGGTTTGATATTTGGTGTCATTATGTGTTAATATATGTATTTTTTTACTGATTTTCTACTTCTATAGAAGGCTAATAAAAGTACTGTGGCTAAATCCGAATAAATGCTCATCAACGGTTTGTTATGATAATAGACAATATTATACTTTGTGTTATGTACCAGAAAGATACAAATGCAAATATATATGAGAAAACATTTTCTGTGTAGAATATAGAAACCAAGGATTTGTATAATTTCCTCCCTAAAACATTGAGGGTTCTGTTCAGTGCAAATTTGGTTTGGTTTAATTAACGTGGTACTAGAACTACATGGAGGCTGTTGGGGACGGGCCTCGCATTTTTTACGAGGCTGAGCTGACACAAAACAACTTTATAGACGAAACAACCGAACGCGACGAATGTACATTGTACCATGGCAAATTTAAAGTGCATCAATCCCTTATACATGACGTTATTGACGGGCAAGATTTTTTGTTCAGCTTGATCCATCCATGCCATGTCACCTTAACCCATAGCGCTACGCCAGCGCCCGTTTAGTTTTCACGTTTATAATATTACATAAAAATTCATATAACACTTTTCATAACATTCTCGAAGAAAATGTTCTTAGGAAATCTTCTTAATAAATAAACAAACAGAATAGTATCTACGAAAACGGGATTTATAAAACAATTAACTAGCAAAATTCACTGTAAAATAATACTACTGCAGGCCAAATTGGTAGGGTGACACGGGGTAATTATTGGACAAAAATCAAACTTTTACCATAATAACTCCCATATTTATGTAATTTTCTAACCAGTAAATTTTTTCGTAATGTCTATTTGATGTATCTGTCGTTTGCCATTGTTGAAATTTACTATTTCCTCTGTAGAAGTTGAAAAAAATAAACATGTGTCCAAAAATTATCCCGCCAATTGGGGTAATAATTGGACAGTGTAGTTTTTAATTTGTTATGCCCAGTATTTAGACTATCTACGAAGGGTAAATTATGGGATATGGTATGTACTATAGTACTCTGTATTTGATAATTATTTAACCCCACATGGCTTCTGTAAAAAAATTTTAACACGGAAATCTAGTAAAAATTAGCAAACATTTAAATTTGTTCACTTTCCAAGTTCAAACATTGCGTAGATGGGGTTTCTTAATCACACAAACTATATACCAAGTAAATTTAAACATATTGCGATGCTGTTTGTCTTACCCCATAGCATTTCCAACAATTTCCCCGCTTTGTCCAATAATTACCCAGTAACTAAACATGCTTGTCGAAATGTTACTATTCATTCT
The DNA here is from genome assembly GCA_019343175.1 of Oedothorax gibbosus. Lineage (NCBI taxonomy): Eukaryota > Metazoa > Arthropoda > Arachnida > Araneae > Linyphiidae > Oedothorax > Oedothorax gibbosus. The sequence continues at coordinate 53,364 of JAFNEN010000143.1, forward strand.
ACAATGGTGTTTTTCAGCACAAACCACCTTCATAAACCTATCTATGACTGAGCATTACAAAATTCAAGATCATGTAAAAGGAAACAAAATTATACACAATTTGGTATCGATTGAACAAAAGTTTAAACCGTTTTTTTTTCAAGCGCTTTGGGTTATTAATATATTTTTTGAGAAAAAGTACTTATCTAAACCCAATAATTAATCAGAGCATTGCTGGATATGCAATTCACAAATTGTAGTTTGTTATAGACTCAATAAATTGTGATGCATTATGGTTTTTGGGATAATTACCCCGATTTTCCGTGTCCAATTAAAATTAATTATTTAAATTGCTTTTTATATTATCAGTTTCAAAAAAGTTTGTGTTTTTGCTTTTTCGTAGTTTTCAAATTCTTTTCCATTAAAATTTTTTATGCTAAAATATAAAAAGTATCCCAGTGATTCTAATCACGTTTTATTCTTTTTAAGCGATCATTAGTGATTGACCATCCGTTTATATGTTTTATCCAGTTTAATTGCATAAAAAATAGTCACCTTGTACCTCTAATCGACTTATCCATTACCACTACTATAACCTTATTTGAAAATATCTTTAATTTTAATTTGATTTTTAAAAAAAAAAGTGTCCGCACAAACAAAACCATTTGCACATTGTGCTTGAATAATTTAAAGTTAACAGTGGTAAAATTCTATTGTAGTTAAGGAGTTCATTTTGCTTATATATATTTCTCAAAAAATTTCTAAATAAAATAAATTTATTCAAAACCTTTTTTTAACAAACGCAATAATTTTTATCTTTCATGATGGACACAAATGAAACTTTTTTTATTAAAAATAAATCTATTAAGGGGGCTATTAGCAAGATAACATTTTATTACTTTGTCCTTATTGGTTATTCAATAGAAAGAACTCAGATAACGCCGATAACAATTAGTTAATGGGGCATATAATTGGACATAATGACGTAGATATACGATAACAAAAGAGTAAACTAAAATAAATCTCATTTAATCATTGATATTGTTTACTTTTGGTAAATATAAGATTTCTCTGATATTTAGACAATTAGAAACGCCATACAAAAGGTTATGTGTATTATAAGATAAGAAATATTTTAGTTAAAGACATAAAATTAAAAACCTGATAAAGCCGTTATTTCGTTGTTATTGCAATATTTATAAAATAATTTTGTTAAGTACAGGGTGGCAATTTTAGCAAACGATTAGTAATTTGGTATTAAAGAGTAATAACAGGAGTTGTCAACTATGTGTTATTAGCAGTTACATTGTTTAAATCTACATTAAAAAAAACTTAGTCACATTTATTATTAACTATTATTAATTTATTTTCGGCTATAGTTATATAAATAAAAACTCAAAAATTAATTTTACTAATAATTTGTAATTGAACTAAAAAATGGTCAAAACATTCATTAAATGGCTAGGTGCATTAAACTATGTATAATTAAATGTCTTCCAAATTATTGATGCAGAAGTAAGGGAAAACAACATTCATTTGTCCTTTCCTTCGGTTTATGCAGACTTACATCTAATAAAAAAGAAACATCTCTATTTTTTGCAACGTTCTTAAAGATTGATACATGTTTTATTACCAAACAAAATGAAATACTTTTATAATAATCGAAATGGCCTCATTCGTCCATGAAAGTTATCGATAAACGTTTTTCAAGAATGTTTCATTACAAGTACGCTTGGAGCTTATAAGTGCAGTTGGATATAAAAAAAAACTTTTCTAGATGCAATTTTCCGAATGACGGGCTTCAGTGGCTGCCTGTGCTCAACAAAATATCTTTTTAATTATAAAGGCATTTCCAAAATATTTTTTAACGGATGCGTAAACATATATTAAAAAGCTTTACTTTTAAGATTATGGACTAAGCAACATTTTGTGAGATTGAATCACGATAAACTTTCTTCAGTTTGGAAAGTTTGAAGCTTAAAATTCTATAACTGACGATATTTTTCTAGCTCCCAGAAATTGATAAGTGGTTTTTTCTCTTATAAATATACTTACTCTTTAAAGTGTCGGTATTAAAAGCATTGTGATAAAAGGGTTTGAGTTAGTAACTGATTGTGATTGGTTATATAGTTATTTGTTACGTTATTTTACTAGACTATGGAAATTTATAAAGTAAGTTCATATTACAACTTCAAGGAAATTTTCTGGTATTTATTAGTTATATATTGCTTACAAAAGCAGAGTGGGAAAATACATTTTTGTTATGACGTGTCAAATGATTGAGATTTAAAATAAACTGACAACGCATAAATTTAAATAATAACTCTTTTCAAATATGTAGGATTAGTTAAATATTGGTATCGATGGGTTCGACTTATGTAAAATAGATTAAATATTAACAATTGGTGAACTTGCATAAAATGTAGTTTAAAAATTATTTTGGCCCTCTTGACCCCTAATTGAACTTGTTATTTAATTTAAAGAAAATTTTTATAAGAAACACTGTCAATTTTACTTTTTTTTTTGTTTTGAGACACTTTTGAAAGCTTTAAGTATAAAGGTAGTGCAATTCCTTATCTGAAGTATTAGCTCAATTGAATTGGCTTGCTACAGCTCGAGCAACGTCGACTTCAAATAGCAGAATGTCGGCTTTTGACAATGACATTATGCAACGTCGTTTCCAGGTATGTTAACTGTCACCAGCTCTCTCCAATGCTTGACATTACCATTGATTAAATCAGCAATGCTTCATCAGTGTTAACAACAGCTGCGCTTTGAAATTGTCGTTTAAGTGGAACGAAACCATGTTTTGATAAGCATTAATGGTTTAAAGCGTGAGAATGTTGTCATTTTAGGTATAATGATAGTTGCTAATTACTTGTTTGTATAAACATTATTTTTTGGAATTATATAATGAATGAATACACTTAGCATTTTAATAGGAACGAGAAATGATGTGTTCAATACTACTAACTAAATATAGAATAAAAAATATTCAATTCGACACATCTAGCTGTTTTGGTTAAACAAATTTTTGTTGTATTGAAGAAATTCTTATATCTCGTGTCACGGGAATTCATTTTCATAAAATATGCATAACGTATTTCTTATAACCTACCACAGAATTTGCACATAATAATACTGTTGAACGTTTTAACACTAAAATAGTTTTAAATTTAGTAGTCCATCTTAATTAAAATTTTGATTCTGCATTGTTAAAAACTGTAAATTTTCCACACAAAAAATTAATTTACGGAAAAATTCAGTTATTTTCTTTATACAGTTTTTTATCTGCAAAAATATGCTTTTCATAGTAACATTTTTTTATCTGTTTTTCGTGGAGTAAAGAGTATACTAGACTACAACCAAACAAGCATATATATCTGTTGCAGATCTGTGTGCGAAAATAGCTTAGTTGGGAAAACGTTGTTCAAAAGGTCAAAATATATTAATGCGAATAATCAATATATTAATGAACCAGGTTTCGGCAGTTTGTTATTCCTCGTTAGTACTGTATTGTGGTCACTTAGTCATTATCTTCGTCTGTCACTGGGCTGATCGGGGGCCAGGGGTTCGATTTCCCGCAGTGACTAGTTTTTGCAATTTGTCTGTTTAAAAACAGCTCTTGAGTAAAAATTACAAATTGTTTATATAAAATAAACAAATTTCCTATTTAAATTATACGGTATTTTTTTAGAACACCAGCTGACAGTTTTTCTTTAAAAACAACCTATACTTTTTTTAAAACCTGTTTCGTTGTCTACTTTTACAGAATTCAAATTTAAACTAAAACGTTATTCTATCCATTCGAATGCAATGCAATTCAAGAAATATCCCCTTCTAATAGCGGAGTGTCGTCCTTTGACAGTGACATTATGCGACGTCATTTCCAGGTAAGTGAGCCTGTCATTCACTCGCTCGCACGTGTGTCACTCCCAGGCTGTGATTTTCCATGAGTGTGCCTGCTCATACCACCTGCGTGTTTGCAGGATAGTTCACGAAGGACATAGAACCCTTGTAATATGCACCAACACTTTGACGTGAGTTGGGAGCAATTTCGAGGCCTCATTAACATTATTATTTTGGATTACAATGTTGTATGAATTATAAACTTAGCAAATGTACCATGAAGAAATAGCCTGTATTATTAAAAAGTATGGTGTAAAATTGCACCGGAATCATGGAACTTTCTTTCTGCCACCAGTATTTGGAGCGTGGATTTATCGATATTGTGGTAAACCATAACTTAGCTGAATCTACTTAATTACTGGGTTCCAAGAGTACACTGGGGCAGATGTGCTCGTTAAATCTGTGGAGTCCAAAGTTCCGCTGGCGTTAGAGTACGTTGTCGCATGAAGTCCAGTTGGCTGCCAGCTCAGGTGTCGACCTCGTCACTGGACTGCGGTTCTAAATTACGAGGCGTAATTTGCATGTGTTAAAGCTCCTCGGAGGCTAGAAATAGACAACCGGAAGCGTACAGTTTCAGTTAATTTTGATTCACAGGAAAAGTGAAGGTCTAAAGCTCTGGTAAACCTACGCTCCAAAAGGTTGTGGCAGCTAGAAAGTTCCAGGAATCCGATGCAATCTTGCACCAACACTTTTAACTGTGTAATGCTTTATAATATAATAAATAATCAGAGTGATTTATAAATATTTAAAGTACTTATCCTTTTTATTGTATATTAAATTAAGTATAAAATTAAATTTTCAAAATTCATTAGCAGTAACTTTGAGAATAAATACCATTAAGTGAGAATTTTATAGATGCAAAAAGTTTGCCTTTTGAAAGATTAAAACAAGCTTAACTTTCTAAAGAATTTAACTACCGGGGAAAAAAAACTCAAAGATATTCGAGGTAAATTTGTTTCAAAGAAAAAATGTTAATATATACGATAATAAGTGTACGCCGTTTATAGAGTAGTCAGAAATCCAATTTCCGCAGGCAATTTTCTAAATTATTTCAATTGTTTTCATAAAAGGTTAATTATCTATTTAAAAGTTCAATATTATTTTAACGAATTTATAAGACTTTGGGGACGTAGCATTTTGAAGTTTCACACAAAATACCTTCTCTCTTACAGTTCTTTTAAAGAATAAGCTTCAATCCCAATTTTCCTAATGACATGGCTTAACTCTTTGGATTGCCACCTAATTGATCAAACGACGCAAATAACTAAACCTTAGAGAATTAAAAAAAACGGAACTTAATTCGTTAATTTTAATTTGAACTAATTAGCTGAGTAAAGGAATTTGAGAAAATACCCTACATTTAATGCGATGGAAAAATAATCTGTGTGGACTTTTTGACAATTTTGTTACTCCTTATGAGAAGATTATTTTCTCTCAAAAATAGGATTAATTAATTAATTAAAATTATTTAATTCTATACCTTATAACAAATGAAATATATTTAGAAAGGTATTTCAAATTTCGGCTATTAAACATATTGCATGCAGCTATGGAATTGTTTGAAAACGTTATTTTAATTAAATATTCGTTATTATGTTTAATGTTTATCAGTGGTTATGTTTAATGTTTATTCAGGGTTATGTTTAAAGTTCTAAATTTTTTTGCAGAAAGGTATCATTGTGTCAAATCTTTAAAATTTAATGAAAGCTAAAATCAATAAGCCTACTGTTAACAAATTTCTTCGATAAGTTCATAACCTGATGTGCACAAAACTTCACGTTTATCGTGACATTACGTATTTGTCAAAATTTGACTTTTCATTGCATGAATCAATTGATGGGTCAAATCGAAAATTCACATTATCCCAAGTCTATTTAAGATATAGAGTCCGGCCCGTTCATTGGCGACTTTTGATAGGGTAAATTCAATCGGACGAAGTCGACAATGAACGGACCGGTTCGTCTACCTTAGTTCTGCTTTGGCGAATGTCAGTTTTGCAATTAAACCCTTCAATTGAAAGTGTCAACGACAAGATTTACTTCTCCCAAAAATATCCTTTGTTTTCAAAGACAATATTTACTTTTCCCAAGAATTATTCCTTTTGTTTTGTCGTCGTTCATTCACATCAGTTGAGATGCTCTAGAAGTAATGCCAAAATACAGTTATGGCATTTTTCGTTATTTAAATTTATGCAAGAAAGCAAAAGAATGAAAATATAAATTCGGCTGACATTGCGATTTGGACTAATCTAAATAATACTTTCTGACTCTTCTTATTACAACCTCAGGCTATTTGCATCTGTCTCCACCTTTCTCATTAGTGTTTACTCTGGATAAGCGTACATCGATTCAAACAGAATGCCATCAAGTTTCATTAAAGTTTTCGCACCTTCGCATTAATGTTTATTGATGAGATTTCAGTTTTTCTTTTTGAGGATGCTGAACTGCTTCGATAGCATATCTTTATTGTAATATTTGAAGGGTGCAGTTGCAAAACTTACATTCTCCAAAGTATGACTAAGGTATAGGGGCCACCTCCTTTGTTATTGGCGACTTTTGATAATGGTATATTCAATTGGACCAAATCGCCAATGAAGCGGCCATATCTCAATTATACTTAAGAGAATGCGAGTTTTGCAACTACGCTCCCTTTATTTGTTATTCACGAAAGCTATATGTGATCTTTATGATTAAAATTATGCAATAGCAGTACATTTAGTTTAAAAACTAATATTATATGTTTTAAATAAATATTGAAATATTAAAATCAATATAGGTTAAAATTTTTAAAAAATAATTTTACTTTTTAAGTGGGTTTGGATAATTGTACATTTGCTATGCCAATTATTATTATTTTGTATCAAAAAATAAATTCGTTTAGTAAATAAATTCGGTAATTTCGTTCAGATACTTTGTTACATACTTATTTTACTTTATTTTCATTTTTTCTCTACACTGCGTCATCCAGAATTGAAAAATAATCAAAAATACTTATTTTGTTTGGCAGCACTTACCGGCGGTCCAGGGAAATTCTGCACAATGAATTTTAGATCATGCGATTTTGCATTTAAGTAAAGGGGAAAACAGGGTGAGATGACGAACACGGTACGAAATCAATATGACAAAAATTTAATTTCTAATAATTAATATGATATACTAAAAAATTAGAAACTACATTTTAAGACTTGGGGGTTACTAATGACAAGGGTCACTGCAAATGATTTCAGCACAACCTTTTTTGCAAGAAGTAGAAAAAAATAGTGTTTTCTATCCCCTCTCTTGTAATTTTTGAACTTCACGTCGCTCGTAAGGAATTTCACCAAGTTTATTTTGTTTTAAGTTTTCATTGAACATCTTTAGAATACATTACGAGCTTTTTTCTAAATATACATTTTAGAATACAGTTCGTAATCTATAACAAACATTTAGGTTTTTGACGTTTATGTTTGGTAGTGATAAATTGGTTTAAAAAAAACAGTTTCACCGAGTAAGACGACGAACGTAGATATTACGACAGTTTAAATCCCCAACACATAATTTACAGTTTTATAAACACTATTATCAAAAAACTAGTACGAAGGAATTTTTTTCAACCTCCGATAAAGAAAAGACGGATCAATATACAAAAAAGATTTTAGTACTATAAGTAAGTTGCAATATAGCTTATTTCTCTACATTATCACCTTGACGATTAAGGCCTTTGTCATATCTGTGAATAAGCCATATCTTTGAAATACCCTCTTTATAAAATATAGCCGAGATAATTGATAGCTATTATTCGTTTCTTGCACGGAGAAGGGAACAGTGCAACAGAAATTCATTGAAAATTAAGTCGAGTGTATGGAGAGACCTTTATGAGTAATGGCGTTGTTCGTGAGTGGTTTTGAAAATTTAAAGGTGGCCGAACCCATGTTCATGAAGAAGGGGGCCAAGGAAGCAAGTCTGTCGCTACAGACGACATTGTTCAGAGAGTTGACCAAGTGCTTAAGGAAACTCGAAGGTTCACCATAAGGGAATTATCGATTAGCATAGTGGCTAAGAGAGTAGCGCTTCCAAATTGAAGTGGAGTTCAAAGAAACTGTCATAACTCCCTTCAAATCAATGGCAGTGACATTTTATGAAGAGGGTATTGCAAAGCTTGTTTACAGATATGAAAAATGCCTTAATCGTCAAGGCGATTATGTGGATTAATAAGTTGTATTGTACATTACTTTTGGTACTAAAATCTTTTTTGTATATTGACCCGTCTTTTTTTACAGCCCATCGGAGGTTGAAAAAAAAAACCTCGTATCACACAACTGTAGTTATTCCTATAACTGGTTAAAGGGTTTTAGTTTAGAGTCTAATTGCTGAACGCTTATACTTAATGGTTTAAAACTGGCATCTGAAATACAATTAAAATTGGCAGTTTCTACGGAATTGTTTTGCTTTGTACATTATTTCGAAAATAACTGTAAATATTAAAGCAGACGTGTACGAGAGCATAACTGATAAAAACTTTTAGTTTTAATTCAATAAAAATTTAATTTATAAACCATTTTATTAATAATGGTAGACTTTGAGCAAAAACTCGGACACAATAGTTAAAGGACAAAATCTCGATACAAAAATATATTTACTAGATGACGAATATTTGTATACTTACGAGGCAACGTAAACTCGTACACTTATAAATATCAACTTAACTTTGATAAAAATATATAATTCAATATTTATACTCAAAAATAGCTTAAGACTTTTCAAAAAGTTCTTTACACAAAGATACCTTTAACTATGTACTTTATATTATATTTTTAGTTTATCGCAAGACTACAGAAAGAAATTATACCAAAGTTTATGGTACTAGATTGCTAAATATCGTAGACTTGATTAAGAATCTGTCTCACGACCCCCTAGACTGTAATTAATACTGGTGCACCCTGGGACATCTATCGTGTAAGTCGCTACGATGAATATGCTAGTTTTTACATAGCAGCTCTCAGAATTAGGGTAACATAGTTTTATCTTATATTTTTCCAGTTTTGTCTTTAGCATTGCTATATTATAACGAGAAGTGAAGCAGATACTATTAACGAGCTGCACTTCTATCACACTTTTCCTTTGGTAGGGCCTGGGAATGGGAGAAAATTTATGGTTGCTTTCTCTGCATTAAATTTATAATAATTTTTTTAATTACATAATTGTTTAGAAAATCAGAAGTGTGCTTGTTTTTTGAAGGGATTATCTCAAAATCTTCAATAAAAAAATTGTGCTACTGAAACAATTAATAAAGCTCTTCCGCACCTAATAGGAAATTATGTACTTCCGAGGACCTAAAGAAGCAAAATGCAAACGAAAAAAGAAAAGAAAATTTTAAATTGTAAAACATCAGAAATTATAGTATCCCCGAAGAACACAAATACGTATCAAAGTATGCAAGATAAAAACTAAGTTAAAACATTGCACAAGTGATAAAAAAAATGTATGCGCGAAGCATGTACAAAAAAACACAACCGCCTACTTTATTTGTATTCATTGTCATTTAGATGATAATACTGATAGTGCCGTTTATTAATTTTTTGTGTAAAATATATTGAAAAATAACAATTTTTGGATAATTTTTTTTTTCATTATATAATATATATATATATATATATATATATATATATATATATATATATTATATATATATATATATATATATATATATATTATTATATATATATATATATATATATATAATATTATATATATATATATATATATATATATATATATATATATATATATATATATTATATTATATATATATATTATATATATATATATATATATATATATATATATATATATATATAATATATATATATATATATATATATATATATATATATATATTAATCCCTTCTTTGGGTGCAGTAATAATGAATATTTTTGGTCTCCAATAAAGGTGTTTAAAATGTAGCACTAAGGTAAAGTATCTGTCCCATTGAAAGAAAAATTCGAAAAGATGCTCCGTGCATTTTTTGTAGGCTTGGAAAATGTTCCCCGTTTACGGTCCATAGTCCAAGAGCCGAGGGCCCCCAGACCTAAGTTATTTTCTCACGAATAAAATGTATCGGATTACGCAGTGCTTTCAAATACTTTTAGTTTTTTTAGTTTTAGCTTGAATTATAGTCGAGTTAGAGCTACACGAGGGCTTTTTGGCGACGGGCGTCGTAATTTAGAACCGACGTGACGAGCCGACACCTGATATACTTTTAGTGAATGCTTACAAAAATTTAATTCAATCGAATTGATAATCTTTCTTCGTTTTTTTAATTTTTCTTGGGGGGCTGTAATTGTTCGTTACTTTTATGGCGACAGAAATAAATGTGAGTCGATAAGCATAAAACACAAAAAAGATTATCATGTTGATTTAATTAAATTTTTGTTTAGTTAGAAAATTCGTAGCGCCATATCGCGCCACCGGATGCGTGAGACAAAGTCTGAACATTGCAGGGACCTTTAAAGCGCCTGGGAAAAGTTTTGGCCGGCGGAATTGTCTGGCAGCATTGATTAATAACTTTCAACAATATTTTCTAAAACATACGTAAACATCAGCATTGAGAAAATGACGTAAGTTAACTTATAATTTACCTACCTTTTGCACTTGATACAGCTGTGGGAAAAAAAAAAGTATCCACTAGTGATTATTTCGGCCGTTGTTCATCCCATAGGACTTTTTTGACGTTGTAAATAAATAACATTTTAAATTAATTGCATGACACAAAATTTGGATAAGGGGCCGCCTTCATATTAAAAATGTTACTAACTTTAAAATTTCCAATGACAACACACAATTTTGATAATTTAGAAATATTAAACATCCTCGAATACCCCTAAATCTTAGATTTTGTTACATTTGGCTGAATATTTGACGAGTTATTCAATCGAATCACTTGATGATCTTTAGGGGACCATCTCCAAAATGACGGGCTTAGTTTGTAGGTTTATTGAAGGAGGAAAAAGAAACGTTGGGTTAAAGCTCTCGAAGAAAGGGTCCTGCAAGGGATGTATAGTCGATGAGGATGAAGCCCTGATGTAATTTTTAGCCTAATTTCCATTTTTTTAACCAATTTTTCTTTAAAAAAATCGTAAAGTATGTATTGACATGGTAGTCACTCAAAAATGTCCGTCTGTCTGTCAGTACTTTGGTGCCAAAATCGGTTCTATCTATCGGATCTTAAGAATTATTTTTATTATAGAAAAGTATGACAGCAAAGATCCCTCTTTCATTCTTTTTGTCCATCTGTATGCACGTGCGAGCGGACATCTGCCCTAAGTCGACGAATTACCCATTAGCTTTGAAATTTAACTTTTAGTCATTTAAATTGATGTTGCTACATCAATAATAACACGAGAAAAGTTAATAGCACGCTAAAGTTAAAATTTTAAGGAATATTTATTTTTTCCATATAAATCGGTTTGGAATGACGTCATAAAATAAAGCATAATGTGATTCTTTGATTGTTCACTATTTGATTAATAAGAAAGCGGTTAACAGTGTTCCTTTTTTGCTTAAAGAGCTAATTGGCATTAATTTACATTTTTCATTTCTTAATGCAATTTGGCGTTGTTCCATGTTTTTTTACTAAAAGTTTCGGAAATATTGTTTTTAATTTTTTTTTTTGTTGATACTTATTTAAGTACAAGAAATCCACGTCATTTAAGGCGACATTTTCTAAACATTGCCAAATATCGAGGAAAGGATGTTGGATTTGACTCATTCTATTTTACATAATTATTTTTCAAATTGCAAATAAATTTAGCAAACGCTAAAAATTATTTATTTAATTTGCGACAGAAAATTAATAAAAGTAGCTTATGTTTGACGTTGAAAATTTCCAATTGCAACTGAATGCTTGGTTTGGCGGTATTTTTCCTAAGTTTAGAAATATTGTGTGGAAGTGGTTATAGGTGAAAGTTACTGTTACAAATATACTTGTGTTTCGACGAGAATTTCATTTAAGTATTTAAGTAACGGAAAGTGTAGGCTTTTTTTAAAAAAATCTTTTAGAACTTCTTCTTCCAATAACAAGTTTATCTCTATGCAATATGGTTACGATTATTTTAAGTTTATTAAAAAAACAAATCTCATAAAAAAAATCATAGAATATCAGGAATCAACATTAAAACAGTCTGTTGTGTCATACTATAGAATTCTCATGGGCGTTATTTAAATTTATCCTTTTTTACAAGGCGGAGTTTGTTTATCAAGTTCACATTTAATCTCGTATACAACCCCCTAAGGAGTAATTGAAAAATAATTTCTCACTCAAGTACTCGGCAAATTATGGATAAAATTTTTTTAAAAAAATTAATTTCGCATAAACTTCTTGTCCTAAATTCATTTCTGTAAAAATATTAGAGAGTTTCAGTTCATATTTTTTTTTAAAAATAAAATAATAATTATATAAAAAATGACTTAAATACTTGTTAGTGTAAGCATTTTGTTTGGGTTATTATATTTGCTACTTAGTAAAAAATTCGTTTCATTATCTTAATTATTTAGTGATTGGGATAGATTTTTATGTGCAACTCATTTAACATCACGGCCCCTAAACTTTTTACATCTCTAACTCAACTAATAAACTAATAATGCTTAAAAACTAACGAAACTTGGTATTTCGCGTTAAAAATTGTTATAAAATTGAAACATGAACTCAAAAAGGGGTATTGCTATTGAAAATTTCGAAGTTGGTAACAGTTTTAATATGAAGTCAAAAAGGTCCGATTCTATGGGATGAACAACGGCCGAAATAATTACTAGTGGGTATTTTTTTTTCCACACAGCTGTACCTGTAAAATGACCGTCGCTCCACTTTAGCGGGTAAGCATAAACTGAAAGTATATGAAAACACTGTTAATCCGATACATTTCATTCGTGAGAAAATAACTTAGGTCTGGGGGCAATGGGCTCTCGCTCTAATATATTTCAACTCATCATGCCTGAAATTAACACATTTCTGTCAAAAACCATATTTTAAAAAAAAAAAAGTATTAGAAAAGTGCTAGTTTGAAGAAAAAAGTGTATGGAAAACAATCAGATTATTTTTTTAATAACTAAAAATAAAAACTATCCGAGCATAAAATACTGGAAAACTAGACCTGGTCTTCTCCATGCGATAAGCCAAAATATAACTGATTTATTTTTGTTTAGCAAAAAACAAACTATTAACCTAAACTATCTACAAAAAAAGAAGTTTGACGCCATCAAAAAAATCTCCTTTATAACCACACCAATAAATATAGATAGTTTAATTTTCTAAGCAGTACTATCAATGAATAATTATTTCATTAGTGTTGTGAGTTTAACAAAATTAGTTGCAAATTTTACATGATTGATAACCTAAGCATCAAGTCTTTCATGGGATCAAGTGCCCCAAGTCTTTCCAATTTACGTTTAGTTATGCTATTTTGAATCGTATAATAATAATGTAATTGTACACTGTTCCTTTGCAGTATCAACTTAATGCGACATTTAAGGTCTTTCAATTATTATTTAAAAATATAAACTATTTATTGTGGTATTTGTTTATTCTTGTTTCCACAAGAAAAGTGACGTATGTCAAATATCACCTTCTAAGGCCGAGCCACATTACCTGAGTTAATCGAGTTGCTTAATCAAGGTAATTGCATACCGTAATCGAATGATCCAATTATGACCGCTTTTGTTACGTTCTTGAAAAGGTTTACCAAATTAATTAACCTCATTTGCAAAGATTTTTATGCGTCTGCGAAGGCTTTTGTTCAAATAAATTTGGAAAATAAAGAAAGTTTTGGAAAAGTGAAATTAAAACATAGACAAATGGAGCCTTTCCGAAAATCCTTCTGCAGTTTAAAAGTCATTATGCTGTTTCTCTGGATTTAAATGGATAGTTTTCGTGCTTGGATAAATGCTACTTATCTTCAACGTATACTAATTATTCTACTTTAAGCTTTGGAGAGAAATGGGTTGGAATAAATGCTTTAAGTAAACTATTCCGTAGTGTAGTTTGAAATCGAATAGAATTTTCGAAATTGAATATTTATATTTGTTTTTAAGAGGGGGCATTTAAATAACTTGTAGAGATATTGATTTATAAAAATCCACCATCCATAAATGTTATTAAAAAGTCTTTATAGAATCTTTAGTGAAGTCTTTTATTAAAGACCATCAAATGTAGATTAATTGGAAATATTATTTTTATATGAAATTAGTCTTTACATGGGGTTAATTCCACGTAAAATGATACCACAACTGAAAAAAAAATTCTACAGTTGTAACTTTTATATGTGCTTAAGAAAAGTTTGAATTTTATTTTTTTTGTATCAACAACTATTATTGTTTCACCTTTGGCAACACAGCAGCTTCAAAATGGCTGCTTTGTTTTGAAAGCATGGTCTCGTGTTTTTTCATCATTTTGAATCCAGGAATTTTAAGGTAAGAAACACATTTTATCAGATGTTTTGGAAAAATTATTAAAATAGATTATCAGAACTATCTTAAAAACACAATATTAATCGGCATTTATTACTAAAAGATACTTAATTAGAAAGATAAAAATTTCATTTTTAACTGTAGTGTAAGTCACGAAAAGATATAAAAGTTTCTATAACTTTTTAAAATAAAGCTTTACTTCAAAATTTTTACGATATTTTCTTTCTATAGTAACCTCTGCGTAATTCCACAGCTTTTTAATTTTAAAATAAAAAGCATTTTCTCTATTTATAACACATTTTAGCTTTGTAGTGTAAGTCACAATGTAGTGTTAGTCACAGCTTCTGTTTGATTTATCTATTATAGATTAGCTATAATATTTGTAGATTTCTTATATTTTGATAATTTTAATTTAAGATGGCTAAATCAACAGTTAAAAGAAAAAAAAGAGCAAAGGGAAAGACTTTAAGCATGTGGAAAATTTCAAACCTTTAAAGAAAAGGAAAGCAAAAACGACTTTATGGACAACACTTTAACTAAAAATACACCACCTCTATTGCAATGTTCCAACCGTTAGACAACATTGAATGGCATTTCTCTGCACCAATGTTGGTCTCTTTACCTTTAGTCATGAAAAAGGACCATTTGATGGACTTGGTGATACAGTGAGGAGGGGATAAAAGCAGCCACACCTTCCAGGAAAATTGACCCACATTCTGCTAAAGATTTTTTCACTTTGCATAAGAAATCTGCCCAAACATATCACTATTATACATTTCTGACAATTGTATAAAGGACGAAATAGGTAGATTAAATGATATTTGCTCATCAAAGGAAAATAAATATTTCCAATTCCTGACACTCAAAAATTGCTCTGCTTTTTAAATTTAAACAAATACTTACTTAAAACAGCCAATATTTCATTAAATCCCCCAAAAAACAACACTGCTGATTAAACAAATGGAAATGTTGTAAAAGGAAATACCGCTCAGCAAAATTCTGAAAATGAATTTGATGCTGAAAGAAGAGCTTTAATTCCTTTTGTAGGAAAATAATCGTTAAATATTTTGTGGGGCAAATGTTAAGTATAGATGCTTATTCAATAAAACTGAAACATCTGCAATGGTCAGGAAGTCTTTTTGCGTGGCCTGAGAAGGAAGGTTTTTCAGACAATTCTATTGAAGAAATAATTAAGAAATTACCAGAAACCAACTTTAGGGGACGTTGTGTAACTTTTTCTAACTATGATTTTACCATGTATGCAATTCTTAACTTACTATGTTCAAAATTATTTACTTATGTTATGTTATTATTGCCTAAATTTCCATATCTGTGATACAATTCACATGATGTAGTGTAAGTCACAAATTGAATGTAGTGTAAGTCACGCACAAAACTGTTAATAAATTATTTCCTATGATATTTCCACACTTTTTTGCAATTATATTATTTAGCTTTAAACCTTGTACTTAAATTAAGCACTGGTAGAATGTTGATTTACTGCACTATGAAGAAGAAATGAGAGTTTTAAATGATAACTAAAACTCGACTTCCTTTCATGTAATGTAAGTCACAGTATGACATTATTATTATTTTTTAGTGAAATACTAAATGAAAATGTTTTTTTATGATTTCTAAAAATAGTATATGATCAGGGGTAAACTGGCGTACAATTTTTTTTGAATAAGTAGAAAATAATTATGAACTACGCAAACGAAATTTGTTAAATCGTCCGATGTAGTCACGCGTGGAAATGCCCATGGATATTGGTACAGCTCTGATCAAATAAGTTCGGCTTGGGTATACTTGGCTGTAGTACCCAAGTCGAAGAAAATAGGGTTCTGAAATATAATCTTGAAAAATAACGATTTAAGAACTCGCTCAATGTTATAGCAAGTTCAGATAAAAACAAAAAAGAGGTATAACTTATCATGGATAATACAATAGGTTTTATCGTTAAAAATCTGGAGTGTTTCTGCTGTCCTTTTACACCGAGGTTTTTTTGGAAGAACTATGACCAACTTGGGACTGATTCTCAAACATGGATACGTTGTTTTTGTATGATATGTTATTCCATATTTATGTCTTTTTCTAAGAATATTTGATTGGCATGTTGTTTAAATAATTTTTCTTTTTAGGCGGATGTTTAGCTATTTTTTTAAAAATTTAATAAATTTATTGCACATGAAAACTTTTGTATTAATCAGTTAAAAGTTAATTAAATGTAAATCAATTAGTTAACTTTTGCAGATAAAGTTTTGATTTGTTAAGAGATTAACTGATAGATGACTGTAGGTACTTCAAGTATTCTTTACTGATATGTGTGCTCAGTATAATTTTTATTTCTTAAAATATCAAAGGAAGGGTTGGTTGGTAGCAATATATTCAGTTGGGCTTTCAGGACCTTATAACCTTCAAGACACACAACACAAAACACATAAGTGGATCACTAATTTTGAGACGAGGCCACTAGACAAGGAAAGGTTTGTTGGTAAAAAGACAATATATCAGGGTTTTGCTTGTCAGCGACCGCTTATAAACCTTCGTCAAGTAAACAGACAAACAGACACGACCAAACACACACAAATAGTGGATCCATCTAATTTTTAGAGACAGAGGCCAACTAGAGGATCCCCAGAATTGGTTGTCACCCAGAGGTATTGATTTGGTATGGAAACTTAGAGGACTTTCGGACCCAACCGATTTAACGAGCACGTACTCCGCATATACTCGGTAGGTCTTCAGTGGTACCGGGAATCGATCGCAGACCTTCCGATCGCGAGACGAAGACGCTGACCACTAGGCTCACTACGGCCCAAAGGAAGGTTTTCCAAGGCTGCCAAAAAGTGATGGGGCAAATTTTCCAATTATTTTTTTAAAGATTTAACACATTTGAAAAACATTTTGTAATTTTTTAAGCAGATTTATTGTAAACTAAAATAGATCAAAAGAGTATATCCAGAATAAAGGTTTTTTAAGCCAGTTTATTATATATGTCAAACTATTTTAACCAACTTCATTAAAGATCGTTATCCTTTGGATCCCTTTAAACTTACAAAAAACTTCCCATTTTATGTAACTATACGTTGGTGCCCTTTTCTAGAGGTTGTCTAAGTATTGTTAAAGATTAGAAAAAATTGATTGACTAAAGTTTGGTGTGATTGTTTCCCCCACCCCCTTCTTTTTTTATGAATAAGCCAATATTGACTCGAAACTGTGGGTGCAACATGACACATTACTACTTTACAGTGTGATTATTCAAGATTTATTAGGAATATTTAAGTTTTCTGGATGCTTTTCGGCAGCTACATTCATTTTTGATAGTTTTTGGAGTGACATATATTGTTTCAGAATAGTACAAGTTCATTCAGCTTCTTTTTTCATTACTATGCAGACAATTTTGAATCTAAAGCAAAACTTTTTTTCAGTACGTGTTCATAAAATAAAAAGAATTCGATTTTTGGAATATTAAGCCCAATTTATAAATTTTGGAGCACGCTTTTCTACAAGGCATTGTAGAAATATCTGAAAATTCACTCAACGTTGAAAAAATCGCAAAAACAGCTCTAACGATAATATTACAATACAGAGTTTTATTAAGGACAACCTTCTGAAATTTTTGTACATTAATAAAGAAATAGAATAGGGACTTAATAACTGCACACTTTAAAATTCTCATTTTTATTTACTAAAATGCTCACTTTCCCATTTTATATAAAAATAAATGTGCTTCTTTCCCTGTCATGTAAATGGATATTTTTTATTTATGAGAGTGTAAATGAATGAATGAATAAAATAAAACCATGTGCAACATGTAGAACAAGTTGGGGAATATAACATTGGTATTTTTCGTACTCTTCCCAACTAAAATTTGATCTCTGTTTATCGCTTATTCAGGAGGGACGTATGAGCGATCGTGGTCCAGAAAGTGGTAAAAGAATGATGTGAGAATGAACGAACGGTCACACGAAGCAGAACTTCTAACAAGAAAAATGTTAAATTGCTCGAAGGGCTAGTGTAGAGATTCGAAATATCGCCAACATGGAAAAATGTGCCAAATATGAGATTTTCGGTCATCTACTGTCTTAAAACTATTCTGTTTAAATTGAAGGACTTATTATTAAAAAAAGAATAATTTTAAACTCAAACTTGTAAAATAAATTTGAAAGTGTTTTTAGATGGTTCATCTACAAACAGTTTTCAATTTATTTTACAAGTTTGAGGTGCAATGACAATGATCAAGAGCTTGCACACAAGGTTTTAACATCATAAACTAAATTTTCTAAAAATAAAGGTTAATATGTATTATTTAAAACACTCTAAATCGGTCTTCTAAATTAAATTTGATAAAATAATTTCGTAATCATTTAAATTTGAAGTACAATCTCACAACGTCCGTAACATTTGTAAAATGAGATTCAAAACAGAGGCTTTAGGTCTTTGTAGGCAAAAGGTTAAAAGTCCGGGCACTGCCAAAACAACTGCCGACATATTAACGGCCTGTGCATCTAAAACGAATAATGCCGTGTAGAGGTAGGACACGTTAAATATGCTCCAAAGTCCCGACGTTGCGTACAATGTCGTCCTTAGAAATTGCGTTGGGTGCCTACACAGTTGTCAGCTCGTCAATTGGCTGTGGTTCGCAATTACGAATCACTTCACCAATAGCCCTTGTAGCTCTATATGATAAATCAACCCAACCCTAACAGCGATTCAAAACGATTTTGAATGCTATTCACCATCATTGTTTACTCAACCTACCTTTATCCGTTTTACTTTACATCGTTGAAACGTTGAGATAACTCAAGAATTGATGATTTATAAATTATCTATAGTTTGTTAGTTGAATTATCGCGCACTAGACTACACGAGGCTATTGGCGACGGGGTGTATTTTAAACACAGTCAGGTTAGGTTAGGTTTGAATTATCGTCGCACTAGAGCTACACGAGGGCTATTGGCGACGGGCGTCGTATTTTAGAACCACAGTCAGGTTAGGTTAGGTTTGAATTATCGTCGCACTAGAGCTACACGAGGGCTATTGGCGACGGGCGTCGTATTTTAGAACCACAGTCAGTAGTAGGTTTGAATTATCGTCGCACTAGAGCTACACGAGGGCTATTGGCGACGGGCGTCGTATTTTAGAACCACAGTCAAGTGACGAGCCGACACCTTAATAGGCACCCAACGCAACCGTTAAAGGCGACATCGTACACAGCGTTAGAGAACCACAGTCAGGCGACGAGCCAACACCTGAGTAGGCACCCAACGCAACCGTTAAGGGCGACATCGTACGCAGCGTTGGGACTTTGGAGGATATTTAACCTGCACTCCCTCTACACGGGGTATTATTCGTCGGACATTTTTGGCTGCACGGGCCGTTTATAGGTCGGCAGTTATTTTGGCGATGCCCGGACCCGAACCTGGGACCTTTCGCATGCTAGGTGGACGCCTAACCGAATGGGCTCCCCAGCCCCTCTAGTATATCCATTATGGGTATTTATACATAAGAAACATCGAGCATCGCCAACATAGAAGAATCTCCTTCCAACCTAGCTCCTCATCCTCGCTTGTAGGAGTCAGAGGCGTAACAGTTGTGACATGATTTCCGACGCCTCAGGGAACCTCCGCGGCTTCAGGGGTGTGTCAAGAAGAGAAAAGAGTTGGTTCCCAAGAGTAGATAGATTATGTTAAGGAAGAAAACCATGGATCGAAGATCAGGAGGAAGGCTTGTTACTTAATAAAATAGATGGGAGCGATGTATAATTAATGTGTATTTTAATGTAAAGGTGTTTAGAATTTGGTAATTATAATAAAGGTGTTGGGATTTGAGTTGGTTTTGGAGACATCGAATAAACCGTGAAGTTTGAATTTTTAATGATATTAATAATATCTGTTAACTAAATCTAATCATATGGATTTATTAAAAATAACCACTATACAAAAGTTTACTATTTAAATTGTCTCGCATTAAAGATGTGAATAAAATGTGTTTAAAAAAACAATCATAAAGAACAGTATACTTTATTTATACCAAGCACTTTAAACACTCCTTAATCCTGAAATTGTTTAAACCTTTAAAAATAAGAAGCCCTACTCACCATGTATGTTTGTCCATCCCATCTTCATCCTTTTTATTTTACATCGTGCAGCAATTTCACAAAATCTTTTAATATTTCAGAAATTCCTTTGTCTAGTTAAGATTGAGGATCTTTTCATTTCGAGTTCGCACTAATCCCTGATGATTAATTTTTTTTTTCTGTGGTAAGCATCTCCACCATACGATGAATGCTCATCCTAAGAAAGTTCTTGAAAGTTTAATTATGTTTTGATGCCCAGAAAGTACGAGATATACCATCTACTCGAAATTAAGACAGCTTATTTCGCCCAAGAGAATGTGAGAGGAAGATTTTTAATCTTTCACTTAAGAATATTATAGTTTTTTGCTCCAAGATAGATCAGGAAACAGCAGGATTTATGAAGTACGATACAGAAAAAAAGTTTGCCAAATTCTTTTCAAAAGAAATATTGGAGGAAGGTGGGTAATATAATGTAAGCATATCTTGAGCGTATAGAGAATAGTCTGCTATTGGGATCAATAAAAAGGGAAAGTTCTTCTCATAAATATGTCTGGAGTTAGAAGATAGTTTTATCAGTGGGAATAAAAAAACTATAAGACCTGAAATAAATCAACTTCCAATATTTTAAGATGACACTATGGGTTGTTTTATGTAGGTCGTTTTTATGCTTGTATTCAGTAAACAAATAGCTATAAGTGTATAATGTATTATATTTAACTATTGCTTTTATTTAAACATTTTGAAGCAATAATATTAAGTTTAATATATTTATAGCCAGTATACAAATAGAAAAAAGCTTAGTTAAAATAGTTGTTCAACGCACAATTTCTTTAGTTATTTGTAAAAATATACTCAAAATGTCAAGTTTTTTAACTTCCGTAATAAAATATCCACTGTAACTATTATTGTTGTACATTTAACTCAAGTTTTTTTTTAAATTATCAAGTACATTAATAATAATTAACTTTAAGACTTTAAGTATGAAAATATAAATTAAAAGCATACCTACATATTTTCATAAAAGAAGAAATTAGTTTATTGTTTACAGTAACATGCTTAAATTAAAATTCGTCAACAGCATTCCTCTGTCTTTATGTTTTTTACCTCCAAAATTTAAAAATCTTTACGTTTCATTACGCGCTTATGACATATTTCAATGGAAAGAATTAATTTTGCGTCTCATACACTATTTTATAATTTTTTTTAAGTCACCATTTATTTCCTTGTATTATAATTTCTCCTTTGAAAATTTAAAACTTTTATAATACCCACGAAGCTCCTACCCAGGCATATTTAAATATTTGTGCCAAGAGTAAAAAGGTTATCCCATTTACAGTTCAGTAGGCTAATGTTTGTTTCATAAAATATGCATGAAGCCAGACTAAATGCAGAATGTTGTGTGTTTCTTTGTCCGTCACTTGGGCTTATAGTTCTTTGTGCATCTATAATTAAGTCGACCGGAGAGTGTTTTAATTCTCTGGGGAAGGTTAAGTAGAAAGCGACTTGTTGTTAGGGTTTACAAGAAAGCTCAAATAATGGAAATTACGATGAGTATTTTTTTTTTTACATAGCATCGTTCATGTGTTCCTTTCGTTTTATTAAGGAATTCATTAACAATGAATGTCAACCCATTGCATTAACAATGCTAAAATGTGTAAGTTAGTTTTTGTTTATATCATTGTGGTGAATAGCTTTTGAGTGGTTATTTCTCGATGTCCTTTGTAGTTTATGCTATTGGTAACTTCTGAGTGAGGCGTGGTGGTGACCGGTGTTGTAGATGAATAAATGTGGAATGATCAGAAGGTTTTTTAAGACATTTAATTTAACTAACCACAGCACTAAACTACATAAAAATAATAACAAGTAAATATGGTCCAGAACATCACAGGTCCTTTTAGCTTGAAAGTAGGAGAAAAAGTGATGTCTTGTTCGGTTCGTATCTCACTGGGAATGAATTTGTCCCGCCTTTATGATGCAGGGAATGGTTAAAAGAATATATAAGAATTTATACTATTGGGTGAGAAATTTGATTGAGAGAACCTTAGTTTTAGTTCGTAATTTGAAGGATTCGGGTGCAAAGAGAAGTACCGTGTGCAAAAGCTTTATTTCCCACAATGGGGCTCAAGATGGGGTGCCGAAACCATTTAATAGAAATTAAATTAAATAAGATTCACTACATGAGTACAGTTAATTACACAATTTAGGGTGGGCTGGGAAGCCCAGTCGGTAAGGCACTTACGTTGCATGCGAAAGGGGTCAGGCTCGGGTCTGGGCATTATCGAAATAACTGCCGACCTATAAATAGTATGTGTAGACAAAAACATCCGACGAATAATACCCCGTGTAGAGGAAAGTGCACGCTAAATATGCTCAAAAGAACCGACACTAAGTACGATTTTACGTTACTTAATAGACAATTTTTAACACTCTTTTATGTAAAATTTTTGTGTGAATGTTTTATCAATCTAGTTCATTTTTATATAAAAAAATCAACTAAATTAATAATTTCTAAAGATTAACTTTTTATTCTGGAGATACAAATAGTTGAATTTACACAAGTTCTCTCAATCTCGAATTCCTTCACTAAAAGGAGTTTATAAATTATTATTTCTTTAAGTTGTGAGTGTTTAAACATCATGTCTCTTTAATCTAGAAGAAAAAAATACAATATTTTGTTAAAATATGCGGTTGCAGCCTAAAATGTTTTGAAGCATTTATGTCGATCAATAAAACGCTGTTCTAATAGATAAAATAATCGGTTATTTGCATGACATAAATATCTTTTTACCTATAAAAGTTTTTCCTATTTCTTGATGCTCTAATTGAAATCTGATAATCGGCTTTTTACAAAATTCATCCATTATAAATTCTTTTTAACATTGCCTGGTGTGTAAAAAAACAGATTTTTTACTAAGTTTTTCCGATGCTTTTAAGCAATCGAACTTACTTACCGATATAGGTAAGTAAAGGAATTTGTAACTTTTAGACACAGATTGTAGTTGCATAGCAATCGTTAATCGTTGCATAAAACTATTGTATGTGCTGTAGTACTGATAACTTTTAACACGCAAGCTATATATTTTTAGTAAATTTAGTGAATTAAGTGACATTTAAAAAAAGATTACGTTTATGTTTATAAACCTGAAAAGTATTGCAAATCAATATAAGTAAAAAATACTGCATTATTTTTTTGCATAAATTAAAAATATGAATTAGCTAACTACGTGGCAGACTTTTCGATCGCAGCAACAAAAATATTACATTCTTATAAATAGAGCCATTCAGAAATGAAATTTCTTAGTTGCCAATATGCCTTTTTCACATTATTCAAAAAAAATCTGTACACAATATTTTCACATTGACTATATTAATCATTAGGACCAATATTTAATGCCCAAACTAACTGCTACTTCAATTCCATAACATGAAACATTCACACCTACGTCAGGGAACCTTATAAAACTTTAATTCGAAACATCTAATCCTTACCTAAAGTATATACTTGTACCCGTAAATCCAAGTAGAAGTCTTTTTCCTTTTTATTGATTTATTATTAACCCTTTCAGTCCCAATGACAATTTGGCATCATCATTTTAGATTTTTTTTTTCTGATCGTCTATAGCCATTTATGATATCAAAAAGTACATCATTCGATTCTTCAAACTTTTTTCTATTAGAAAATATTTTTTATTAATCCCAATAGATGTCAGCCCTATTATTATTTTTTTTAATATGATCAGAAACATGATTATGCCAAATGGCATCACTGGGACTGAAAGGTTAACTAGGTTAACTAACTTATCTTAAAAGTAATCCATCTTCAATTAATTACCTATAATTGTATATGTACCCTTTTGTGTGTTATTGTTGCAATCATTGCTGTCTGTTGAATCATTGCTGTATTTTCTTTTTTAGTATTGTGTAATCCCGACAATTCTTTGTTTTGGAAATTTGATAGTCGTGTTTTTTAGAAAGAGGAATTCAACTACGTAATTTTAAGAGTAACACAGAATATAGCCTGGCAATTTTTTTTATATCTATTCTATACTATTGCTTTATGGAATAGACATGAAGAAAACATTGTACGTTATAGTTTTCTAATTATGGTTGTTATGGTTAAACATAGATCATAAATTTGGGTCTATTCATTGGTTTACTTAAAAAAATTAAAGCAAAGTTACCATAAATATAAGAATTCTAAAATATGGTGGTACTTTTGTATGATACTATTAAATGCTAAATAGAGCTTTCACATACAGCTTGTGCATTAACATGGCAATGTTATAAAACGTAATATAGGGCTGGTTGGTAGCAATAACACGACCACGATGCTACACAGCCGACTATTTCATAGAAGAGAAACATATTTTAGATGTAAAAAACTTCAATAACTTTATCAAATTTCTATACTTATTTAAAATAAGCATTTCATTTAATTTTAACAACCTAGCATTTTATCATTAGCATTCAATTTAAACTTTTATAAACCAGCAATTACTTCACTTAAAACACTAACAAATAAATCACTAACACAGTAATCTAATCCCTTGGCACAAGAAACAATCTCACGCCATCAGCAACCTTATGAAACTTTAATTTAAAACACCGAATACCTTTCTACCTCCAAAGTTTGTACTTGGACTAACAAACAGAAGCCGAAGTCTTTTCTTGTCGTCTTAATTGACTTATTATCAAGGGGTCGAACCGAGCCCTAAACGTTGTGCATCTTTAACGAATTACCTAATTATCTCTGTCCTCGGCCAAATGTTCTTTTCTGCAATCACTGCTGCCTGAGGGGGTTTGGCATTGTCCTCTGCAGTAATTAGAAAGCCTACATTCTGTTTGGAGAATTGGATAGTCTTGTTTTAAGTGGGAGGTGGGGGTTCAAATGCGAAGTTTAAAAGGTATTTTGTGTGGGTGCTAATTGGGAGGTAATTCCACTGATAAACAATTTACTACAATGCAAAAAATATGAATTGTCTCTAATTTAAAATAGAGATTATAAAATTGCTTTAGAAATGGACAACACTAACGGCTTTTTAATAATTGTTTTGTTAGATAAAATAATAAAAGAAGAGGTTTTATTTCAAACAAGGTACACTTGCTAAACAGAAGTATTTTCTTTACAAAACTGGCGTCTTCTAATTTATCGCTTGAGACTTAACGACAATGGTATGCTATTGATATTTTCAATATAGAAAACTTTTAACTTTTATTAGGATACTTTAAAAAAGTTACGAATATCTCTTGTCAGAAATTACTGTTGCTGCCATTGTATTTCTGTTTAAATATAAAAACTAAAGTAGAACTATTGCTTTATTAAAGAGGATTAGATAAATATGCCAAAAAATGTATATTACTTTACCCAGTAAAATAAAGTAAATGTTTAATATAAGAGATTACTAATAAAATATAAAATCTGAAATATATTGATTATTCTGAGAATTTCAAAATTTTGAACATAATTTATCAGGCACTCGACTTTTACGCAGTGAAATGGTATAAGAAAAATTCAAAATTTCATTCACTTTTCGTAAGAAATAGTATTTTTGAAAATACGTCATTTTTTACTTGCAGTATGATTTGTTTCTACTGGTTACCGTTTCTACTAATTACTGGCAGCTGCACTGATTTATAACTGCTATTAACACATTTCCTACCCTTCTTCCTCTGAAATAACCATATTCACATACTATTGTACATTCCTGTATTGCTTTTAGGTCAACGAATGTAAAAATATTACGAAATTTCTTGTACAAATAAATACTGCAATTTGTTTCGTTGCATGCTATATGACTATTCAATTATCTCCTATTCCTAATTGCACAACTTTTTTTTATCTTTTAGCTATTTAACAGCAGATAAAGAGTAGTATTCAATAAATACCCGCTAAACACAAGTAAAAACATCACGCAAAAATTATAATTACATATTATTAGATTTTTAATGATTGACATGAAAATGATAATATTAGATTAGGACTTTGTTACAGACTCTGTTTCTTAAAACTATTAGAAGAATAGCGAAAGATATTCATGTACTACTTTTCTTTATAAATTTATGTATTTAATGTATTAAGAAAAATATTAAAAAAAATATATCTTAATTACATTGAGTGTGGAGTTAAGGTAACAGAAAAGAAGAATTTTATACCAACGTTAATTTTTATTTCAGTTTTGAAAATTCATTACATAATTAAAATGTATAGGGTTATTTGAACATAAGTAATATTTTAGTCTTGCGCGTAATTTGTATTAAAAATTTACATTAGTTTTGGATTCAATAG
Source organism: Oedothorax gibbosus (assembly GCA_019343175.1). Taxonomy (NCBI): domain Eukaryota; kingdom Metazoa; phylum Arthropoda; class Arachnida; order Araneae; family Linyphiidae; genus Oedothorax; species Oedothorax gibbosus. Next base: position 80,057 of record JAFNEN010000143.1, read on the forward strand.
TTAGTGTATCGGCACATAATTTGTAATTTACTGATTTAGTTATCAAGTAATTTGAAATTATAGTATTTCAAAAAAATATTTCCCATATTTGGAAGTAGGTTCAAATATTTATTTAGAAACAGATTTTGAAGATAAAAGAATTTGAAGCTTATTCTTAACCGGATAATTAACTAAGTAATTGCTATTTTAATGAACTTTATAGCAAAGTGTAAATGATTTTGCATTACCTTGTAAGAGATAAATGGCGTGTCCGTAAAAATAAGAATGAATTTAAAAATTTGCGTGCTCATTAAATTTCATCATTTCCAACAACTTTAAGGATAGAATTAAAATTAACATATTTTAACAATCTCAGATGAGGTTTTAAATACCAGCTGAGCCTAATCATTTTACTTTCGATTACCTTATATGAAAAATAAGGTAATGGAAGTATTGCGATAGATTCGAAAATTTGAAATGGAGGTTTTGTGTTTTTTACACGTTTACAGAGTGCATTCAAAGTAGAGTTCTAAAAAAGTGGTTTTTGAACATTAGTCCATCTGTCCGACTGAATGTCTGAATCTACTCTACAGCTCAAACTGAAAGAGCTAAGGCTATGTCCTGACTACGCCACAAATGCCACAAATGCAACAAAATTTGGCAACTTGGCAGAGTCAGCCCCCCATGCTATTGCATCGCTTGGCGCCTTTGGCGGTCGCCAAATTTTGTTGCTTTTGTTGCCTTTGTGGCGTTTGTTGTCGTAGTGAGGACATAGCCTAAGGACATTAAATTTGGTATACGAGTTTCTAGTACCTGTTGGACGTCATAATAAAGGTTTAGGTATAATATTGCATGTGCATAAATGTTGCTGCCACAAATTCTTTTAGGTTTTAAATTTATTGAAGATTGATTTATTGGGTGGTAATTGATGGTTACACATCCATAGTTTATATTAGGTTTGATAATTAAAGAATCATACACTTCTGTCTTTTCTTAATGGTTTTGGATATTTATTGATGAAAAGAACCGTAAACCCTTTTTTAATGGATAGTATTCGAAAAAATTAGATCCCTTTTATTCCTTCTGTACGCGTCAACATAACGAGGAAATAAGACTAATGCAACTTCCCTTTTTAAATTAAGATAAATGAAAAATTTCCCGAGATTAAGTTGTCCAATATACAATTCTTTTAAACAAAACGGAAAGGAGTTGAAGTTTAAATCCTTTGAGCTGCATTTGGCTAACCGATAAACAACATAGAAGTACAAATCTGAATTTCGAAACGTCATTTGTTTGCGAATTTGAAAAATTGTACGGCTTTATATCTTAACTGTTTATGTAATGAGTTTCCGCGCTCAAATGCTGCTGCAAAAATGGATATTTGCATAAACGTAATTTTTGAGAATGCGAAACAAAGCTTAGAACACTTCAGAACATTGGGCATGGGCAATTGATTAAACTAAAAGAAAAACGAACGATATTATAGAAAGTATTATAGTAAGGGTTATGTGATACTTATTGTTACATGTTAATGATTGTTATTATTTTGAACGATTTCTGTTAACAGATGAACTGTTATAAGCAGATGAGCCTTGTAAAATATAATTTTTAAAAACATTTTGAAAATTTAAATCTTATTTGTGAATTATATATATGCTAGAAAGCTGTAGCTAATTTTTGTAAAAATATTTCAATAAGTATTATTATTTTAGTTAATAAGTCAAGTAAGTATATATATTAGTTTTGTATAAATATTTCAAGTGACTTTTGTGGAGGCAGGATGCGCATTTCACCATTGATATAAATCAAAATGTTGTATTGCGTTGTTTTGTGCACTTCAAAACTGCATTTTGGGTTGCAAGCTGTGTTATAAATATGGTGGTACACGTTTCATGAAAATTGTGCGCTACCCCCATTTTTAACATGTATTTATTATGGTCTTCTACACACTTATGACGTCCAACAATGTTTCTAAAAATGTCTCTTGTTTATAAAATGCGAAAGCTTAGAAATTCATTTTTGACACCTGTTTGCGCAAATGTTTGTTGAAACTGAAATGTTTGTTAAAATGCATAAAAATGCAGATTTGGGTACTTTTAAAATTTTCTATTGAATAACTGTTTTTAAATGCTGAATTTTGATGATTTCTGAATTGTTGTTAAATGAATATTTTTGGCGAAAATGAAGTATTTTATTCCTATATTTAGAATATTTACACATGACTATGAATTGAATTTTAAAAACACATACATATTTATTACATACATATATTTTTATTATTATACACACACACTTACATATATATAAATAATTTGACTTTTTTCATTAGAACTCACGTTACTGTAAGCATCTTTTCCTTACACTAGGGTATCATTAGGTGATAAATATTTATGCAGTTTTCCTTCTAAACAAAAGAATGCATCGGGGAGAACCTAAATGTTTTAACTGTCTAAATACCGAAACAGCTAATTATTTTAAAAGCACATTCCACCTTCTTCAGTGTAGTCGGATCAAATAAGTGTAGTATTTCTAAATGTCTCTCGTTTATAGAATACGAAAGCTTAGAAATTTATTTGCGACTTATATTTGCGTAAATGTTTGTTAAGAATTTTATGTTAAAGTGTGCAAAAAAAATGCCGATTGGGTACCTTTAAAGTTTTCTGTTAAAATAATAAATGTTTTAAATGCTGTATTTTGATGATTTTTTTAATTGTAGTTAAATGTAATAGTTTTGGCAAAACTGGTGAATATTACTTGTATTGTTCTGATATAACTATTTATATATGTCTATAAATTGCTTTTTCAATTTTTTTAAAATCAAAACCTGTATAATTCCTGCTAAAATTTAATTCATTGCCACGACGAGACCTTTGTATGTCAGTTGTTAAGTAATGAACTTGTTTGATTGATTTAAATAGAATTTTTGTTGGGTATACTCTTCTATGCCATCTAGTTAACAGATCTTGCAAAGCAAATACAATAAATAAAAGCCAGGAGAATTGAAGAATTGGGAAAATTAAATATACTCTCTAATGTGTTTATGCCCTATACAAGTTAAGGTGGATGCCAGTTTAGATACTGAACTCTTCATCCGACGGGATTCTAATTTCTGAGTTTTTCTCCGAAACGATCCCAAAATTTTGCACAAAAATAGTTATTAGACTGATACTATGACATCGATTAACTAAAAAACCCCATCTAATTTGAGACATATATTTAATATAACTATTCAATTTCTCGTTAAAAGCCTAAGTACATTTAGGTATGTGAACGATAATTGTAGAATTTTAAAATTGTTGTTAAAATGTGTGTGCTTGGGTCTGAAATTATTAAATTTTTAATTCTATTCCTAAAGTACTTTTATTTCAGAAATGACGTTGCAGACTTGTTTACATAGGATAAAACGTAACAAATGCACATATATTTCCTAACATACAAATATTTACTTTAAAGAACAAGTTATGCTATTCGAATTATTTTGTTTTGATAAGTAAACATCAGTATAAGCACAGAGTAAAGTGTTAATTCACCGTGCGTTTTCAAAAGTTTTCATGAAATTAAAAAATGTCAGATATTAACAGCATTATTTGTTTAATATCAAGATTTAAATATAATTATGGTTTACTCGTTTGAGTTTTAATTAGGTAAATTTTTCACAAAATTTTTATTTCAACAATGAGTCACGTGGAATTTTGTCTTTATTTAAAAAAATGTTATTTGAGGTTGTATTAAGAAATAAATATTATAAAAATTTTATAACGATAACATAAAAGTATACGGTTGCTAATTACTAAACATCGATGCAAAAACTGTCGTCAAAGGAATTTAAAATACATTTTATCTTTGTTTTATAAGCATTAAAAGTTTTAAATTTTAAACTGCATTTAAAAATTAATAAAATTAAATTTTCTACTTGCGTTAATTGCTAAATAAAATTGATTTACTTTTAGTTATATTTTAGTTTTGAAACCCATTCTTTAACATCCTATGTCAAACATTGATGCATTACGTAAATCAATCGAAGTATCATTGGTTCAGCTTGCTTAATTATTCGATATTCAACAACTAAGTTCTACTACCAATCCAATTGGTATAATTTAAAAGCAATTCGCGTTAAATTTCGTCAAATCTACAAGTCAAAGCTTCTATTGTTTCCCTGATGCCCTCTGTCGTAGTTCTGTCGGCAACATGACCCAAATCGATGACATGCAAGACCTAAACCAGACATACACCGAGAGACTTGGCCCTGGGACTAACTCACGAATTATTATTTGGTCTCCTTCTTGATTGGTGCTTTAACCCTATCTGACGTAAGCCCCACCCATTACATTGATTAGACTATTCAATTAAGAAGAAAAACTTATTCCAGTGATAAGGCCAAATGGAGCATGTTTCTCTGTGTATGTCTACCTAAAGTTCCGAATATAAGTTTATTTTCTCTTTTATAAGCTGGCACAAGACCGAAATTGCATTTGAGGACAAAAATTCGAATGGAAAATGAAAAAGATAGCTTAGAAATTTATTTAATTTTGCTCTGTTAAACTTCGATTGACTAACTTTAAGAAATTTTTTTATAATTACAAAATTGAAGTTTACTTTAAATATTCGTTTTTTGCCTCGCTGTCAAGCAGTTAGTGTGTCTGACAATTCTGTCGGTCCTAGTTTGATCTGGGACTTGGTAGTTGGTAATGAACCAAATAAGATCGTTAATTATTCGGAGTATTAAATGTCCGAGTATTCTTAATATAATAACAAGGATATTATTGTCGAAGCCACTTGGTATCAATAATGTCAAGCAGTTATTGTGCCTCATATCTTTAAGTTTTAGAAATAGATAAGGCAGCAGACGTTCGTCTTTATTCTAAAACTTTGTTGGAGTCCTCTTGAAATCTCAGTAGTCCTGTGATGAATTTCATATTTTAAACATCAACTCCTTAAAATACCATTTTAAAAAATTGGGTTCATAATTAAAATTTATAGATTTATAATGTCGGTGAAAATTATTACAAAATAGTAAACTTTACTGTAAAATATTTGTTATGCTATGTACGGAAAAGTTGTTTATTTATATATCTTATTGCTAATTTGATTTTGTTGCATGCCCAAACCGCTTACTCAAGCGTCGTTATCTTAATTTTTTTAAAGGCAACTGTTTCCAGAATTTTCCCACATAAATTCTTATGACACAAATTGGGTATTTAGCTATTATATTGAGATTTAATATAAAAGAAAATGGATTAAGTTGACAATGGAATGTTAATTTTATTTAACGAAATTACAATAAAGAAAAGCCAAAATATAACAATACCGATACAAGTTTTCCATTAACATAACGCAGTTCAATTTTTATTGCCAAGTATGTTATATCTAAATAAATACTGAACAAAAATTTGCTGAAATTCGAATAGCGAATACTTTTGTCGAGTAAGTTAAATGACTAGAATCAAGTGTTCCATGTTGCAATAAAATTATAGAAAACACCCAGGCAACAAGCCTAATCGGCGAATTGTTGGCCAATCATCGATTTCGTCGGCAAATGATTGGAATTTTTTTTACGAGATCGGGAAGACGTCGCGCCAACTTGTCACTCCGACGTCTACAAAAACAGGTCGATTTGTGAGATCGGATAGAGATGGGGCTGAAGTCGTCTGCCAATCAGTCGATTTGTTGGTATTTTAAGCGTCGGTTTACGAGATCGGCCCGACCTCGTCAAGCGATCAATTAAAAGTGGTCGTTTGTAGAGATTTGGCCTATGTCGGCACAATCTTTCAATTCGATCATGAAGTAAATAAATTTTATAGATTATTACAACCAAACCAAAAAAATCTAGTGACAAGCACCTTGATGAGTGAAACGAAGTTTTCTGTTTATTTAAACTACATAAGCTTAAAGGTTTCTGAAATGTAGCGTGGAATACATTTATCAAGAATATATAATCTTGATATTTTCCAAAATCGATAAAGATTTTGTCGAATCCATTAACTTTTTATCGCGAACTTTATAAACGAAAACATTGAAATAGCAGAGTTTCTTTTAATTCCGTTGGGTGCCCGCTCAGGTGTTGACTTCATCACTTGACCAGATTTCTAAATTACAAAGCGAAATTGGCTGTGTTAAAGCTCCTTATAAGGATGACTACAAATAGACAGCCGGAAACAACAAATTAACAGAAGAGTTTCTACCACGTGAGTGTGAGGAGCCGGGGCCCGTCCGTGGCCGAGTGGTTAAGGCATCAGCCTAGAGGTTCAACCTTCTCAGGAGTGCGGGGGTTCGAATCCCACTTACTGCCAGTCATCCTATAAATCGGATCTGTGCTGTAAATAGTAGAAAATCCTCATCACGGATGGGCCCGAGTACACAGGGACAGACGTGCTCGTTAAATCTGTGGAGTCCAAAGTCCCGACAGCGTTAGCGTACGATGTCGCTCGAAGTTCCGTTGGGTGCCCGCTCAGGTTTCGACCTCGTCACTTGACCAGGGTTCTAAAATACGAGCCGTTATTGGCTGTGTTAAAGCTCCTGAAGGAGGCTAGAAATAGGCAGCCGGAAACGATTACCTTACCTTACCTTACCTGTGAGGAGCCGGCGGTCAAGCAACTATGGTAAGTAAATTTAATAATTTATCTTTTTTTAAGTGTTTTGGTCTGTCGCTTAAAATACTACTAATACGATTTGTTTAGCTTAATTTTGCGGACTATCAAAACGAGAAAGGTTGGAAGATTTAGTTTAAGATTTTGTTATTTAGGCTGCTGACTTTATCAGACGATTTTGAGTAAGATTCAAAGGCAGCATTCATTTGTGCCTCTCTTGCACGGGCTTATTTATAAAGCGCGTTAAGTGTTTATCTAAACCACCTAATGAGCTTAGCCTCTGACTTCCAACAGTTGAGGATTTGCATGTTATATATGATAAAACTTAAATATTCGCGTTGAAAATTTCTTATTTATATACTTGTAATGAGTTTAACACGAATTAAAATTATGTTTCGCAACCAAATGAAAATTGAAAACCAACAAAAGTACACTTAACCATTTTTTGTTGTTGTTGTGACTAATCATCCTTGGTCTGACGAAGTCAGACCCGTCAGACCAAGTCCAAAAGATGTTTACCATTTTTTGAAATTTTACTAATAATTAAAGTAAGTATTCAGTATAGGGTGAATATGACATTCAGGATCTCACTAAAAATTTCGATTTTTTTTATTATGTTTTTATGAAACAATGGCGAAGTTGGATAATATCCCCCCCCCCCTTCTCCCCCCCCCCCAAAAAAAATCGAATTTTGTAATAAAAATAATTGTGCCTAGCAATTAAACTCTTTTATAAAAAATAACTATCCCTCTCTAAGCATTATAGCATATTGAAACTTTGTGAAAGAGAAGCCTTTTAAGTGATATAATGCATTTCATTTTTTCTTATCAGGAACAAATACTGATTTTTTTAAATCTCTGATAATAAATTATTCTTGATTGCATGAAAATTTATGTTTAGATCAGTGTTTATGATATTCAAATAGTTAAGCCGTATATTAAATATTGTATAGTATAAACGTTTTTCTACATTTTAATGATTTACAACACTTGGGTGTTATCTTGTTATAAATATAAATCTTTTAAGGTGTAGTATTATCACTGTTTATACTTATATTGTTAATTGTTGCTTTCAGATGCTGTTTGCACAGTTTCAGGAGACAACAGATCATGTGATAGAAAGGGAACATCTTCAGGACTTAGACTACCAAGTACTACATTTTTATATGTATTGTATTTGTATTTTTACCTGTCATTTTATTAATAAAATATTAGTAATTCAAGTAGTGTTTCTTTTTTCTTGTGTTTAAAATTAATTTGTGAGTGCCCACGGGCTTGTAGTTTTTAGGAAATTTTAAATTAAGTCTAGTTCAAGGTAGGTAATGAATTCGAGAAATTCGTGAAGAAAATTTGAAATTTAAAAAAAAATATACATATATTCTAGACAGGGTTTTATATAAAATAAGGAAAAAATTATTTTGCTTCAATGGTTTTCTAATAAAAGGGTTAAGCTTTTAGTTGAATTGTTCTCGGTTCAGCATCGGGAGTATGTTGGTCAAACGTTGGATAGAAACCGTTATTACGTAAGAAATGCGTTGGAATCTACCCGGCTAAGCATCGGATATAGACGACGGCGAAAGGTAGAAAATGCATTGGTAAGTCCTCGGTTTAGCATCGGGAGCATGTTGGTTATACGTTGGGTAAAAACCGTTAATACGTAGGAAAGACGTTGTAATCAACTCGGCTAAGCATTGGGTAACCGCCTGCACGTCGGTAAATGGTCGCAAGATAATTGGTTTATAATCGCAAAATAACGCGAGCTAGGTTGGCGTGACGTGGGTAAATGGCCGCGCGTTGAATTGGCAAGAAGTCGCTGCGATGGTCAAATCCGATCAATAACCGACGATTTGGGGTCGCAAAAAGGGCGGTAACTATTCACCGACGATTGGCAAAAGGTCGTGTTTTATACATCGGCCCCATGTACTGCCGATTGCAATTTTCGATCTCTTACCGACTACCAAAATGCGTCGGTAAGTGGTCGCACATGATTGGCAAATGGTCGCTCGCCAAGGACGAAACGCAGCCGCTGCGATGGACATCGCCCACCCTTTTCCGAAGTGATCGGCATGATGTCGCAGAATGTTTTGCGACTTTTGGCCGATGCTCGGCCAACGATTATTTGCTGCTTGGGAAGTCGCTGCGATGGTTAAATCGATCAATAACCGACGATTTGGGGTCGCAAAAAGGGCGGTGACTAGTCGCCGACGATTGTAAAAGGTCGTGTTTTGTACATCGGCCCCATGTGCTGCCGATTGCCATTTTCGATCTCTTGCCGACTACCAAAATGCGTCGGTAAGTGGTCGCACATGATTGGCAAATGGTCGCTTGCCAAGGACGAAACGCAGCCGCTGCGATGGACATCGCCAATCCCTTTCCGACGTGTCGGCTCGATGTCGCAGTATTCTTTTGCGACGTTTGGCCGATGCTCGGCCAACCGATTATTTGCTGCTAGGGCAATGAAACTTAAAAAAAATATGCGTAAAAATTCCCTCACAAAATAATCTCATGTAAAGAAAAGTAGCACTGAAAATTTGACTTTTGCAATTTCTTAACAATGTCAATTTAATTTTTTTTAGTTTTAGCAAAACATTTACGGAAACATATTTAACGCAGAAAATGTTTTATTGCTAAATCTAAATATTTTTCTTAACAACGCAATAGGTGGCAGATTTTAGGCTTTTCACTAATGTTGTATATATTTGAAGTTTTAAAAAATGTTTTTATTTTACAAAATCAAATTTTGTAAAGAAAATTGATGGTATGCTATTGATGGTATGTTTTTAATAAATGGGACAGTGCTAAAATGCATTTGAATTTTGCAACACCTATTAAGTTACGCCAAACATGAAGCGTTTCAAATTATAAATTATTAATTGAAATAATAAAAAATAACTTTTTCTGCAAATGTTGCATCTTTCTAAAAACATTTTAATGTTTTAAAGATATCATATTAAAGTTAAATAGCAAATATTTACTTTAAATTGTTGAACATTACGTTTCAAGTAGCTTTCTGTATCTTCTTTAATAAAAAAGGAGCAAAAAATATGTAGCTAAAAATGAAGTACAGAATCACCAAGCAAAAAATATACATTTATCTACACGGATCGTTAGCGTATGCATAATAACATGGGATATTAAAAGCTATTAACATAATCCCAGTTTTTTTTACAGCAAAGAAACTTCTTTAACAACAGTTTGCATGAACAAGTAAGGGCAAAAATTAACATGAAAACACACATAAAAAAGTATTTCCTTTTAAGTTTTATATGGTGTTGTACGCTGCAATAAAGTTAATACGAAATTATAGTTCTAGAAAAATCTATTCAACAGCTGCGAAGCTATTAAAATTGCAAATTACTTAAAATAGTTTGTTTAGCGCGACAACAGTTTAATCACCTGATTTTTTTTAGCATCTACAGAAAATCGATGCAGGAGAGTCGTTTTTTTTGTTCTTGATCTTAATCGAAAAGTTTTAGGCTTATGGGATAGAAAGACTGAATATTAAGTGTAAAACCTTTATGAAAACATAGATTGTATAAAAAAGAATATCCATTTATTTTGCATTAAATAATTTTTAATCAATTATTTTCGTTTCTACATTGTAAATGTTATTTAGACAATACTTCTTTTTAAAATATTTGACAGGTATAAAATATAAGTGCGACGAAAAAAATATATAACTATATCTAACAACCTACAAAAAGCACTTTTAAAATTCCATTCTGAGGTCCTGCTCCCAAAATCTACACTAAAAATCATTTTGCACATGGTGACCTAGAATAAAAATGCAGTAGGGCAAATTGGTTATATGTTTGTCCTGTTTTTGTGCAATGAAAGTAGAATAAGAAAAATGATCGATGGGTGAATAAATGAGTCTAGAAATAATGAATGAATAAATAAATCTAGGAATGATGAATGAATAACGTGTGTTTCTCTAAAATGAACTTTTTGAAATAAAAACATTTGAAAGAGCATTTTACATTACACGACTTACGTCGACACATTAAACTTCGTTTAAACGCAATTCAAAACAAATCCTTGAGTTTTGATGAAAAGAAATTAGAAAGGTTATGAATTCAAATTTAAATGGATGGATGGAAACAAATATCTAGAATGTATTTGAACACCAGGACATTCCCTTAACTAGGACTGATTTGAATACATCACCATTTCTATTGATTTGAATGCATCAACATTTCTATTTTCTTATTCAAGCAGATAAAATTCAATTGCTTGTATCAACCAATCTAAACTAATCAATTATGGAAAACTGGCGGATTCGAGGGAAAGGCAGACACTCGAAGGAGATTGGAAAGTAAAATAATATAAAAGAAACATATTTGTTTTTCGTATAAAAAGTGAAATGAAGATATTCACGGAAAACAAGACAGAATGTACAAAAAAGACAACTACCCCAATCAACTTGGAAGTTAATCTAATTCGATAATATAAAGAAGTTCTTTCCACAATAAGAAAAATATCGCAATTTTTAAATACGAATTTACATTTAACGAAGAAAATGAACGCTAATTTTATTCTTGGATGTAAAAATCTGCAAATACTTTTAATTGTCTTGACAAGCACAGTAGTAATTGAATAATCGTTAGAAGAAAATAAAATTGGTTTCATTCATGATATGTTTTATTTTACTTTTTTGTGGAATTTGTGTTAAATACTTTATTACAAGAATTAAGTTATTGAAATTGTTTTACATATTTAAATATTTTTTTACAAAACTGGAAATACTAAAACATGTTTTACCTAAAGCAAACTATCTTTCATCATTTGATTTATTTTACGTTACTTATACTAGCATACGTTAGTTATAAAACAAAATATTAAAATTTTTATAGAATACAAATTCAAAACTAAAAAAAAATATTATTTAATAAATACAAAAATAACCCTACAACTTTTTAAATATCTAAGAAAGCATCATCTAGCTTCAACAAGAGCAATGTTATTTTACTAGTATTTTATTTATAGCATTGTAAAGTCAGTTTACAATTCAAAGTTACAAAACTTTCTTGTTAAACTCTTTAATTTTTGGACCTATAAATTGATGAAGTAAGAATTAAAATTAAATATTAATTGGATATTTTTGCACTATAGAACCTGTTTATTGATAACGAAAGGGAAAAATGTGCTCCATAGAACTGTCATGCTTATGTCCATAAATCTGTATAGAAGAATATGCATGAACCGATGTTCAGAACAAAGAACATTACTATGGATAAATCGATCGCAACAGTTTAAGACAATGATAAATCTTCTTCCTTTTATGTCTTTGCCAATAATCGTAAATGAAACATCGCTCAACCGCAATCGATTGGTGAAAAATAAGACCTCCCAACCTCGCCATACTTTCAAAATTGAAAACATTCTCTTGGTTAAAAATCATCCTTGCTATCAACCGCAAAACAAATACGTTCGTTTATTGCGCAGATAGATTAAGAATACGAGACTCCACGAGAAAAATGATAAATAAATGAGCAACTGTATCAATTTGATAAAATTGTAAGCAAATTTTTAGTTTTTTCTCTTCCAAAATTTCGCATAGAAACGCTGGATAAAGAAAATAAAATTTGAATTTATATGGATCACATTTATAACTTACTGGTCATCCTTCTACGTCATGCATGACCCCAATTAATTAATAAACAATTATTTCAAGAATGACGCCATTAAGCAATAAACAAGTAAGAAAAAAAGGAAGTTTGATAGAGTTTAAATAATGTTATTTATCGAATTGAATTAAACTTTTTTGGTCTCCCAGGCGGTATGGTGGTTTCGATGGTGCTCGTCGATTTTATGGTACTGCGAGTGGGCCTGGATTCAAATTCCGGATAAGGTCATGGATTTTGTGTTGTCCATGTGGAGAACGTGCTCGTTAAATCTGGAGATCAGAAAGTTTTGTGAGCGGTCATAGTGGGTGTAGGTTGTCTGTCTGGAGAAAAATGCCCCTCCTCTCTAGCGACGTGCCTAAATTGAGGAGGTATGGCGCCATCTCAGAGCAGAAGTCAGACTTCCACCCTCATGGGTGCTCAAGATCTTGTGCCAACGGAAGCTATTGCACCCCTCATATGCCATTGCAGGCACACGACAACAACAATTAAACTTTTTACGGCAATTTACCGATTTTGCAAGTTCTTTATTTTCTTATTTCAAATATGCTTTACTGTAAATTAATATAATAAGATACACTGTTGTTCAAATAAAGTTGTGAATCACAAAGTAAAGTCCCGGCTACGCCATTTTGTCCTTTTGGTCGTTAGAAGTGATGCGACGGGGTTGGTTTAACGAGGACCGACATCAATGAGCGAACTAGTCGTTATATATTGGATGTACCCGTTAATTCCCGGATTCATTTTGGGAACCATAAATATTGGGAAATTTCGTAGTCAGCACATCGTTTATGCCAAACGATTTCTTTAGTCAAAATGAATGTTTCAATAATTTTCGGAAGCGGTGCCATTTGGAATCTTAGCTGTAGTGCTTTTTAATGAGTTTTTCTCTGCTTGTGTAGAAAAGGTCATTTGTCATGAGTTTGAAAGATCAAAAAATAAATTGAACATTCCGACTGATGTATTTTTAATGCAAATCTATTGGTTAAGATTTTACGAACTTAGTCCCATTTCTGTCAAAATTATTAATAACAATATTTTTTTAAACAAGTAGTGCTGGTTTATAAATAAAAACGTAATGAGAAATCTCACTAAATTTTCTTATTTTAAAGCTGGCTAATTGAAAAGAAGTTATATCGAATTTAATTTATACTAACATGTAAATATAATAATCTGTCAAATATAAATATATTTATATAAATATATATAACTTATAAACAAGTATTGAAGAAAAAGTATTAAAGCGCTCTGTGCAAAGTTCATTGCAATCAATTTTTAAACAACCTTGTATTTTAATACTAAACAAAAATTAAAACAATTTTAATTGATTTAAAATTAATCGAAAATTAAATCAAATGATCAAGAAGCTGTGATGGAACTTTTTGAAAATAAGGTTGTAGCTATCAAAAAAATATTATGATGAAGTAATAGGATAATGAAAATTCCTTGAAAGAAAATAATGTCACTTCGATTTTTCATAAATATCCATATCAGAAATTTCTACCAAACATTACCGATTTTTTTTTAAAAACTTGGACAGTTTTCAGTCTCACTCAAATGTTCACTTGATTCTCATTTTACAGATGTTTAAAAAAAGATTGAATTTTAATCACTATGAATATATTCATTATTATTCATAATTTTTTTTATAGATTACAAGACAGAGAAAAAGAGAGATAAGGAAAAAAATAGTTAATAAAGAGTACTTTACAGAGGTCATTATTTTCGTACGAAATTTCTATAGCGTCATAAAAACTATTTTATAACTAGTAAAATGATATATTCAAACTATCAAAATGGATTATAGATATTTTTTTAGAAAAAAAAATCGACCATAAAACATTGCTGTATCTGACGTATGTAGCTGAAGATGGAATAGGGTCACGTCGATAGATCATTAATTTCGACAAAAATATCCCTTTTTTGATATTGAACAATAAAAAAATCGATTTTGCAGATTTGTTTTAAAATAAAAGGAAGATTTTTTGGATTTTTATAGCGATATCTTTTTATTTTTGTAATGCAAATTGAATTATCAATGATCATGAGTTCGTATAATGTACGTTTCAAATTTGTTTTTTAAAAACGGCTTTACAAAATCATAGTAAATTGCAATTACTTTTTACATATAAGACTGGTTGTCTTTAAAACAAAATTAGTTTTTTAGATTAAAAGTGATAAGTAATTATTGTTTTGAAAAGGTTTAGTTTTTGATTTACTTTATTGAACCAAAATGTAATTCGGATATGATTGCTGAATTTTTTTTAATTGGAAGCTTTACTTAATTAAAAATATACAACATTAAAAATTTGATTTAGTTTCCTCAATAACATTATTTAGTAAAAATATTATTTATTTTATTTAATTATTAATTTCTTATTGAACCATTTCATTCTTCCCTTCGAAATGTAAAATTTAAAGGTACATTTGGTAAAAATAAGTAGAAAGATCAGCAATAAAAAAATCTAGTATATAAAATACTTGATGCATAAGTGGCTTAAATTTACATTTTTCATAACATACACCAGAAATAGATGAATGTTTTAAATTAAATGAATTTTATATAAAAAAATTAAATAAGCAGCGATTATTACATTTTTATCAGTATGAGTAAAACATTCGCTTAATACTTGAAAAAAAAATATTTAAAATTCGAAGAAAATCATCTTAGACAATTTAATTAACTTTATGAATGCATTTTTTTAATGGGTGAAAACTTAATTAATTTTCAGAGAGTTTTTGCTTCACATTAATCTTATTTAATAAATTTAAGCAGTTAGGTTTTCATAATGCGTAAACTATAAGAATGGTAAAAATTTTATAATTTTTTCGACAAATAAAAATAATGCCCTGTTATTCAAATCAAAATACAATGAAAATATTTTTAAAATTCAGATTCGTCATTCTATAAGAACATAACCACATAAACTGAAATTACAATTATACAGTTTATAGGTTAATTTTTTCAGTTGGGTTGCTAGTGTGAGAAAAAAAATTATAATGTCTATATCATTATAAATAAAGAGTGTTTCATTATAAATAAATTATATTTAAATATGATTACATTAAAATGTAAAAGAGCTAACCGTCAAAATATTTTTTAAAGAACTTACCGTTCTACCCTAAAAAGATAACTCAAGGAAAGTAATATTTGTTATGTTTACGAGTCGTTATCGCTTATACACATTCATATCCCCAAAGTATGCAGAAGCATCATAAAACCTCTTTTTGAGTTAAAACAATTTATCATGTTACCGAATAAATTGCTCGTTTCTAAAAATGAATTTTGCCTGCCTCGGCCATGACGGTAGAAACTCTTGCCAAACTGTATCAAAAGACAGTTTGTAAAACTTTGAGATTTTGCTTCTATCTTTGAATTATAGCAGAGAAAGCTTTCAATGTTTTAAACTGATGAGGAGAATTAGTTGTTGCTTAGATTTAAATATTTATTGTTACTTGTGGGTTACGGTTTGACATTTGAAGGCTTTGATCAAAATCAGACTTTGCGGGAATGCAATATTAAAATGTTTGTCCTCCATTTTCATTACCATAAAAATGCAAACTTATGAAATGAAGTTTTTAAAAAATAATTATCGCTAACTTAAAAAAAGGAACATAGTTTTTACGGGTTAACAATGTATACATCTTTGACAAGAACATAAAAAATTTTAAGATAAATTTACACTAGATTGTAAATATAAACTAATATGAGGATCTCATATGTCTGGATATTTATGGAGATGTATATTGACACGTACGGTACTTTTTAACAGTAAAGATTTGATGGTAACTGTTTGCATCAATAACCATTTTCGATTTTTCCCTAACCGTTGACCATTTTCAATAAAATATTATCCCTTTAAATTTTTGGCACGATTAATTAGTAGTTAAGTCCTTTTGACAAAGCTTAGGCTTCCTTTAGTCAATCCTTACTTTACAGATTGAGTTATTGCGGAATTTGATGCAGCTGCAGAAGAAAGATAGCTTCACTTAATCTTTATGTTAATCTGAGAGTGGATGTTTTTTTTTAATCTGCAGCTGGCGCTAACGTTTTGCTTTAAGGAAACTGTCAAATACCTTGCAACCAAAAAAGTTTAATTTTTTTTAAGAATATGAATCATTTACCTAGCAAAAAAATGGCAATTTAGAAGTTTATAATTCTAGAAGATTTATACAAATACAAGAAAAAGGGTAAAGTTTAAAAAAATTATTACGTGAAATATTCATGCAATTTAAAATATAAATATAATAATAAGTCTATATATTAGGTAGAAAATTTAAGCATTTAAACTTAGTAAAAAACATCTTAACAAAATTTCAATATCCTCAAATGAAAAACTTAATTTTTTATCAAAAGTTAAATTAAAATAATTTTTGGGTTTCATAACCCGTAAACTGTAAGTTTATTAAATATTTGTACAAAAAATTCTTTTTCGAGAAATAATGACACTGCACAGTTATTCAAATAAAAATACAATAAAAATATTTTACTAATCCAGTTTCGTCATTCTATAAGCACATTACTGCATAAAAGACATTCCAACTACGTCACATACACCGGTCTGATGACGCCATCATGAAACCCTTCTAATTCAAAAAAATAAAAATCCTCACCGCTATAAACTGCCTTTTAATCCTCGGAAGTAATAAAAAGATCTCCTTGCCAAAAAGGGGGAGTGGGTAGACATAGCATAAACAAACTAGCATTTCCCCAACCTTTCCCCGCACACCTTTACAGAATTGTCGCTTGCCTGCATCTAAATAAACAGCCAGAAGCATCTTGGAAGCGAAGGTAATTTAGCCGACCATTTTCAGCCAACCCCCATAGGACGCAGCGGGATGGATTTCTACCTGTGCCGACCTCTGCTTCTACCCGCTAACGGTAAAAACCAACCATTATCCTAACTCTCCTTTTTAATGTTTTATGACGAGGTGTATTATGGGATTTTAAATACCCTAGGGGTGTTGGGAAGCCAGAAGAGGTCTAATAACGCAGGGTGGATTTAAAACGTCAGTTAATAGAGCCTAAGTGAGGGATTTTCTTTATGGAATACGGTAATGCTTTCACTTTGCAGTAAGGTTTATTGGATGATAGATTGACTGCTATTGCTACGGGTTAGATAATGGTATACCCATTTGTGTGATAAAGATTAAATTGCATGACTTAATTTGTTTGCTTTCTAAGTCAAATTCATTAAAAATAGTTTATAATTATTGCAATAAAATTAATTATTAAAAATAACTACATTTTAAAAAAATGAATTCGATTATATTGCTGTTATAGGGTGTCCAAAGTTTTTCTAGCACCGCTTAAGTTAAAGAACTACCAGAAAGATTTAGCAAAAGCCCTTTTTAAAGACTGCCAGAAGATGTCAAATAACACAAGGGAGGATTCAAAACATCAGTTAATAGAGCCCAAGTGTGGGATTTTCGTTTGAGCTTATGGAGTACCTAAATGCTTTCAATATGCCTAAGTATGGTTTATTTGAGATGAAATTGTCTTCTATTTTTTTGCATATATATTTGCTAATTTATTTATCATTTCCAATATACATTGATAATAGTTTAAATATATAAGTTTTATTTTGTTAATTTTTCAAGCCAACTTTATTACGGAATATAATCTGATAATTTGGAATATACATTTGTAATTTTACCTCTGATCCACATTTTCCAACGATGTTGAAGCATTAAAGATTATTGGCAAAAAAAACTTTACAATCTGAAAACAAATTTTCGACTTTAGTTCATCCAAGTCAAAAAAAAATATAAGACAAATGAAGACCAAACCACTGTATAATTTATGCACCCAATGAAGTTACATTAGAAATGAATTTTAAAACTTAAACTTAACCTTTTTATTTGATAGAAATGTATTAATGCAACTTACAAATGAGTATTTAATGGGTTATTTTAAAAAATATAGAAAGAGTCAAATGGTAAATAAAAGGTAACAATTAAAAGGGTACATGAAGTCAATCTTTATTTTAAACTTCTATTGTACTATAAAGAAATACAAGTAGATAAAGTTAGTGCTTCGGATAGAAGAAAGCAGTTTTAAACAGCCTGTTATTTTTCGTACTAACTTTTTAATGTTTTATAATGAGGCAAGTTGGGGTCCATTGATCCCTTTTGGCAAATTGGAATGGAAATGTCATGTATACAAGCTTTACAGAGGTTGAATGAAACATAAGAGAAATAAAATATTTCACCTCAATTTCGAAATATTTCTGATTTTTCATTTCAATTGAAACCAAAATATTATTGAGGATCTTATACAATCCTATAGGGCTAATTAAATTACTTTAACGCTCTGGTTAAAATGCATTGTCTTTTCTCAAAGAAGCTTTGCCACAAAATGCTTATCTAACATAAAAAAAGACAAACAAAAAGACACCCAATATTCGTTTCTTTTCAGTTGATTATAAATCGTAAAAAATAAAACTTAAGAGCCTAGAAACACTCTCAATTTATGCTAATACATAACAGGATACGTTGCCTTATCCCAAACTAAAGTTCGAAAGATTTGTATTAAAAAAAATAGGTTTGTAACAGAATCTGTCACTTAACTCGCTTCCACATATTTGTGTTTAACAGGAAAAAACGCGCCAAACACAACATTAATTCTATATTTAACATTTACAAGCTAAATTTGGCTAGTTTCATTTATTTTATTTCGAAAATTCAATAATTATTACTTATCGTTTGCAAAAAATAATTTATATTTTAAAGAATAAATATGTCATATTCCTCGCTTTTCACTTATTTATAGTTTGTTAAATTAATTTACAGTTCAAAAAATTTATAATTTGTACAATTGATGCTTTAAAAATAAAAGCGAAACTTAGCATATTTTTTTATGCCAAGTTAGAATTCTCTATGCATCTTTCTACATACATATATATAGAACCATTAAAAGAACTCTATTGTGATAATACACAATCCAAACCGAATTATATCACATAAATAAATATTTTTTCAAAAGTGTATTTTTATTTTAACAAAAGTTTCTCGTACGTTTAACGAAATGGCAACAGTGAAAATATTGAATAAAAATGGAATTTGCATGTTATTTCAATGTAGATTAAATGTTTAGTTATTTAAATTTTAAATAAGCTTCTAGTTTAAATTTTTTAATGAAATTTGGAATGTAGCCTAATCTGATTTTTGCTTTAAAATGACGTATCCCACTTGTCCGTGGGAACTTGTGGTTCTTTCTGTGAAAGTGGGTGACAGACAGACGAAGGACGGTCAGACGGACTGAACGATTATAAACCTTCCATTTTTTACGTTAGTGTGCAAGCTAAAACAATTTCATTGGCTCACCTTAAGTCGGCTCAAAATTTTAACGTCTTTTCAGGTAAAGTCTTCCACTTTTGATAATACCAAAAACCAACTGCCTATATTTGTTTGTCCGTCCAATTTTATAGCGTTCCTATTGGAAGATAAACTGCGATGTTTCGGGGTATGTATCCGGAGTGTTCTAACCCGGTTGTGGATTCTGTCTTTGTCACAGTTATCCAAAAAGAAATGGGCATATTTTATGTCTTGAGTGTCAACAGATATGCGAAATGAAAATAAAATCTTTCTCCTCTTCTAGTGGTGCTCTGAGCCCACGTGACATTGATTCAACAAGCGATCCTCGATAAATGTTATTTTTTTAATTCTTCATTTTTGTGCCACTCAAGACGTGATACATGATAATTATGCAAACAGCTAGAAAATATAACCAAAGTGAATATTTTGTGCATTAACGCATGGTTTAAGTTTAAATTACTTGTATTACTTGTAAAATGCTTTAACAAAAATCCTTTGAGATACGTTGAGTAACAGCTAAGGATTTTCTTTTATGCACTAACCGTGGTTTAAAGTTACATCTCTATGTTTACGAGTGTTGTACTTTGGTATAAGACAGGGCTTGTTGATAGCCCTGGTTCGCTCAACGGGGTGTTAATCAAGCAAACCAACACTACCTTGAAATTAAAAATATAACTTAAACTTAATGCCGTATATGGTTTGAAACAAATTTTACAATATTAAAAAAGACCAAATATCGAACCCCTATAAGGAGTGCTAGAAATTAGGACAGCCGGGAAAACGACAAAATAGTACCAAATTTCACCAAAGGCGAATAAATATTGGTATATTACTTATTCACGAGCACATCTCCTTCGATTTTAAAACACGTGACACAATAGGATTAAGATTTGGTGTACCTAACGTTTTAGTACTATTAAGTGTAAACTGAAAACAAAAATCGTAATAAACCGCCATGTATATGGAGCGGATACGCTTTAAATCCGTTGGTGATCAAAGTTCTTGACACTTATTCCAGGTTCTAGTGTCGTCCTTTCCATTTTACCGAGATTTAAAATTACGAGACGATTATTGGCTGAATAAAATCTCTAAAAAAAGACTACAAGTAGATAGCCGGAAGCATTACTTTACTTTCTTTCGTAACCGTAACCAAATATTTCTATACTGTATTCAGTACATTTCTTGCTCTTCCATGCTGATGCGTCTATCTAGATTTGACACGGAAAGTAGGCGTTGTCTTATCAACAGACATGATTTGGTAAGTTATTTTTAAAAATAATCTTTCTTATTTAAGCAGAATGTGGACTTATATATTGTTTAAAACTTGATAATTGAATGTTGAAAAATTATACACCTTTAATATTATCAATTATAATTATTTAGGGGATTTCGACATGAAAAGTATTTGCTGTGGAATTGGATAACCAAAAATTTATTTAATCGAATATTCAACTTTATTTGAAGACAAGTTTTTGCGCAACGTAAACATAAGAACTAATTTGCTTTCTGTTATTCCCATATTTTAAACTAACATTTATATTTAAATACACAAACTTATTTTATTACTGCGCTCAGCGTCCACCTAGCATGCGAAAGGTTCCAGGTTCGGGTCCGGGGATCGCCAAAATAACTGCCGACCTATAAACGGCCCGTGCAGCCAAAAATGTCCGATGAATAATACCCCGTATAGAGGGAGTGCACGTTAAATATCCTCCAAAGTCCCAACGCTGATGTCGCCCTTAACGGTTGCGTTGGGTGCCTACTCAGGTGTCGGATCGTCACTTGACTCTGGTTCTAAAATACGACGACGCCCGTCGCCAATAGCCCTCGTGTAGCTCTAGTGCGACGCTTTTTTCAAACTAAACTAAACTGTGCTCAGACCATACTGTAAATGTAAATTGGATCTTATTAAACATCGTATGATTTCGGAGTTAATTGCACTTCAAATAATAATGTTATTTGGTTAAATTGGAAAACATTTCCATAACGCACATTAATGACTGCTAATTTTTTTTAAAATGAGTTATTAATAATAAAATTCATTCATATGGTCACGAAAAATTATTAGTTCACAACTTCATTTCCGCCCAAATTTAATTTGAAATTGTCGCTAATGCGAATAACGCTATCGGTTTATAAATGATATTTTATACTTCAAGCGTGTAACAAAGAGTGATTTTTAACTTCAGATGATTGTCGATATTTTAGTTTTTTGATTAATTTTGGACCAACTCTAAGATTTATTAAATTTTAGATTTAATTTGGAATTTTATTTTCACGGTTTCTCTTGTAAAGTTGCTTTAATGAAAAGTTGGTAAAACACGATACTTTACAATGGGATTGTTACCAATGTCATGTATATGATTTTAGACTTTCGGAATTAGTTATCACTAAATCCCTGCCTAAATTTTCAAAATAATATGGAAAAAGACAGTAAAACTAAAATGATAACAAAAAAGTCAAACTAAAAACTTGTTAAATATGTTTAGACGCAAAATTACTAATGTTTCGAGGCACCATTTTCCGCTGTAAACATTTGATTTTGTTGAGAAAAGGTTTTTTGGAGCCTGTGGCTCTATTTTGATGTTAGCAATAAAAGATTTTTTTGAAAGTTTACGTGCGATTCTTATCACTAGTTTACGATCAGAACTTGCCACTATATGATCTCAAAACTGCCTTTGGGTAAATTCCAGAAAAAAAACTAAATATGATAAAACATGCTACATAATACTATAAATATAGTAGCATATTATAGTATAACTAGAAAAGTGTTGGGTAATTAAAACATTATTTTTACACAGCACAATGGGCTTGAAAAACGCGGTTTTCTCTTAAAAAAAACGAAAAATATTATTTGCTGTAGAAATAATTATTTTTTGCACATAGTGTTTAGGTTATTTGCATTTATTTGAAGAGTTTTTAAAGGTAAAGTCATAAATATAAATTTATAACTTTTTTAAAAATTCAAAAGCATGCCTGCATTTACATGGTTTCTTTTTAAATTTAAAAGATATACAAAACTTATACTTTAATCAAACAACATCACAGGTAAAGTTTTTTCGTTTTAATATGCAGAAACTGACTGACAAATTTTTACTTTATAAGCAAATGAACTAAATTTTCAACTGTGAACTATTTTGTAACATGACTTGACTTTAAAAGCTTCTTCCAAAAATAACAATTTATTATAGTATTAAAGCGATTGCTAAAAAATTTATTATGTAGGAGATAGTTTTTAAAATGATATTTATTTTTATTTAGTATTTCCGAAATGAAATGTTTGCATTTCTAATTTTATTCTGAGGATTTGAAAGTAAGCACAAGACCCGTAGTTTTACATAATTCCGCTCGTACTTAAAATTAGCTTTTTTTTTATTTCGCACATTGTAAAATAAAGCTCTTTTCGGTAAGCAAACATTCAAGGAATTAGATGAATACTAGATTTTTTAAACTAATTTGTAATCTGAACCAATACAGATTAATTGTGCTCTTTAAATCTTAGTTTGCTTAGCTATTTGAAGTCTGTTTAATCATCGTTATTTCTTTAGGTATGTTCGAAGCGTATAGATATAAGCAAATGCTTTGGATTGTTTTTGGAATTGAATTTTATTTCTATCCTGGTGGCCTAATTGTAATAGCCAAAGTAATTAGAAATGGAAGAGAAATACCATGGCTCTCTAGAAAAAAATTAAGTGTAATAACATCAGAAAATTTCCCAAATGGAAATCGCCCAATGGCATTAAAGACATTTATTACCCCCAACGTAACTTTTATGAGGATTGCTTTATAAGCAATACATTTTTCCAATTTCTGAGAAATCTTTTATTTACCTAAAAGGATATTAAATCTGATAAACCATGACTTAAATTGAAACTTCCTGCGATAAAAATACTAGCATAAATAAGTTTTCAAAATTCAGTTACCAGAAATAACCTAGACGTAACTTCATTATCAACAAGAGCACTATTCTGTGTTCCTCCTAAAGCAAACAATATTCTTCATTCCCTTTCTTTAATCGAATAAGTCTGCTGGTTCTTTATTTGATTTGTTTTGGTCGATGTCGTCTTTCTTTCATTTGGGTTTCTATAAGTATGGCATTTTTTCTCCTTCCGTTATTCGAGATGCATATTCCCGTTTTGGATTTTGCAGAGACTGGCGTCTTTCGGGTTGTTCAGTACTATTCTTCCTTGTATTATTATCAATACTGCTTTTATGGAAATGAAAAAATCAAAGTATTTTCTTGAAAATGTAGATCAAGGTTATGGAAGTTTGGTTGAATAGGAACTTTAGAGGTCCAGTAGCTTAGTGGTAGTGCTTCGCATTTCTATGCGACAGGTCCGGGGATCGAGTTTCAGATTGGGCGAGTCTGACTCATCCTTTCATTCCTTAAGTGGGTCGATAAAATGAGTACCAAGTACGCTTGAAAACTAAACATTGTAGGGTTCCGCGTGAGGTTGACCACTTAACCGGGACGTCTGCCTAGCACCCCAGAGCCTTTGGTCCCGTTAAGCTGAACTGGGCACGGCAGACCTTGGCCCACTAATGAACTGCTGCGCCGAGGAGTTAATTTTTAGGAACTTTTACGCTTCATAAAAATAGTTGTTACAGCCCGCTTTGCATGTATTATTATTGCATTATGATTGCTATGAGTTTCTGCTTAATTCATAAAGATTTTGTTAGTATAAAAACATTATATCAAAACTTTTTGAGATGTAATCTGGAGAAATTGAGCTTGAAATGAAAATTTTCTTACAAACCATTAAGAGTGGAATTGCAAATGTTTTCATTATTTGACACGGTTATTGTGCAAAAGTTATTAAATTATTATTTAACCATGTTATTTATGTACTTATTTAACTTTACATGTTGAAACAAAATAAAACAGTTCAATTTTTGTTTCAATATTAGCGTAATTTAATTACATAGTATCGAATGCATTTCCCTCAATAAGAATTGCGAAATGTAAACATGTTTTCATGATATAATTTTTACTAAAAAAGTTTTTTGTTTAAATTAATATATGCGATAATGGTTTAATGAATACACTATTTTAAATTTTAATAAATATTAAATTATAAATTTTAAAAAATTATGATTGGCTGGAAAACTGATGTCAGTTAACAGTCATATTGTATCATATTAAAAGAAGGCTTTGTTTCATCTGTGATTTGTCTTTATGTTGTAAAAAATCTTATAATGCAAGAATTCGAAATTTTAAGGATAGAAATTCCACTTTAAATTTGAACTTACTAGTTGATTTATAAATTTTTCAATTTTTAAGAAAATTATTTTGGAAAAAAATACATAGTTCGGTGACACGTCTGTATAGAGTATATATATATATTTCAGATTTAGATTTTAATAGGGTTTATAAAAACAAGTAATGAAGATCAGGGAAAAATCATTTAAGTTTTCGTTTTACCTTTTTTTTAAGGTAAAGCTACAACTAAATGGTGCGATTGGCGAAGTTGTAAAAATCTTGTGTACAAGCGGTTGTAGATTACTGTTACAAACCTAGTGTTTTTTCAATATAAATGCCGTTGAATTTTAAGTAACATGAAAATTATTTTAGTTCCTTTAGAACTTGTTTTTACTAAGGAACATTTACAAAAAATGTACAATCTTCATTGAAGTGAAATTTATTGATTTGTTACTGCTTTTGGATTTATTTCGAATATGAGCTAAAAAAAGTCATTAATATAGGAGTGACTTAACTGCAATGTGAGTATAAACTAAACTTTAATCTTCCATTAAAGTTTCAAGCCGGAGATTATTTTACTTCTACCCAATGCCATATTTCCTTTTCTCGCAAAAACCTTTATATTAAATGTTGGAATTTTTCTTTAAGAAGGATCCAGGAATGTTGACATTATGGTTCAAAAACGGGAGTTTCCTTTTTATTTCATACACAAAAGTACCATTCTCGTCTGTTCTTGAGAATTTTTGAATTTCAGGAAAGCTTGGCAGGAAGCAATGTGGTTAAGACGCGCCTTGAATTTGTTGTTTTATTTTTGCACTTTAAATAAATTCTTTGGTATTTTTTTAAAAGTTGAAAATATTATATTTTAGGTTTTACTCATGCTATAATAAATTTAAATGTGTGTTTTTCGTTACTCTTCTCGTATTGCCCAGAAACGAAAAAAAATAGGGTTTTTATTACAATATTATATGCGAAATTTTGGATGTTGTATAATTGGTATAAATAACAATGAAAAAATTTAATTATATAAATTACAGATTAGACACTTTTCCAAATAAAACGACACAAATCCGAATGCATCTTTTATAAAATGTATATTTTCCCAAAATGTCAATGTTCTCCATTCTGTGTGTTATTGTACAGAAGATTTTGTATGGATTTTACTGAATCTAACTAAATACTTTTTCAAGCTAACCTTTCCAGTATTCTGATCCAGTGAATCTTATTTCTCTTCGATTATTTTTCAATTGAAACTAATATTTTTAAGAAAAAGAAACTGATTTGCGCTCTTGTACAGGGTGCATCCAGTTATGGGGATATGGCATATTTCTTGAAACACAACATGGCGCTGACAAATTAGACATAAAAGCAGAATTAATAAATTTAATTCAGACGATTCGAGACTTATGATACATCTTGGATTAATTGGTTAGTTTTGCCTGTATTTGTTTAATGTTATGTATTTTTAATAGTAAAACGATAAAATGATCAGAACAAGCATTCTATTTACTCATTTTAACATGTTTAATACCTGAAAATAATTGGTATTTAAAAATTGTAAAAAATTATTAGTTTACCTAAATATGAAATGTAGCAAAACCCTTAAAACCAGAACGAAATGTTTAGGCTGAATTTACTGATCGGTCTACTTTGAGTAAGCGTTTGTAGGCTGTTGATCTCATGGTTTCGAAGTGTCACACAAAATTTATACATTAAGGAAAACGCCTTTTGATGATTTGGGGAATAATAATTATGAGAATAGGGTATAATCTTTAAAAACAGAAGAAGCAAATTAAAAAAAATTGGAGTTTCGAAATGGTATCTTTTAGAAAAATATCTTCTATATACCATAGTTATTTTCTGCTACTTACAACTTGCAAAAACCATTAACACATCACTCTAAGAAATTTACTCTTTTCATCCAGTCTCCCTTTTATACTACAAAATAAATAGCTAGGAGTTCTTTCATAAAGTATTTATTTAAAAAAAAGTACAAATAACTGCAGTATTCTTATATAAAAAATTTATAAAGCAGTTGAAGATCTTGACATTTCATCTATTCGCTGTCAGAAATATAAACTCTAAGAAACACGAAATCCAGTTCCTAAAAGTTTCATACTAGACAGTCTCGAATTCATTCTACATGGAATTCGAGAATATATATAGCGAGTCTTTTTCCCATTTCCTGCTAGCCATTACTTTTGAAATCTGTCAGAAATATGATGCAGAATATATGAAAGCTTTAGTTGCAAATCTCGCATTTTTCAAACAGTAACTAACATAAAGGGTTCTACCCGTTCATTGGCGACTTTGTCCAATGGAATTTACCATTGCCAAAAGTCGTCAATGAACGATCCCTATATCTTGGTTAGACTTTGGAGAAAGTGAGTTTTGTAACAAGACGCTTCATCTATATAAATGAAAAAGTCCTGACTGAGTCGCAATATTAACTCCCAACCCAAATTACTGGAGGTAAGAACACCAAATTAACATTAATTGTTCTCAAATCTTTTTTTATCCATTTTAATTTATGTGGAGCTTGGGTACATCAGTTAAAATCAATAATTGGAATAAGAAAAACCAGTTATTACAGGGAAAGAAATAAAATTTAAATTTGTTTAATAAGTAAATATACTTAACTATATTAAATTGGGAAAATATTATTCTATTGAATTAATTAAAATGAATTTGTTTAATTTTATTTTAAAGACAAGTTTCTTTAAAGAAAAACCCTACAGTTTGAAGAGTTCTTCCATGTTAAATGAAAATATATTTATAGAAAGCATGTAGATAGGACTAGGTTTTAAATACATTTCTGACCTATATATGTATTAATACCATGGAAATGAAATACATTTATTCATAAATATTTAAATATTTACCTTAATTACATACTTGAAAACAAGCATTTCGTTATAAGCCATGTCGGCAGTAGTCTATCTCTCTTTGAATATGTTATTTACATCATAATATTTATCTTTTTACCAAGTAACTTTGCTTGGATATGAAAAAGTTCTCCAATGTCTAAAATATAAATAAAATGAGTTTTTATTCTCTAAAACGAAAGATAGGAGGATGAAGCACCGCATATATCTATTATTAGAAGAATCTTTTTGCTTTTGAAAATGAAACACGTGGATACGTTTTTTGAGGGAAGTTTGCCAAATATGTTAAAAAAATGAATCATAATTATGTCAGTGTTTACAACTGCACGTGGAAGCTTTGCCTTTGATATTGAATGAATATTTAATTTAAAATATTTTAGCATATTAAAATCTTTTTAAGTTGAGATATTTTATAGGTTAACTTTTTTTTCTATTCAAAGCATCAGATTTTTTAAATTCAAAAAATGGGTTGGTTGTGTGTAAAAACTTTTCTTCGCACGACTAAGAATAATTGTATGAAAATACTTTTTTCTGTTATACTTGCTTATTGCGTTTCTTTACTCTTGCATTTTCCTGTTGAGATCTCATTTTTGAAACTTTGAAGTTTTATCATCTTTTATTTAGGATGCAAAATATTCAGTTAAATTCAAAACTAACCTTTAATCTATATTTCATTATTTTGATGGATATACTGACAAGTAAATAAGTTTTGGTTAAGTGATTAAACTATATTTTCCAAAATTAAAAAATCCGTTGCTGTAGTTCTTGTTAAAAGTAGTTGTACTTCTATTAATACCTTTAAATCTGTTAAAAGGTATTTTGCAGACTTGATTAAAAAAACAAATATATAATTAGAATTTTTTAGCTTAAATGTTGATTTATAATTATTTATTTTGATAATTCTTCGAGTCGGACAAATATGAGCCTAGTGGAAGAACTTGCGTAGTGACAAAAAGGTGAAAATGAGAAAATAAGCTCTAAAGTTTTTCGTTTGACTTATATAAGTTAAAAACGGCACAAAAGGTAAATATGCTTAACTTTAAGTTTATGAAAATGGGGAGTGTTGTTATCTTTAGAGGAGGAATTAACATGCTTATTAAATGTCACCTAGCACGTTTTTCCACTAAACTCTTCATACATATTTAAATAAAATTTATGCAGTTAGAGGGAAAGAAGTTGTGTGTGTATGGGGGGGGGGGGGGCAATTGCACATGGCCCCACCAACCGCATTTTCAAAAAATATCGATGTTGACAAGGTACAAATAAACAGTTCATTATGTACCTGTGTATTTTACGTGCGAAATAAGATTAAGTTTTGCCAAAATAATCCTTACAATTAAAAAAAAACTCTTAATTCATAAATTTTAAGTTTTTAAATAAGGCATTGATAGCAGTTATTTACTGTCAATCGTCAGTTATGCATGTGGTGTTCTATAATTAAGTTTAAATGTTAAAAAAATCCTGTTCAAAACAATCCATTTATTACCACCCCCAAAAAAAGTTTTACGACTAATTTTACTCTGATACCTCGTTTCACATCAACATTGTCCACGATCTCAATTTTTTTCTATGAAGTCAACTCGTTGAGACAAAGAACTTGAAGAGACAATTTTTAGAACATAAAATTCGAACCCCCACTCATGTCAAACATCACCTTTTAAAAAAAGAGCACGTTCTCATTGGAGGCTTCACTCGTCACTGTCAACAAGCACATTATTTCGCGTGTTCTTTATTCTTATCATATGACAGCTTAAGTATCAAACCTACTATAGGATTGGGTTGGAGAGTCTGATTACTAAGGCGTTTGTCTTTTGGAGAAGAGTTATTTGGATCAAATACTGTTCTGACAATCAGTCCTTAGAAAAATACTGCATAGATAGTAAAGGGCACATTAAATCCAATGTTGCCTTATGTCCTGACCCCTGTTTGTAAAGCGCTGTACTTTAAACTTTTAGTTATTTGTATCTGATACGGTATAACTCATTATCATCGAATAAAAAGAATCCACCAAAAATGTAGAAATGAAATACTTTTAAATACTTTTTAATTTAGCTCTTCTTACTTCAATTATTAATTTAACTGTCTTTTAATATGAACCATAAATTTCAATTTCATCTACCATTCTATTCATCTATGGTTCACTAGAATAAAAAATGAACTTTTTTTATACAAACACTTCTGTATATTGTTCTGTCTTGTTTCGAGATGGTCCATAAGTTATTTATTCAAAAAAGAACACATTCACGTGATCTGTCGTAAAAGTATCATAGTTTCAAATTAAAAATCACTGCTTCGGGATTTATCTGCTGCGCCTAAACTCTTTCTATTCACTAAGTGGGATTAACTATTCAATTTCCAAAAATGAGTAATTGAATCTCTCGCTTCAGAAACACGAAAACTTCCATTGCTTTCTCACCTCCCTTGACGTCTTTCTGAAACCAACTCTGCGACTTTAACGGGGGTGTGGATGGCGGATCGGTAATGAGCGGGCAGACATGCTCTCGGATCGTTAGTCGAGGAAACGTTCCCGACTGCATAAAAATTCCTTGGCAGACGATCGCAGAAATAAATTATTATTTTTGTTTTTGGCAACAGGGAGCTTTCTCGTTTATTTTTTTCCCCACTAAACTTTTTAAAAAACTGGGACTATCTGTCTTTGCCACAGTTGCGTGCCATTCCTCTTTTCCCCTACATATTTTTTTGTTTTTGGAATATCTTTTGATTATTTTTCTGACGCTTTTTATTTTTGTTATCGGTTGTTTAGATTGTCGAAACATTTTCGAAACTGTGCCATCACGCATCAGAGGTGACTACGGTAACGTAAATAAATGGATGAACTCAAATTGTAATCGTGAATGGCTTTTTTGCGTAAGCTGCAATGTTTATATTTTCTTTTTAATGGGGATAGACCTGCGTGCATGCAAAACACTTGGAAGCTGTGACTTTATTTTATGAAAAATAAATATAAACACTTATAAACTTTCAGCAGTTCCATTAATCTTATGAGCTGACAGGCAAATCCTTAATCGTATTTTCATATTCATATAAAAGTGGATGAGGACTCCAGAATTAAAATTTATTATTGCATGTTTTACAAAGACATTTTGTTTTATAACATTATTTTAATAGAACTAGGCAATGATTTTTAAGGATTAATTTATATAATTTCTAATTATGTTACTTATTATCCAATTATAATTTGATGACTAGGATTATCACACTTAAAATTGAAAACTGACAATGAAAATGTTTGTTTAAAGTTTTATTCGTTTAATTTGATGTCTTTGCACCGATCTAAAGCTGATAGTATGGTTCACGGTTAAATAATCGTATAAATAAGTGGTTAAAACTTGACGTTTATCATGATTTGAAACCTATCTACATTCATTTTAAACCATTGATAAATTTTAGAATCACAAAGCACCTTGTTTGTTATGATATATATCAAGCGCCTTTAAATCTTGCAGTTTGTTTAACTTAAGTTTGACTTTAAACATTGTATAAATTGTTTGAGTTAAAATTGTTACATTGCAAACCAACTTACATATTCAATGACATAGGATTATAGTCTTATGTCATTAAAAGGTTAAAAGGACTTATTTCTAATAGTTGATTATTGATCATTTGAATTAATCCATGACCAAACCATGGCCTTTGAGTTTAATGTGAACTAACCCCTAGTTTCTATAATGAACGTTCATGTTGGGAAAATATTTGTTTGTTTGTCTAAATTCAATTAATTAAATCAAATAGTTTAATAAACTAAGAACGTTTTTACTTTACTTATAGTAAGAAAATTAGGCGTTTCAGCCAAATATATACAAATATTCGTGTATTTAAGATTTTGTGATATATTTACAGAAGCGAAGATAAAATATGTGAATAAAAAATATCCTTTTTAAAGGAAAAAACGTAGTATTAATACCAAATTTACAAAGCGTATAGCAAATTTTACAAAATAAAAATCGTAATTGCAATTATTTCTGATAAAGATTACTCTGTTCGGATTTTTTATCAACAAAGAAAACGGATTCATTTGCGCAAAATTCTTCAAAAAAAACTTCTTTTTCCTATTTTTATATTCGACAAAAGATCTCATTATTAGCTTCCAAATTAGCCAGATAATCTTCTTACAAAATCTGACGTTTTCTAAACTTGAAAAACGGGGTACATTTCGGGCGTTCTTAAAATAAGTCGAGTTTCTCCTTTGAGTTCATTTATTCAACTACCCTTATCTTCCGACAAGTCAGATGATACTCATATAACCGAGAGATATAAAGGTCCTTGTGTAGGAAAGATGCTTGGAATATTTCTGCATGGGTGAGGCGAGCTGCTCGACATAACACTTCTTTCATTACATGGACTATTTTACTATCAAGTCATCCTGTAAAGTAACTTTTAATATGAAGTGTTATATTCAAGAATAAAAGTTTAAATTTAAAGTTATCTTTAAAAATGTTACGATACATACAAGTATTTCTGAATTTTAGTCGTTCTAAGTCTTTAAATGCGTAATTTGCATTTCGCTTCTAAACATTCGAGACAATAATTGTTTTTATTCTCTCAAACGGTTAACTATATTTCGATTATATGGCTTCGGTATCGTTTTATTAAAAACGTTAAATATTGAAAGAGACGTTTTATTCAGAGTTACTCGAATACAATAACCAGTCAAATATTTTGAAAATTGTAACGCTGACATGACTTACAAATAAATTGTAGTCAATATATTTTTTTGTTTAAAATGGAAAAACACAAACGTATATTGAACTGATATACAATTTTGTTGTAGTGAAGAATAACAATATATATTTTTGTCTCCATTACAGGTGTACCTAGTATTGAAAAAAATAATATATTCATCTTTCTCCAGACCATCGTTAAAATGGCTGGTGCGTGCTCTAGTGTGATGTTAATTTAACCAATTCTCAAACCGAACTCACTCGTATTCTATAAGTTTTCCCCTCTGTTGTAAACGTACGATAAAGATTTCCCATAGTTATTTTTTATTACATTAAAAAAAATTATTCAAAAAAAATATTGGGAATTCCTCTTTTCTATTGTAATCGTTAAGTTTATGTAAGGTTGTTAGTTACCCATTACTGCAGTAAAAATGGAACACGGGAGCACCATGCACAAGAATCAAATATTTTGATTGAATGATAGATAAATCTAAATTTTAAAACTCAAGGCACTATTCATACATCTCTTTTAGTGTATATTTTCCTATTTTTCTAATTTCCTTTAACTGCGTAAAAATAAAAGGTACTATAAAGGTTTTGTGGGTGAGTTGATTTACGGTTAATTGAATAACCTTTGGCTGAAACTTTTTTAGCTTTCTCGCTTCAGGCAGTGGAAGAATGAGTACACAATTAGGATGATTCCGAGCTTATTTTTTTTAAAAAAAAGTGGAGGTATTTGGAAGAATGTTAAAAAACAATTTGGCTCTTTGAAATGGTAATTTATATAAATTTAGAATTTAACTTAAAGATTTTTTTATCTTGAGTTTTAAACTTTTAAAAGAGTGAAAAATTTTCGAAGTTAATTTAAAAATATCCTAAATTAGCACAATTTATGCTGTAAAGCATCAAAATATGAAGTTTTACTATAAATATTTTAGATATTTGCTTTCTTCATTAAAAGTTTCATTAAAAGTTAAATTAAAGATTTGCTTCATTAAAAGATGCTATGATAACATTTTACTTTGAAAAATAAGTTTAATCTAAAATTCGAACTGGAATGAACACGTCTTGAGTGGCAACAGTTCTATATGAATTAAAATAAGGTCTTTATTGGTTAATCAATGTAGTGGGAGTATCAAACCACCACTCACCCTGAAACCATAAATTTTATACAGGAACGAAAGCCAGAATGATTCACGTCACGTGAAACAAGTCAATTCAAATTGTTTATGCAAATACATTTTATTTCTGAAATTAATACAAGTTTGTTTATTTATAAAAAATATGAATAATAATAAATTGCATGTAAACATACATATTAAAATCGAATATACGTTATCCTACAATCCAAAACAATATTTAAGCCCCGCCTTTTTGATGAGTTTCGTCATTTGAAAAAAAATATTATTTTAGAAAATTAAAATGGATTTATTATAAAAAAAAATTATAGAATACATTTTTTTGCGTATAAAAGCCAAGATTACATTTTCAAAAAACATTTTCAAAAGCAACTTCTCGCACTGTACGAAAAAAAATGGAGGATTGACAAAAAGGCAATTTATTCTTGTTACAATTTATTTTACAAAATATTTACGTTTTTATTTCATCTGTGAAAGTAACAGATCTGCCAATTGTAGCTTAACAGTACAATATAAGGATGCCATGATTTAAATTATAATTTGTATTATGGTGCCCTGCTACACTTATGAATTATGCTTTAGTTAGGCCACTTACATATGTTTTTTTATTTCGACTTTTTTTAGAACGTATTTGAAAATCATACCGTTGGAAATCCTTGCAGAAGATGGATCGTTTGAATGTTGTATATTTTTGATCGAAATTGTAAATTTAAAATCTGAACTACAAATAAGTTGTGGCTGTTTTAATTTCAAATAACAAATCGATATATCTATAAATTCTACAGATTCCTTCGTTTATTATCGATTTATTTTTCCTTCAAATAATAAATCGATATATCTATAAAATCTACAGATTTTAAAAATTTGAATTGAAAGAGTCCAATTTCTCAGGTAGGGCGATATGTTAAGATTTGTTTCCCATTTTTAAAACAAGTACTTTCATATATTTATTCTTCGATTTTCAAACAAACGTAGCTTACAAAAGGAAACATTAATCGAATTTGTGAAAAAAAAATTCAATACATCAATCGTTTAAGAACTGAAAGCTGTATTCCTTGACTTTTTTTTTTCAAATGAACTCTAGTGCGGAAGTGGGTCTAAGTGACAGTTTTAGCATTGTAAATCTAGTATTGATAAGCACTTTAGTAACTATTCATTTCTTATTGATTCGGTTTCAATTTCTAATTAGTTATATATTTTCGTAACAATAACGCATACAAAAATCCTTTTATTTAAAACTAAGTGTACATCAGGTTTGCGAATATCTGTATGCCGTTTCTCTTTAAAAAAAAATAAACATGAAATTTGAAACAAACTTCAGTGAAAAATCCAGATTTATTTAAATAGAAGCATTTTATTTGCTACTATAACTGCATTCGATGTTTCCATGCTACTGTGGTTAAGTCCGATGCTGTAGTAGTCATTTGCGTCATGCTTCTACCAAATTCTAAATAAATTAGTCGCGTGATTCTACTATGACTTAATCACTGTAAAAATTTTAACACTACTCCATAAAACTGGTAGAAGTCTAGCTGCATTTAGCTTAACTTTGCTCAGCTGGAGTAACGTTAACCTTTTTTTACAGGTATTTATTGAAGTCTGTTTACCATGCCGTCGACTAGTTTGTATTAAAAACACAACCTGCCCACTTATAAACAGCTATCTGAAATGCATATTAACTTATGTTTAGAATATTTCTCAAATTTAGCAGTTAAAAAAATTGTCTTAAGAATTTCTCTTTATATTATAGTGCAAAAAAAAGCAGTCTGTAACAGTTACTTGGAACTGCTTGGAGAATCTCGAAAACAAAATTGCCATATAGGGTTTAATTTTATTAACTTTTACCTGATAATAAATGTCGTTTTTTTAGAAATTTAATTTAATATTTTTTTATAATTTGTTAAATGAGTTCGTTATTAGTTAATTGGCTTATCTAAGGTGACGTAAATCCTTCCAGATTTCATTCCTGAGCTTAATTTAATCGGTTTTCTGATTGGTGCTTTGTTTACACGTAACACGAATTCCCTAATCGAGTTCCGAGAAGAAATTTGCATTCATCATTTCTGTTGCCACTCAAGAAGAAAACCTCTTTGACTGAATAAGGATTCTGTACAATGACCGTTGTTAAAAAGAATTGAATATTTCTCATTCAATACATAAGTCTTCAAAATTCTTAACTATAAATGAATTATCTTTACATAATACTTAAAAAGAACCATATGTAGATAAGCGATAACTAGCTGATTTGTTTATGAACCAACGCGTCGTATCACACGCAAGAATCTTTGTTCAGTTGGTATATGTTGCCGTAATAGCTATTTTTGTGATTTTTCAACGTTGATCAACTTTCCATTCTTACATTGTGGAACCTAAATTAAAAGTACTATTATTAACCCTTTATGCCCCGAAGTAGTTTTAATTTTAATTATTTGTCTTTGAACATTTTAATGATAGCTATTGCCATTAATTAGAATATAAAAAGGTAAAAAATAGTTGGGACATAAAATGTACTTTGTCCCGAATTAATTTTCTTTTTTTCCTCTTTTTTACTTATAATTTCTAAATTACACTGTTTAAAACGACACTTTGTTGAATGAATATATGTTACCTTTTTGGTAGTTACTATGTTGAAACCACATACTTCATTAAAAGAGCCCCAATGCCATCTAATTTTCCCTCGCAAGTACAATGTAAAGTAAAACAAGGGCCTTTTAAGTGGTAATAATAAGTACCGTTGGGGCATCACGAACGGTGCAGGATAACTTAAGTTAGTTTTAGGAAGAATTTATTTTACCTTTGTAGACTTTAATGTTCTAACACCGAACATGACAATCAAAAAGTTCAATTTTTTCCCGTTTTCTCCAAATCGAGCAATGTAAAGGGAAACAGTGGCCTTTTAAGTGGTACTTATAAGTGCTATCAGTACATAACGAGTTAAACATAGTTTTAAAATTGCGCATACTAAAAAGTGGTTCCTCTGTCTACGTAACTATGTGTGAGTTTTCAAAATAATTTAAACCTCTACTCCTATTAGATACTATTGCAGTCAAAATATAGCGACGAGGCAGGTTTTCAAAATTTTACGGGAAAAGAATTCCAACAAAGCCTTGTAGAAAAACGTGCTCCAACATTTATAAACAAATCTTAATGTTCCAAAAATGTAATTATTTTTAATATATAACCATACATTAAGTTCGAAATGTAAATAGTCTTATCGATATATTAAAAGTTGTATACATGTGGTAATAAAGCTAACAGAAGTTCGTACATTTCTGAAGCAATATACGTCGCTTTAGTAACTACCGATAAAGAATGTAGGAATATTATTCCTTATAAGATCGTGAATAACCGCACTGTAAAATGTATCATGCTGTACCCAAAGTTTGTAGTCGATTGGCTGGCTAAAAAAAGGAAAGCAATCTCACCAAATATTCGTTCATGTGACAACTCTACATTTTTTTTTGCAATCTTTAGCAATACTTTTCACAACCTCTAGAAACGAGCACCAAACTATGGTTACAAAGAAGGGCAAGTTACACAATTTGTTTGAGTTTGTAGTGATCCAGATGATAATGACATTTATAAATATTTGTTAAATTTAAGTTTTGGTACAATAAAACGGCTTTTTTTAAAAACAATTTTGACATATTTTATGGATGTACTCCTTTGGGCTATTTTAGTTTACAATGAAATTTATAAAAAAATTCTTTAAGTGGGGTAAATATTTCAAGAATAGTTGGAAAATTTTTACCATTCATTTTTGGCAGTGTATGAAAATGTGCCCCGTATACGGGGTACGTTTTTCAGCTCGTCGTGCTTACTTTTAACCACTTGCTGCCAAACAGTATATTTACTTTTGCGAAAAGTAGTAATGCTAGTTTGTAGATAAAAAATGTGAAGAAAGCAATAATATTTTTCAATATAAATTAAAAAATATACAATAAAAAAATAATGGAAACTACTTCCGGTCTCCTATGTAAAATTTTCCAAGACGGTAAATATAATCCAAATATATTTAATGTTTCGATACAAATTCGATTCTACGAAAATATTTCATGAGATAGTGAAAGTAAAACTTCTTAACTGGAGATTAGTTTCAATTTTTAAAGTTCTGACGTTAGGGAGAAGGTCTTGACTTATAATTATTACCTGTCTGTAGAATTTAGAAAAGAATAAGCTTATAAAAATGAGTTGAAGTGTAAAAAAATCTTGCCTCTAAGGTATCAGCGACTTTACCTGAAAACGATGTTTCCGTGTTACTGCGGTAAAGTCGAATTCAATAAGGTTGCTAATCCTTAAGAGCTCCGTCTAAATTTTGTCGCCCATTGCCAATAGCCATCGTGTAGCTCTAGTGTGATGTTCATTCAACTCAATCCTGGAGCTTTAGTTTCCAATGCTTCTGTAAAAACAGTCGCCACTCCAACCTAACTTCATTGTTAGGAATATTCTGTTAGAGTATTTAGTATTAGCTTCCAAATTTAAGTGAATAGATTATGAATTTTTTGTGCAGAAAGTTTTTTTCCTTATGGTTGATTTGTTTTCATACATCGCGTACAGTAAAAATTTACAAATTAAAAGTTTGTATAATTCGATGTATTTCTAATTCATGGTAAGATAAATTTAAGCAGTAGTGAAACTGAAATGTGTAGTTATTTTTTCAAAATACTGGGCTATAGGAGCGGAATTTGAAACATTCGTAACATGCATTCCCCTGTTTTACCGATAATTGTCACTTTAAAATCTAAACACGAAAAAAAAATTGAGTTTATTTTTTTATTTCATAGCCCCAAATAAAAATAACATAAGAAATGATACACTGAAAAAAGGATATTGAAGAATCCTTCCAAATTTCCAAAAAAATGCCAACCAGATGTCATTAAAGCTACAAATAATTACTAAACGTTTGCATTATTACTGAATTATTGCTAAAGATCGCATGCACGGAAGTTTATAGTTAGCTACCTAAAAGACTCAAAATTTCGGTGCAACATGACATTTTTTACAATAAATTATTCATGATATATAGGGAATAATTTAGTTCTTGGATGTTTTCCTGCTACTACATCCATTCCAAATAGTTGTTAGAGCTATTTATATTGCTTCCGAATATTACCGCTTTCTCTCAGCTTGCTTTATATTATTATGTAGAATATTTTTAAATCTATATTTAAAAAAAATCAGTTAGAACTTAATCCAAGGTTATATTAGTCCTATATAAAAATAATTAATTTTTTTTAAATACTAAGCATCGTTTATAAAAGTAGGAGTACGGATTTCTAGCGTTGGGAATTGGGATTCTTGTCCCGACTCCCTTGTTAAATTGAGGAAAACCTTCCCCACCGCCATATTTTGACTTTAACAATACTTTGAAGATGGAGGTTGAAACTATTTTCAAAATAAATACCGTACATAAAGAGAAAGGAACCACTTTTTAGAAAAAAACACTGATAAAACTTAAGTTTAATAAAAAATACTACTAATTTAGGTTCCAATGTAAACATGACAAGTTATTTAAAGTTGAAAAATAACAAAACATCTCTAAGGATATTACAACACCAGCTGAAAAAGGATTCTTGTGAATAATATAAGACGTGACCTTAACAACTCATTTCCATTTTAATAGAAAACTTACCCCATAGACAAACTATCGTCTCCCCTGTTTTTTAGGTATCGTTTCTTTGCGTTTTGTTATATTTTATAAATTAAATAAAATGGTGTGAAATTTAAAAATATGGGAATTCGGGTCCATCGGGACATCTTTTGTCGAAACAGAATTCTTCAACCTTCTATACATTACCTTTACAAACCATTTGGGCTATATGCAACAAAACTAAATTGAAATACTAAAATGTTTAAATATAAATATTACTCATTTCATAAATTATGATTTACTCAATACCGCATCATAGAATGAAAACGTGGCAATTTAGTGTAACAATATTGACGCTGGTTAAATGAAAAGTTTTAGTTTGCAATTTTAATAAGTAAGACTTATTTTTGTAGCAGTATTATATAATAAATATCTTCAGAAAAAGTAAGATTTTTTTGTTTTTAAATAGAGCAAATAAAAACATTCCTCTTATTAAAATGAATGATTTAATATTCGCGTATAGCGATAAAGTAATAGTATAGGGTATTTCTTTTTGTAGATAAATATTTCTGAAAACATTGAAATATAAGACACAAAATTATTGAAAAAAAACTTATTAAACGATAGTAGAAATATAAATGTTATGTGTAGCTTTTCTAAAATTAGAAAACATTTTTATTACATGAAATGAAAGATGACGCTGACATTTTTCATAAAAATGTAAAACAATTTTAAAATAAGAATTTTATGAATAGAAATAACGAAACGTACCTTTTTCCGATGCTTAGACCAATGTTACGCTTACGAACCAAAGTTTTTAGAATTTACGATGAAATCCTTAACTATCATAAATAAGAATGTTTTTCTATTGAATAATTTAAACCGCCGTTATAAAAATGGTATTTCACATTCGTTTGTTAAAAAAAAAACACAAAATTAAACCTATTTTAAATATTTTATTTTGAATTAGAGGATTAAATATAATATGAAGTCAAAATTCTTTGCTCAAAAATCTCATTTTATTGAAATTTGTAAAATATGAATGCTCTTCCAACATTGTTAGTGAATTAAAAAAAATAATAATAGCAGTTAAACCACAACACATTTTAAATTTTTAATAAGTACTTATTTGTAACTTTTTGAGAAACAAGAAAAATAAACCAACAAAGAACAATCCAATGATGATTAAATAGGTACTAAATTTTAACTTTCTATGTTATACATATTTTCTTCCAAATTCTTAGAATGAAATTTAAAATGTTACGTCAAATTTCAGCAAATAATCATGATAGGGATCATACTAATATGTATCATTTGCGGTTTGGGCAATAAAAAATATTATACACGCAGACCCAATTTACATAATATCGTTAACTTTTACTTTTTAAACGCAAGACAAGTTCACTATGTCGTTATGCACATAAATTTTCAAATATATTATTAAATAAAGTTTCGAAAGAAAATAATCGAAATATAACTATATTAAACTGGATAAAGACTCTGAACCCCAATACCTTAAACTGAATTTGTTCCAGTTAAGGAAACTGCACCTTTGATATTGAAGATATTTAACTTTTCAGGAGTTGTACTATGGATACTAATAAAAAAATATCCATTAGCTATCTTAAACTTTAGAACAAAAAATTGCTTAAAAAATTAAATATTAATACAATATTAGTAATAATTAACTGTTAAGAAACATTTATCCACACTTATATCATAACACAATTTCATAAATTACTCGAACACCGTTAGTTTCTTACCTTAATAAGTTCTTAAAGATACAACAGTTACAGTAATTGAATAATTTTTTGAAGATTTAATTAATATTTAAAAAAAATTGGTTAGACGTTTCAAAAGTAGTTTAAATCTTCGACCACATCAAATATATTTTGAATATAAAATACGAATGATAAATGTTTTTACGACATTTAATTTCTTGATTTGAATATTCTTATTCAGAGGTTAATTAATTATACTTCAAAAAGTTGCAGATTTTTTTTTACTGTTAGTAGTTTTGATGCGTTTGAAACTTTTATGGTCAATTGATCACCATAATTGCTGCATACGATGTTTCCGTGCTACTGCGGTAAAGTCTAATGCTGTATGGTTGTCATTACCCTATTCATTGGTGTCATTACTTCTATTCTAAATATATTAGTCATGTATACGAGTCTTGTTTTTGCGATAAGAAACAGTCATATTTTAAAAGTGCTGGTAAATTAGATATTGAGTTTACTCCTTTGGGTTTCACTGATGAGGTTTTGACAAAGTTTTGTGTACAACTAAGATTTTTGTTCGCATTTAGGTATAAGTATAAAAAAATATGATTAGTACGATTTCAATTCAACGCTACTGAAATGCTTTTTAGCGATAGTGTAATTTTAATTGTTTCAAATCAAATATTGGGTTAAATTCTTTAAGTTTTGCAGGCAGGGCTAATGGGTAATTGTTTTGTACTGCGATTATGACCTATCTGCAGAGCGATTATGATGACCGATCTGCGATTATGACCTATCTGCCTATCTAGAAATTAATTAGCTTATAAAAGTAGAGTTCAAGCCTCTAAGTATTGGCGATCATACGTGCAATCGATGTTCCCGTGCTACTGCGGTTAAGTCGAATGCTACATGGTTGCTAATTCTTAACCCTATCATTACTGCAGGCTTGAAAAGAGTAGGTAGTCGCAATACGGAAAGCACCCGAAAAATTCACTGGTGCTGAGTGTAATTTTAAAATTCGACATTGGTTCCGGCGTCTGGGTGCCTTTTTAGAAGCGACAGTAAGGCAGCGATCAGGGGATCTAGGGGAGGTTCGAGTAGTCTAGAGGGTGATCGAGAGAATATTATTTAAAAAAAAAACGATTAACTGACTCAAAGGAAAGCACACATACACATGGAAAGCCAAAGACATTTTTATATATTTAATATTTTATTAAAGTAAAATCTACTGAATCAAAACATACCAACTTAAAAACAAATCCAACAATCATTTCTTACTTTTTTTTAGCTTGCAAAAAAATTGTTGATAATTACCAATTTTGTATTTATATATTATTTTTTAGCCAATTTTGCTCGAAATTTTAAGGTAGCCAAATTTTATTACTTTTTAGTAGTATTTATGGTACAACTCTTAAAAAGTTAATATAATTGGAGCAGTTCCCCACCAACAAATTGCGCCGTGTAGATGGTGTTTATGGGACGTTAAGTCTGTCGTAGTCCTGATGGAACAAAGTCAGTTAGAGGTATTGACTTTTAGAATATTTACCTTGTAGAATATAGTTATATTTATATTTTATTGTGAAACTTCATTTCATAGCATATTTGAAAGGTTATGTGCGTAACAAAATTGCGAATTTTTTTTTACTCTTAAATAAAATAAAAGATGTTATGTGTAAATTGGGTCTGCTTGTATGTAATCCACTTTTATTGAAGAAAAGTCTAATATTAGAAATGGGTCTGGAACATAATCCCGACATCCGAAATCCCCGACAAGCCGAAAGCCGAAATCCCGAATGGGTCAAAATCCCGAATGGGTAATTCTTAAGGCAGTAATTCTTAACCTGGAGGGTACGAGAATATCCAAGAAAAAAATATTTAAAAAAAATTTATTTACCGACCGAAAGGAAAGCACATACACATAAAAACAAAATACATTTGGACGCGTTTAATAAACACATTTTTGACACATTTCGTAAAGTAAAACAAATTATTAAAATAAAACTCAAAATAAATCAAAACATGCAAAGTTTAAAACATCTAATAATTATTTTTGACTTTCTAGGGCCTGCCTTGCAAATCAAATGTTTTTTGAGGGATGCATTAGTATTAGAAATAGCCACTCTCGTAAAAAATGATATGCAAGTTTTAAAAATTGACACTGTTGGTCAATATCACAAAACGGAAATTCAAATTTTTGTACTCCTCAATCTCCTT
Source organism: Oedothorax gibbosus (assembly GCA_019343175.1). Classification (NCBI taxonomy): domain Eukaryota; kingdom Metazoa; phylum Arthropoda; class Arachnida; order Araneae; family Linyphiidae; genus Oedothorax; species Oedothorax gibbosus. Next base: position 122,994 of record JAFNEN010000143.1, read on the forward strand.
TTCCAATATTTTCACTTTTTGAAAGCCTAAGGACACAATTAGAAATAGTTGCATTTTCAACGATAGCCCAACCAAATAATACCACAGGCAAGAATGATACATATAATTAAAAGTATTGGCGAATCATTCCAATATTAGTCTAAAATTCTGAATAGAAATTTCTTCAAAATTTAATTAATACATTCATTCGCTCGATTGTTTTACTTTTCTACTTACAAATGAAATGCGAAAAACTATTTTTATAACGATGGTTTAAATGATGCAATAGCAAATAACACTACGTTATCTTTATTAACGGTCAATGATTTTATCGTAAATTCTAACAACTTTGGTTCGTAAGGGTAACTTTGGTCCAAGCTTCAGAAAAACGCCACAGGAAAGAATGATATATATAGAATTAAAAGTATTGGCGAATCATTCAAGTATCAGTCCAAATTCTTAATAAAAATGTCTTTAAAATTTATTATACATTAATTCGCTCATTTTCTATTTTAGACCCTCTTCAAAGTAAATTTTTATTCCTTTCATTTTTAAAAGATTTTAAACACATTTTTGATTTATAAAATTTGAAAATTTTGTTTTTAGATAACTGTTAAAATTAATGTTTAAATGGTTTTGCATGGAAACCTTAATTATTTGCAACATAAAGTGTTATTATTGATTATTTCTGAAACGCATTAAACGTGTTTCAAAGTCTTGACGACACTTTCGATGTCGCTATAAAATTGCGTTGTGTGCCAGCTTAGGTGCCAGCCTATTCATTTGACCAATGTTAAAAATTACTGACCTGTCGCCAATAGATAGGGCCTAATCTACCGTTAGGCCCGGGCCTAAGGCCCCCAAATTTTAGGGACCCCGGAGTATCAGTTTCTATTACACCAAATACTGTTTATTACCAGAATGTCTAACTTTAAAAAATTTCAAGACCCCACTTTGTTTTTAGATTGACTTTGACTCGGGAATTGATCAAAAGTGATTGATTAGATCGATATTATATGGAAGTAGGTAAAATGTTAGAAAAAAAATAAGATATATTGTCCAACTAGCGACCTCATTACGGGTATCAAGCATGAAGATTTTCCGTACAGGGGCCCTCAAAATTTGTTGCGCCTATATTAAGTTTTTCTAGATCAAGTCCTGCAGTAATAGATCTCGTATAGCTATATTACAACACTAATTCAAACCAACCACGAATTTATTTTCCTATAAAGTGGTCCAATGTATTAAGGTTTCTCTTAAACACTAAACTTCTCTTTTCCCCTTCCTCCTACAACTTAAAAAAGAACGAAAATCAATTCCCCATCCCTCCCCGTGTAAAACATATCTGCCTCCGAAAATAAAAAAAACATCCTGAAAATCTTTCCGCAAAGTGGGTGCTGGTGGAATGTTTTCTTATCCCACTTCTTCCGCTCCCTGAAGCGGAAAACCCCAGGAAAAAATCCAATAGCATTCAATTAAGAATCACGTCAGCTCTCCCGAAAATTCTGCCCCGCCATTTTACGTCACACCCTGTTGGCTATATCGCGGTTGGCATCCAAAGTTCCTGCGGGTCGTTTCCGGAGAAGCATAGATTTCAGTCATACTTTTGACTGAGTGGGAAAACAGATTTTATGTATTTTGTTAGGAAAGTTTTCAATGGGCTTGTACTGTTTCCAAAATACTTTTATTAAAGAAAATTTAATTGATTTTAGACAAGTTAAACTTAGTTATATTGCATATTTTCAACCTTGAGCAAACGTCAAAATTTTAAATTTTTAAATAATTTTAAATATTTCGTAGAAGCGAAATACTTTCTTTTCTCTATATTACTTAGGTATATTATTTATTTTTTAATGACTTGAGCATAAATATTAAGTTTCTACTGTATGGAAAAAATATTACTTAAATTGACAATATCTTAAACATATAGTAATCTATTGATACTTTTAAAAAGAAATTTGTTCTTAATTTTGAACGAACTGCATATGGTTCTGTATATCACTAGTAGAATTGCGAATGTATTTGGTAGTACTATCGAATGGGGTAACTTTGGTCTAACTCACGATTAATAAACCAAGAGCTATTTTTCATTCATTTTGCATTCAAAAGTCAATATCAAAAACTTTACCATGAACTTAGTCATTCATCATTTGAATGTCGAATTTTCAATGCAATTTCACCAATAAAATAAATTCATTAAACAAAATTACGAATAGAAAAATATGAGTGTTTTTTAACTACAGGTTTGCTTTTTCAACAATAAGATATCTTCACGAGTCCTGCAGCACCCTCAAATCTAATAGTAGAGTTTCTATTTAAGCTTTATGTGAAGATGTTGGTTCTTCCTCCACACATGAAAGATTCAATAAAGAGATGGAAATTAGCTGTTCGGGGAAGGTGTGGGGAAAGTGGGTTTTGGAAATGATTTATGGTATCGTTGGGGCTCGTTACTTGTTTGTCGAAAGATATTCGATTAGCGACGCAGCGAGGGATTTCAATTTCGGCTTCCTTGGTCTTTCCGGCTGTTTACAAGAGTTAAAGAATGCTTGCAACTTCAACGGTTTCATTTTAAATGTTTGAACAGAAGCCAACTTTGATCAATAACATAGGAATTCAGTGGATGTGGCACATTATGCCACGCGTTTAGCGTAATGTCTCTTTTAATCTGTCAAGGGTTTGGGTTTCGCAAGTCTGAATTATGGGTAACTTTGATTAAAAGAAACAATTCAAATTCATAGCTTTCTGTATATTCTTGGCATCTTGAAATCAGCTTTTTCTTGTAATGTGAAAAATAACTGAAGTTCACTATCTGATTGTTTTTATGAATTCGAATGTTTAAAAGAATCGTACATACACGAATAACTAATCGTAATACTTTAATAATTTTGATTTAAAGTAAATTTTATCCGGTAAAAAAATCAATGAAAGAGAGTTCATACATTCTTTACAATATACATAAATAAATGCTGTGTATCCTTAGTATCATAATGCAAGAAACCATTGCTGATACAAAATAGTAGTGTGCATCTATGATGTGGTTAAGGGGATTAAATATTTCCAAATATTTCTGTATGCTCTATGCTCCGTATCTGCTCCTTATTGGGTGTAAAATCTTCAAAACTAGTTGAATTGCTAAATATAAGAAACTTATATCCACAAAGAAGTTTTCCACTACACATCCTTTTACTTAAACGTTTAAAGCAAAGAACGTGGAAAGAAAATTTAACTTAAGCTGTGTATAACACTCAGTTAATTTAGAAACGCAATTAATAACCGCTTCACGAAAGCGAAGAAATATGTTAAAGAAAACTGCTGATTGTCTTTCAATTTGCGTTGGGCGCCGTCTGAACGGTAGACTTCGTTACTTGATAAGAGTTAAACTTTACTAAGATTAAATATTAATGTTGGGTGGGTGTTAAAACTGATTGTAGTAAATAAATTTGAACTAAAATAATTCTAAGTTAACGATTTTCAAATTGATACTCGGGAGCTTTACAAGAGCATCTCCGTGTTTGAAAATGATTTAAATAGATGAATAAATGAACTCCAAAGATAAGGCTTATTATAAGTAATTTTAATGTTCAAACTGTAAGCGCTTAACCTTAGACACTCCAAGTATTTTGATTACTTCGTTTTTAACTGGATTAAATATAATTTATATGGAGAAACCATCATTTTAATTTAGTAAATAGCATCATAGCTTTCATCTATTAAACTGGTCAAAGAATATTTACGTAAGTTTTCCCAGACATGACATTTAAGTTTGCTTAGTTATAAGATAAGTTTAATTACGTTAACTTCAAATAACTTATCGCTATGAAAAGTTATTCAGCATTTCTTGACTAACTCAATTATAACATGCTTTGATTTATGTAAAGTTATAAATTTTTAAGATGCATTTACACATAAGCAAGTCAAAAGCTTTGTATAATTCAGGAAAGTTAATTAGGAAATATTTTAAATCGGGAATATTTCATGTAAATTTATGAAGATGAGACTAAGATGCTCAATAGTTATTAGCATCTTCTATTAGCTACTACATCCATTCCAAATAGTTGTTAGAGCTATTTATATTGTTTTCGAATATTACGCTTTCTCTCAGCTTGCTTTATATTATGTAGAATATTTTTTAATCTATATTTTAAAAAAAATCAGTTAGAACTTAATCCAGAGTTATATTAGTCCTATATAAAAAAAATTATTTTTTTTTAAATACTAAGCATCGTTTATAAAAATAAGAGTACGGATTTCTAGCGTTGGGAATTGCGATTCTTGTCCCGACTCCCTTGTTAAATTGAGGAAAACCTACCCACCGCCATATTTTGACTTTAACAGTACTTTGAAGATGGAGGTTGAAACTATTTTCAAAATAAATACCTTACATAAAGAGAAAGTAACCACTTTTTAGAAAAAAACACTGATCATCAAACTTAAGTTTAATAAAAAATACTAATTTAGGTTCCAATGTAAACATGACAAGTTATTTAAAGTTGAAAAATAACAAAACATCTCTAAGGATATTACAACACCAGCTGAAAAAGGATTCTTGTGAATAATATAAGACTGGACCTTAACGACTCATTTCCATTTTTAATAGAAAACTTACCCCATAGACAAACTATCGTCTCCCCTGTTTTTTAGGTATCGTTTCTTTGCGTTTTGTTATATTTTATAAATTAAATAAAATGGTGTGAAATTTAAAAATATGGAAATTCGGGTCCATCGGGACATCTTTTGTCGAAACAGAATTCTTCAACCTTCTATACATTACCTTTACAAACCATTTGGGCTATATGCAACAAAACTAAATTGAAATACTAAAATGTTTAAATATAAATATTACTCATTTCATAAATTATGATTTACTCAATACCGCATCATAGAATGAAAACGTGGCAATTTAGTGTAACAATATTGACGCTGGTTAAATGAAAAGTTTTAGTTTGCAATTTTAATAAGTAAGACTTATTTTTGTAGCAGTATTATATAATAAATATCTTCAGAAAAAGTAAGATTTTTTTTGTTTTTAAATAGAGCAAAAAAAAACATTCCTCTTATTAAAATGAATGATTTAATATTCGCGTATAGCGATAAAGTAATAGTATAGGGTATTTCTTTTTGTAGATATATTTTCAATGTTTTCAGAAATATTTAAGACACAAAATTATTGAAAAAAAACTTATTAAACGATAGTAGAAATATAAATGTTGTGTACCTTTTCTAAAATTAGAAAACATTTTTATTACATGAAATGAAAGATGACGCTGACATTTTTCATAAAAAGGTAAAACAATTTTAAAATAAGAATTTTATGAATAGAAATAACGAAACGTACCTTAGACCAATGTTACGCTTAGGAACCAAAGTTTTTAGAATTTACGATGAAATCCTTAACTATCATAAATAAGAATGTTTTTCTATTGAATAATTTAAACCGTCGTTATAAAAATGGTATTTCACATTCGTTTGTTAAAAAAACAACACAAAATTAAACCTATTTTAAATATTTTATTTTGAATTAGAGGATTAAATATAATATGAAGTCAAAATTCTTTGCTCAAAAATCTCATTTTATTGAAATTTGTAAAATATGAATGCTCTTCCAACATTGTTAGTGAATTTAAAAAAATAATAATAGCAGTTAAACCACAACACATTTTAAATTTTTAATAAGTACTTATTTGTAACTTTTTGAGAAACAAGAAAAATAAACCAACAAAGAACACTCCAATGATGATTAAATAGGTACTAAATTTTAACTTTCTATGTTATACATATTTTCCTTCCAAATTCTTAGAATGAAATTTAAAATGTTACGTCAAATTTCAGCAAATAATCATGATATGGATCATACTAATATGTATCATTTGCGGTTTGGGCAATAAAAAAAGATTATACACGCAGACCCAGTTTACATAATATCGTTAACTTTTACTTTTTAAACGTAAGACAAGTTCACTATGTCGTTATGCACATAAATTTTCAAATATATTATTAAATAAAGTTTCAAAAGAAAATAATCGAAATATAACTATTATACTGGATAAAGACTCTGAACCCCAATACCTTAAACTGAATTTGTTCCAGTTAAGGAAACTGCACCTTTGATATTGAAGATATTTAACTTTTTCAGGAGTTGTACTATGAATACTAATAAAAAAATATCCATTAGCTATCTTAAAATTTAGAACAAAAAATTGCTTTAAAAAATTAAATATAAATACAATATTAGTAATAATTAACTGTTAAGAAACATTTATCCACACTTATATCATAACACAATTTCATAAATTACTCGAACACCTTTAGTTTCTTACCTTAATAAGTTCTTAAAGATACAACAGTTACAGTAATTGAATAATTTTTTGCAGATTTAATTAATATTTAAAAAAAATTGGTTAGACGTTTCAAAAGTAGTTTAAATCTTCGACCACTTCAAATATATTTTGACTATAAAATACGAATGATAAATGTTTTTACAACATTTAATTTCTTGATTTGAATATTCTTATTCAGAAGTAATTAATTATACTTCAAAAAGTTGCAGATTTTTTTTACTGTTAGTAGTTTTGATGCGTTTGAAATTTTTATGGTAAATTGATCACCATACTTGCTGCATACGATGTTTCCGTGCTACTGCGGTAAAGTCTTATGCTGTATGGTTGTCATTACCCCCAAGGTTCAACTTCTATTCTAAATATATTAGTCATGTATATGAGTCATGTTTTTGCGATAAGAAACAGTCATATTTTAAAAGTGCTGGTAAATTAGATATTAAGTTTACTCCTTTGGGTTTCACTGAGGAGGTTTTGACAAAGTTTTGTGTACAACTAAGATTTTTGTTCGCATTTAGGTATAAGTATAAAAAAATGATTACTACGATTTCAATTCAATGCTACTGAAATGCTTTTAGCGATAGTGTAATTTTAATTGTTTCAAATCAAATATTGGGTTAAATTCTTTAAGTTTTGCAGGCAGGGCAAATGGGTAATTGTTTTGGACTGCGATTATGACCTATCTGCAGAGCGATTATGATGACCGATCTGCTATTATGACTTATCTGCATATCTAGAAATTAATTAGCTTATAAAAGTAGAGTTCAAGCTTCTAAGTATTGGCGATCATACGTGCAATCGATGTTCCCGTGCTACTGCGGTTAAGTCGAATGCTACATGGTTGCTAATTCTTAACCCTATCATTACTGCAGGCTTGAAAAGAGTAGGTAGTCGCAATACGGAAAGCACCCGAAAAATTCACTGGTGCTGAGTGTAATTTTAAAATTCGACATGGTTCCGGCGTCTGGGTGCCTTTTTAGAAGCGACAGTAAGGCAGCGATCAGGGGATCTAGGGGAGGTTCGAGTAGTCTAGAGGGTGATCGAGAGAATATTATTTAAAAAAAAAACGATTAACTGACTCAAAGGAAAGCACACATACACATGGAAAGCCAAAGACATTTTTATATATTTAATATTTTATTAAAGTAAAATCTACTGAATCAAAACATACCAACTTAAAAACAAATCCAACAATCATTTCTTACTTTTTTTTAGCTTGCAAAAAAATTGTTGATAATTACCAATTTTGTATTTATATATTATTTTTTAGCCAATTTTGCTCGAAATTTTAAGGTAGCCAAATTTTATTACTTTTTAGTAGTATTTATGGTACAACTCTTAAAAAGTTAATATAATTGGAGCAGTTCCCCACCAACAAATTGCGCCGTGTAGATGGTGTTTATGGGACGTTAAGTCTGTCGTAGTCCTGATGGAACAAAGTCAGTTAGAGGTATTGACTTTTAGAATATTTACCTTGTAGAATATAGTTATATTTATATTTTATTGTGAAACTTCATTTCATAGCATATTTGAAAGGTTATGTGCGTAACAAAATTGCGAATTTTTTTTTACTCTTAAATAAAATAAAAGATGTTATGTGTAAATTGGGTCTGCTTGTATGTAATCCACTTTTATTGAAGAAAAGTCTAATATTAGAAATGGGTCTGGAACATAATCCCGACATCCGAAAACCCCGAATGGCTCAAAACCCCGAATGGGTCAAAATCCCGAATGGGTCAAAATCCCGAATGGGTAATTCTTAAGGCAGCAATTCTTAACCTGGAGGGCACGAGAATATCCAAGAAAAAAATATTTAAAAAAAATTGATTTACCGACTGAAAGGAAAGCACATATACACATAAAAACAAAATACATTTGGACGCGTTTAATAAACACATTTTTGACACATTTCGTAAAGTAAAACAAATTATTAAATAAAACTTAATCAAAACATGCAAAGTTTAAAACATCTAATAATTATTTTTGACTTTCTAGGGCCTGCCTTGCAAATCAAATGTTTTTTGAGGGATGCATTAGTATTAGAAATAGCCACTCTCGTAAAAAATGATATGCAAGTTTTAAAAATTGACACTGTTGGTCAATATCACAAAACGGAAATTCAAATTTTTGTACTCCTCAATCTCCTTTTCCAATATTTTCACTTTTTGAAAGCCTAAGGACACAATTAGAAATAGTTGCATTTTCAACGATAGCCCAACCAAATAATACCACAGGCAAGAATGATACATATAATTAAAAGTATTGGCGAATCATTCCAATATTAGTCTAAAATTCTGAATAGAAATTTCTTCAAAATTTATAATTAATACATTCATTCGCTCGATTGTTTTACTTTTCTACTTACAAATGGAATGCGAAAAACTATTTTTATAACGATGGTTTAAATGATGCAATAGCAAATAACACTACGTTATCTTTAATAATGGTCAATGATTTTATCGTAAATTCTAACAACTTTGGTTCGTAAGGGTAACTTTGGTCCAAGACTCGGAAAAATGCCACAAGAAAGAATGATATATATATAGAATTAAAAGTATTGGCGAATCATTCAAGTATCAGTCCAAAATTCTTAATAAAAATGTCTTTAAAATTTATTATACATTAATTCGCTCATTTTCTATTTTAGACCCTCTTCAAAGTAAATTTTTATTCCTTTCATTTTTAAAAGATTTTAAACACATTTTTGATTTATAAAATTTGAAAATTTTGTTTTTAGATAACTGTTAAAATTAATGTTTAAATGGTTTTGCATGGAAACCTTAATTATTTGCAACTTAAAGTGTTATTATTGATTATTTATGAAACGCATTAAACATGTTTCAAAGTCTTGACGACACTTTCGATGTCGCTATAAAATTGCGTTGTGTGCCAGCTTAGGTGCCAGAATATTCATTTGACCAATGTTAAAAAATACTGACCTGTCGCCAATAGATAGGGCCTAATCTACCGTTAGGCCCGGGACTAAGGCCCCCAAATTTTAGGGACCCCGGAGTATCAGTTTCTATTATACCAAATACTGTTTATTACCAGAATGTCTAACTTTTAAAAAATTTCAAGACCCCACTTTGTTTTTAGATTGACTTTGACTCAGGAATTGATCAAAAGTGATTGATTTGATCGATATTATATGGAAGTAGGTAAAATGTTAGAAAAAAATAAGATACATAGTCCAACTAGCGACCTCATTACGGGTATCAAGCATGAAGATTTTCCGTACAGGGGCCCTCAAAATTTGTTGCGCCTATATTAAGTTTTTCTAGATCAAGTCCTGCAGTAATAGATCTCGTATAGCTATATTACAACACTAATTCAAACCAACCACGAATTTATTTTCCTATAAAGTGGTCCAATGTATTAAGGTTTCTCTTAAACACTAAACTTCTCTTTTCCCCTTCCTCCTACAACTTAAAAAAGAACGAAAATCAATTCCCCACCCCTCCCCGTGTAAAACATATCTGCCTCCGAAATAATAAAAAAAACATCCTGAAAATCTTTCCGCAAAGTGGGTGCTGGTGGAATGTTTTCTTATCCCACTTCTTCCGCTCCCTGAAGCGGGAAAACCCCAGGAAAAAATCCAATAGCATTCAATTAAGAATCACGTCAGCTCTCCCGAAAATTCTGCCCCGCCATTTTACGTCACACCCTGTTGGCTATATCGCGGTTGGCATCCAAAGTTCCTGCGGGTCGTTTCAGGAGAAGCATAGATTTCAGTCATACTTTTGACTGAGTGGGAGAACAGATTTTATGTATTTTGTTAGGAAAGTTTTCAATGGGCTTGTTTCCAAAATACTTTTATTAAAGAAAATTTAATTGATTTTAAACAAGTTAAACTTAGCTATATTGCATATTTTCAACCTTGAGCAAACGTCAACATTTTAAATTTCTAAATAATTTTAAATATTTCGTAGAAGCGAAATACTTTTCTTTTCTCAATATTACTTAGGTATATTATTTATTTTTTAATGACTTGAGCATAAATATTAAGTTTCTACTGTGTGGAAAAAATATGTTAAATTGACAATATCTTAAACATATAGTAATCTATTGATACTTTTAAAAAGAAATTTGTTCTTAATTTTGAACGAACTGCATATGGTTCTGTATATCACTAGTAGAATTGCGAATGTATTTGGTAGTACTATCGAATGGGGTAACTTTGGTCTAACTCACGATTAATAAACCAAGAGCTATTTTTCATTCATTTTGCATTCAAAAGTCAATATCAAAAACTTTACCATGAACTTAGTCATTCATCATTTGAATGTCGAATTTTCAATGCAATTTCACCAATAAAATAAATTCATTAAACAAAATTACGAATAGAAAAATATGAGTGTTTTTAACTACAGGTTTGTTTTTTCAACAATAAGATCTCTTCACGAGTCCTGCAGCACCCTCAAATCTAATAGTAGAGTTTCTATTTAAGCTTTATGTGAAGATGTTGGTTCTTCCTCCACACATGAAAGATTCAATAAAGAGATGGAAATTAGCTGTTCGGGGAAGGTGTGGGGAAAGTGGGTTTTGGAAATGATTTATGGTATCGTTGGGGCTCGTTACTTGTTTGTCGAAAGATATTCGATTAGCGACGCAGCGAGGGATTTCAATTTCGGCTTCCTTGGTCTTTCCGGCTGTTTACAAGAATTAAAGAATGCTTGCAACTTCAACGGTTTCATTTTAAATGTTTGAACAGAAGCCAACTTTGATCAATAACATAGGAATTCAGTGGATGTGGCACATTATGCCACGCGTTTAGCGTAATGTCTCTTTTAATCTGTCAAGGGTTTGGGTTTCGCAAGTCTGAATTATGGGTAACTTTGATTAAAAGAAACAATTCAAATTCATAGCTTTCTGTATATTCTTGGCATCTTGAAATCAGCTTTTTCTTGTAATATGAAAAAATAACTGAAGTTCACTATCTGATTGTTTTTATGAATTCGAATGTTTAAAAGTATCGTACATACACGTAATTACTAATCGTAATACTTTAATAATTTTGATTTAAAGTAAATTTTATTCGGTAAAAAAATCAATGAAAGAGTTCATACATTCTTTACAATATACATAAATAAATGCTGTGTATCCTTAGTATCATAATGCAAGAAACCATTGCTGATACAAAATAGTAGTGTGCATCTATGATGTGGTTAAGGGGATTAAATATTTCCAAATATTTCTGTATGCTCTATGCTCCGTATCTGCTCCTTATTGGGTGTAAAATCTTCAAAACTAGTTGAATTGCTAAATATAAGAAACTTATATCCACAAAGAAGTTTTCCACTACACATCCTTTTACTTAAACGTTTAAAGCAAAGAACGTGGAAAGAAAATTTAACTTAAGCTGTGTATAACACTCAGTTAATTTAGAAACGCAATTAATAACCGCTTCACGAAAGCGAAGAAATATGTTAAAGAAAACTGCTGATTGTCTTTCAATTTGCGTTGGGCGCCGTCTGAACGGTAGACTTCGTTACTTGATAAGAGTTAAACTTTACTAAGATTAAATATTAATGTTGGGTGGGTGTTAAAACTGATTGTAGTAAATAAATTTGAACTAAAATAATTCGTAACTAAGTTAACGATTTTCAAATCGATACTCGGGAGCTTTACAAGGGCATCTCCGTGTTTGAAAATGATTTAAATAGATGAATAAATGAACTCCAAAGATAAGGCTTATTATAAGTAATTTTAATGTTCAAACTGTAAGCGCTTAACCTTAGACACTCCAAGTATTTTGATTACTTCGTTTTTAACTGGATTAAATATAATTTATATGGAGAAACCATCATTTTAATTTAGTAAATAGCATCATAGCTTTCATCTATTAAACTGGTCAAAGAATATTTACGTAAGTTTTCCAGACATGACATTTAAGTTTGCTTAGTTATAAGATAAGTTTAATTACGTTAACTTCAAATAACTTATCGCTATGAAAAGTTATTCAGCATTTCTTGACTAACTCAATTATAACATGCTTTGATTTATGTAAAGTTATAAATTTTTAAGATGCATTTACACATAAGCAAGTCAAAAGCTTTGTATAATTCAGGAAAGTTAATTAGGAAATCTTTTAAACCAGGAATATTTTATGTAAATTTATGAAGATGAGACTAAGATGCTCAATAGTTATTAGCAGATGATCCAGACAAGTTGAGTTTTCTTTAATGATAGTCTATGGCTTCATCTCTAAGAGATCGACAAAAAAAAATGAAGTATGTTTGCATTTTATTCAAATGATTTTAACAAGTACTATATATTCATAAATAAACAAGTAGGTTTGTTACAGAATCTGTCACTTAAACCGCTTCCACACAACATTTGTGCTCAACAGGAAACAAACTATTTACACACCTCAGAAAGAAATTCGGCAAACAGAGCCTTTAGCTAGTTGTAATTAAACATTTAAACGATAAAATTAATTATTTTCATTAATCTTCTTTCTCAGATTTAATAGACTTTATCGTTTGCTTAATTTGTTTGAAGTTCGAAGAATAATAATGTAATCTTCTTTATTAAATATCTTTGTGTCGTCATAACTTACCATTTACATTTCTTTCGAAAATTCAGTCATTTATCGTTTGTTAAATTAATTTACAGTTCGAAAAATATATAATTAGTGCAATTGATGCTTTAAAAATAAAAGCAAAACTTTGCATATTTTTTATGCCAAGTTAGAATCTCTATCATCTTTCTTCATACATATATAATAAACCATCAAAAGAACTCTATTGTGATATTACAACAATCCAAACTGAATTATATCACATAAATAAATATTCTTTCAAAAGTGTTTATTTTTATTTTAAATAAAATTTCTCGTACGTTTAACGAAATGGCAACAGTAAAATATTGAATAAAAATGGAATTTGCATGTTATTTCAATGTAGATTAAGTTTTAGTTATTTAAATTTTAAATAAACTTTTACTTTAAATTTTTTAATGAAATTTGGAATGTATCCTAATCTGATTTTTTGCTTAAAAATGCCGTATTCCACTTGTCTGTGGGACTTGTTGTTCTTTCTGTGAAAGTGGGTGACGGACAGACAGACGGACTGAACGATTATAAAACCTTCCACTTTTTACGTTATAAACGTAGTGTGGAAGCTAAAACGGTGAAATAGTAAAATAATCGGTAGTAAACAAAACATAAGAATTGCTACATAATAAAATTATTGAATTTGCTAAATTTATTTAGTATGTCTAACAGTTATTAAGCAAATATATTTATAACTCCGCCGCTCAGCTTTTTCATTCAGCTGTAAAAAATCCCCACTAAATCTTGGCCACAGTAACCAAATACAATTAAGCACATAAAGCAATGCCAATACTTTGACTTCTGACTGCTTTTCCTACAAGCAATGGTCCGTGTTTTCATTCCACTTGGAGAAAAATAGCATCTTGTTTTTCGCCTAATAATTAACAACTGCAACATTTCAACAAAGTTAGTGGCTCCTAACTTTTCCAAACGAGCACTCTTCCGTTTTTTGGCGGGAAAAGGGGATGCTTTTCTTTACTTCCCATCCAGGAAATCGTCCGAGCGAATAAAATGTACGCTTCGTTACGGATCGGTCTCTCGGACTAATGGATCAGCTGCCTCCACAACCCTTCTCTGCTACTAGTTAGAAATGTTAAAAAATATAAACTGTAGTTCTTTTTCATTTGCTATTTAACCGACTCTGCCGTAAGTTTAGCCGGGCCAGATTTGTTTCGGTGATTTAACTTTTCGACTACGAAATGAAATTTTCAAAACGTTTGAATTCAAACTTTTTGTCTGTAAAAACTTTTAAAAAAACGGAAACTATTTGCACAATTATAGCTTGCTATTTGAATAACATAATAATCAATACTTCTAGTCACCCTAAGTAAGTTTGATATAAATAAAGAACTTAAATTAATTTAAATATTTATAATCTATTAGCTATAACTTAGTGTCACTTTAATTCATTCAACTAAAATCTTTCAGTCATAATTGATATATGCGTCGTGTTAGTGCAGAATCATGGACTAAAGTATAGCGTTATTCAAATAATCTTTCTTCTTCTGCTGGTGGGCTGGTTTTACCAAACATTGTAGCTTTTTAATAGATATTTTTTATTGTGCAGAAAATATTATGCGTATAGGAATTCATGCATATGTATGAAGTGCAACTCTTGCACAACAAATTTCATTAGCAATGACGTTCAACGTACTTGCATTTCAAAAATGAAACAGCTGTTTCGCCAAAAGAACATTCATTCCATGTCTATCCCTTTCCTCCCAAAATAAGGAATCGAGAAAATAGGAAATGTAAGTCTGCAAGGAACAAGAATTTTTACTAGCTACTCTTAGTCTATAATACCGTCCATTTCGTTCAAAAATGACGTTTCTGCTATGTTAACTCAATGTGAGCATCCTCACTTTTCCTTGTAGAGAGCGCAAGTTTTTCGTTCTTCAAGAAATGTGATGTGGATATGCTTTTTTAAAAGTATTTCGTACGCCATGGGAGGGGTATGTTTAAAAAGGATTTATGGACTGCGACGGAATAACATAGTGGAACGATTTGCTGCGAGTTTTAGAGTTTGGACTTGTCGGAGTCGTATGGTTTGTTAAGTAAGATGAAGTTCAGTCATTTGTTTCAGAAAGGTTGGGTTAAAAAAATTACTGCCACTTCGAAATGAAATATTTTATGTGGTTTGAGAAATTTTTGTTAAATTGTTACTGGAAACAATATTTGTTTTAATTTTAGTGAGCTCGTCCAGCTGTCAGACGCCCGTCTTAAGTTTAAAATTAAGACAATATTTTAACAAGTTTTAAAAACTTTCTGTTTAACTGTAGCCCGCTTTTATTAAAACTTGGAATTTTCTTTGCTTTTTTTTTTAATTGACTTTGTCCGTGTAATATATGGTACGCCAATGCTAATATTGCGAAAATAATAATTTAGTTTGTCTTTTTATTAAATATAAAATCGCAAATTACTAGTATTCAATAAATATTTTTCGGCAAATATGGCAATAAAGACAAAACTAAGTACACTATTATTAGCTGATTTAAAAAAAAACATTGGTTCATTACTTGATAACACATTTTTCAGATAAAAAGCAATATAGTTATCACTTTTATAAATTCTATAGAAATACTAAAGGGATATTTGTAAAAAATGACTAAAACTTACTAATGGTTTATTTAAACAACACAATCTTAAGTTTCTATTATTTACAAATGTATTTCAATGCATTTAGACTTTAACTATTACAAAAAATTAACTGCGTTGCAATTGAAAATTGTTTCAAATTTTCAAAAATCTTTTTACTTTAAGTGCTTTGTAAGTTAATTTAATTCTGAGCAAAGTTAAGGTACATCTACCAGATGCCCTAATTAGTTTATCAAAGACTATTACAAGAGTTCCGAAATATCCTTTAGTAATAACTACCTGTTGAAGCTTTTTCCTCTAACAAAATGATTTTATGTGATTTTTTTTCTCATTTTTTTGGTTTTGACTGGCTTTCTATTAGCTTGAAAAAAAGTCCATTAGCTTAAAAAAAATTTTGCCTTGTACTTATTTGCTGGGAAAAATTTCCCAGGAGTAAAAAATCTACATTAGCTTTCGCTTATCTCAAAGGGGAAGCGCAATGAGATTTTTTTAACAAAAAATAAGACTACTAATTTCCAGTTCCAAATACAGTCCACGCTCGCTTATTCAAACTTTGCTAAACCGAAGTCCAATTCAAAGTCCACCGATGCGATGGCTTCTGTCTATGATTTATTCGTTATGTTTTTGCTACAAGTACTTCGGTTGTAGTATATATATTTGTAACTTTGTAGGAATCGATAAACAGAATAAGTTTTAAATTTTTGCTGGTTTGAGGCTTCTTAGTTATTCGCTTTTCATGAAAATGTTTTTCTTTTCAAAGTTTGCTTGGTACTATTTCTTTGGAAAGCGAGCTGTTAACATAATATAAATAAAACAATTTTGAATTCTAAAAGAAGTTCCAAGAAAGTGAATTATACTCAAATTCTAAAAGGGTTATAAACATTTTAAAACTTCAATCAATATTAAAGAAAAGTTCACTACATTTAGGAATTGTAATTACAATTCTAAAAATCTGCGTAGTATTATAAATATCAACAATCGCTGTATATTATATTTAAATAATTATTATATTTAATACATAATTAAATATATATAGCATATATATATATATAGGATATATAATTAAATATATATAGCATATATAATAGGATATTTAAATAAATTGCATAATTAACTAAAGCAAAATTTTTTTACTATATTTTGTAATTAAATCACAGCTTATAATTACCACAATATCTTAGTAAAATTATCCACAAAATCGGTTGTTTAAAAATTACTTTCCCACCGTGATTTGAATTTAGATATAGGAACATTTAATTTTTATATTGCGGGAAGATAAATCCTTGTTAATGATTTGTCGCGTAAGAAATAAAAGGGATTTTAAATTAATGTAGGTTGGTTACCACATTTTGTTATTGTAGCGGGTCGATATATATGAATTCAAACATTTATGGAAATTAAAGCAATAAAACTACTGCATATTTTTATTTCTACGTATTTTCAAGAAAATATTCAAGTTTCCAAGTATTTCGAGTAGTTTTTGACTTTAGGTTTTAATACTGATAAAATATAAAAGTTCTTGTTACTAAAAGATAATAAATGTGACACTTACGTGGGAACACGTTGTATTGCAAGGTATCTTTTGAAAGTATGTTTAGCTAAAAAATTTATATTAAATGTTTGAACAAAATATAAGTTTAGTAACCTGAATTTCTATTTTACATTTTTAATATCTGAAAAAGATTTTTTTTTATTATTGAGGGTGATATTCTAATTTTGTTTTAATCGTATATGGAAATGAATTTTATTTAAATATTACGCTAACATTAATTTTACTATTACAAATGTACCTCAAACAGTGTTTAGCGTAAAACCAATCAAATTTATTATTAATATGAAATTTATTTTCACAAGGTCCAATATTTTACAGAAAACCTTACAGGTAAAAATCACTGCGAAAATAATTTATTTAAATTTAGAGTGGCGTGGTTTTGATTAAACTTAAATTATCTTACAATTGAACTTTTTTGGAGAATAAATTTAAGGCTCGAACAACTCGTAAGAAATATTTACATTTTTTCTTTGCAATATTGGATCTTAAGAAAAACTTCTTGCAAGAAGTACCAATATATTTTAGGTGATATTTTTCGTTGTGAAAAGTCTAAAAAGAAACAACTAACAATTCTTCAGTATTAAATATTGATTATTGTGTTGAGGTTTCCCACAAGTAAAAATAAACTATAATAGCCGTGGACATAATTAGGGAGTTCGTTTATGGTGTAAAAAAATATTTTTGTCCTTGTTTAATGATTTTTCCCAACACTTTTCAAAGAAAAAGGCTTTAAGAAATGGCTATTAGATGGTTCTTTTTTTGAGTGAAATTTATTTTTTATTTATAGTAATTGCAGAAGTATTTTGTTTCATAAAAATGTAAGATCATATACTTTATTTCTAGATGAATTTTCAAAATATTCTTTTTTCTAAAAACCTAAATAAAAACCGTAAAATCTAACATTACTTTGAGTTTTTTTTATAAAACTGGTTGGATAATAGAAGTAGAATATCTGAACCCTTTTCTCTGCTTCAAAGTTTCCTTATCATATTTTAATATTTAGTATTTTAATTTTTTTAATATATATGCCACAAGAAACTTTAAAAAATTGTTTGCAATTTTTAAAAACAGAAAATCCTAGTACTATCCAACTTCTTTTAACAGAAACATTTTTTATTACAATTAAGTTTAAATATTTTTTAAGTTAAAAAAAGTCTGGAAGTAAATTTTTTTTTCAGGTATGGGCGTTTTTGAATGTTCACGATTATTTTGAATCTATGGATATCTGTTAAAATGTATGAAGTTTTAAATATATGAGTTTAAGCCTAAGTTAAAAACATATTTATTTACGAAGTGCAATACATATATTAAATTCCTTGAACAAAAGATCTATTCAATACATAAGATAATATATTATATTCAATATATTATATTCATTAAAAAGATTAGCTCTATCATTGTCAGTCTACAGTTTTCTCGCAATATTAAGGTGACCATACCAAAGGAAATTTGGTAGACCCTTTGAAATCGGCTTTTCTTATGTGTAAAAATCAATGAAGTTCATTATAGAATAGATTTTCTGAATTTGAATATTTTTAGGAAATATAAATATTTGACTAACTAATCTCACTATAATATTTTTGTATTTAAAATCAATGAAAGAGCAAGTCCATGCGTTTTTCACAACACACATAAATTCTGGACATGCTCAGTATCGTAATAATATGAACTCACTGCTGATAAGAAGAATCGTGTACATCTATGTGATTAAGGGTGTTAAATATTTGCAAATATTTCTGTATATGCTCATATGCGCTTCCATATTAGCAGATTAGGTGTAAGCTCTGCTGAACTGCAGATATATTAAGCGTTTTACCTAAGTGTAGAAGGCAAAGAACTTCAAAATAAAATGTCATTATAGATACAACTCTCTATCACATTCTCAATGCTTTACCCATGCGAAGGAAATATATTACTAATTAATGTTGTCTTCAATTTGCGTTGGGCACCAAATGAATGGTAGACTTCGTTACTTGAACAGAGTTAAATTTTACTAAGTTTGTATATTAATGTTGAGTTAAAACTCTGATTAGTTGTAACTAAATTTTATAAACTAAAACTATTCTAACAAGTTGTTAATTTACAACTAGACACCAGACAACTAGACACTAGAGCTTTATGAGAACATCTGAGTACTTGAAAATGATTTAAATAGATGAATAAATGAACTCGAAACATAAGGCTTATTTACCAATTTTAATGTCGAAACTGTAAGAGCTTAACCTTAGCCACTCCAGCAAATATTTTGATTTCTTCGTTTTAAATCGATCAAATATATCTTAAAAAGGAGAAACCATCATAAGTTTAGTTTATGAATAATAACCTTATAGCTTTTACCCATATTAAACAGTTAAAAGAATATTTACGTAAGTTTGCTAAGACATTACCCTTAAGTTTGTATAGTGATAAGATACGTAAATTACATTAATTTCAACTAATGTATCGCTATGAAAAGTTAGTCAGCATTTCTTGACTAACTCGATTATAATATGCTTTGATTTATGTAAAGTTATAAATTTTAAAGGATGCTATCCCACATAAAGAAGTCAAAAGCTCTTGTATAATTCAGGAAAGTTAATTAGGAAATCTTAAATTAGGAATATTTTATGCAAATTTCTAAGAAGACTTAGATGCTGAATAGTTATTAGCAGATGGTCCAGACAAGTTGAGTTTGCTTTAATGATAGTCTATGGCTTAACCTCTTAAAGATAGACAAAAATAAGTGAAGTATGTTCACATTTTAGTTAAATTATTTTAACAAGTACTATGTATTCATAAAAATGGTAAAATAGTAAAATAATCAGTAGTAAACAAAACATAAGAATTGCTACATAATAAAATTATTGAATTTGCTAAATTTATTTAGTATGTCTAACAGTTATTAAGCAAAGATATTTATAACTCCGCCGCTCAGCTTTTTCATTCAGCTGTAAAAAATATCCCCACTAAATCTTGGCCACAGTAACCAAATACAATTAAGCACATAAAGCAATGCCAATTCTTTGACTTCTGACTGCTTTTCCTACAAGCAATGGTCCGTGTTTTCATTCCACTTGGAGAAAAATAGCATCTTGATTTTCGCCTAATAATTAACGACTGCAACATTTCAACAAAGTTAGTGGCTCCTAACTTTTCCAAACGAGCACTTTTCCGTTTTTTTGGTGGGTAAAGGGTCAATTTTCTTCACTTCCCCCATCCAGGAAATCGTCCGAGCGAATAATATGTACGCTTCGCTACAGATCGGTCTCTCGGACTAATGGATCAGCCGCCTCCACAACCCTTTCCTGCTACTAGTTAATGTTCGAAAAGATAAACGGTAGTTCTTTTTCATTTGCTATTTAACCGACTCTGCCGTAAGTTTAGCCTGATCAGATTTGTTTCAGAGATTAACTTTTCGACTATGAAATTGTCATAACCTATATTTTATTTACGTTGTTTTTGTTTGTAAAAACTATAAAAAAATAAGCGGAAACTCTTTGCACAATTTGTATAGCTTGAGAGTTGAATAACAAACTAATATGTACTGCGAAATGGTGTCTAGTCACCCTAAGTAAGTTTAATATAAATGAAAAAACTGATCTTTTAGCTATAGCTTATTTCTCATTTAATCCATTCAACCAAAATCTTCAGAGATAATTGATAGATGCGTCGTTTTAGAGTAAGACCATAGACTAGAGTATAGTGTTATTCAAATGTTTTTTCCCACTGCTGGCGGGCTAGTTTCAATAAATATTACTTTTTTAAAATATATATATTTAAACATGTATTTTTGTAATATCCAGCAAATTTTATACATATTTATGAATTCATGCTCCTACGAAATACGCTGCAACTCTTGCGCAACAAATTTCATTAACAATGACGTTTTATATTTCAAAAATGAAACGCCTGTTACCCCAAAAGAACACACATTTCACGTCTATCCCTTTCCTTCCAAAATAAGGAATCGAGAAAATAGGAAATATAAGTCTGCAAGGAACAAGAACTTTTACTAACGACTCTCAGTCTATAATACCGTCCATTTCGTTCAAAAATGACGTTTCTGCTATGTTAACTCAATATGAGTACCATCACTTTTCCTTGTAGAGAGCGCGTGTTCTTCGTTCTTCAAGAAATGTGATGTGGGTATGCTTTTTTAAAAGTATTTTGTACGCCATGGGAGAGGGATGTTTAAAAAGGATTTATGGACTGCGACGGGAATAACATAGTGGAACGGTTTGCTACGATTTTTAGTTTGGACTTGTCAGTGTCGTATGGTTTGTTAAGTAAGATGAAGTTCAGTCATTTGTTTTAGAAAGGTTGGGTTAAAAAATATTAGTGCTACTTTGGAATGAAATATTTTGGGTTGAAGATGTAGTTTATGAGAATTTTTGGTAAAATTGTTACTGAAAACAATATTTGTTTTAATTTTAGTGATCTTGTCCAGCTGTCAGACGCCGTCTTAAGTTTAAAATTAAGAATATTTTTTAACAAATTTTAATAGCTTTGTTAAATTGTAGCGAGCTTTAATTAAAACCTGGAATTTTTCTTTCTTTTATTTAATTGACCTTTACATTTTGGATTTAAAACTGGTGTACATCATGTGTCCGTCTAATATATGGCACGCCAATGCTAATATTTAAATCAGAATAATTTAGTTTGTCGTTTTAGTTTACTATTATTCAGCAAATATTTTTCGGCAAAATGTCAAAGACAAAAATTATGTACACTATTATTAGTAGATTTCAATAAACATTGGTTCAATTTTGGTAACTATATTACTTTTCATCTTGGCAATGTGTAATTGCTTTTATAAATTTCTGTAGAAATACTAAACGGATATTTAAAAATTACTAAAGCTTACTAATGGTTTATTTAAATAACGAAATCTTAAGTTTCTATTACCTGCAAATGTATTTCCATGTATTTAAGATCTTAATTATTACAAAAATTAACTGCGTTGCATTTGAAAATTGTTACAAATCTTCACAAATATTTTTATTTAAGTGCTTTGTAAGCTAATTTAATTCTGATCAAAGTTAAGGTTCAGCTACCAGATGCCTAATTGGATTAGCAGACACTTACAAGAGTTCTGAAATGTACTTTAGTAACAACTACCTGTTGAAGCTTTTTCCTCAAGCAAAATGATTTTATGTGGTTTTTTTTTCCTTTTCGTTTTGACTGGCTTCCTATTAGCTTGATAAAAAATTTTCATTAGCTTAAACTTTTTTTACCCCGTACGTTTTTGCTGGGGAAAAAAAAATCCCAGGAGTAAAAATCTACATTAGCTTTCGCTTATCTTGAAGGGGAAGCGCAATGAGAATTTTTTTTTTAAAGTAAGGCAGCTAATTTCCAGTTCCAAATGCAGTCATACTTGCTTATTCAAACTTTGCTAATCCGGAGTCCAATTCAATACACCGAAGGCTTCTGTCAATATTTTATTCACTAACTTGAACGTTGGTATATGTGCGAGGAATGGTTAAAGGCTATTTTCCATGAAAATAGTCGTGATTCTCGAAAACCTGTACCTGAAACTGCGAAATGCCGACTTTTAAATCTTTCCAAAATCTTTTTTGTATTAATATTACGAAATATGCTTGTATTTTTGTGTAAAAGAGACTGAAATTATTTTGTTGAGAGTGGCACAAGAAAAACATTGATTTGGAACAGGTACGCTGTAGAGCGGTGTATTTCAAAAAGCCAAACAGTTACATTTTATCATCCGAAGCTTTCAGTAATTTGACCTGTTTTTGTTATAAGTACTTCGGTTGTAGCTTTTTTATAAATACTTTTGTAAATTTGTAGCAATATATAAACATAAAAAGTTTGAAAATTTTTCTGGTTTGAGACTTCTTAGTTATTTGATTTTCAAGAGTTTTTTTTAAAGTTCGCTTGGTTCTGGTTCTTTGGAAAGCAAAATGTTAACAAAGCAATTAATAATTCTGGATTTTGTATAAAAGATCCAAGGATGTGAATTATACTCAAAATCTTAAAGTGTTATCAACATTTTAAACTTTAATCAGTATTAAATAAAATGTAAGTTCATTACTTCTAGGAATCGTAACTAAAATTCTAAATATCTTAGTAGTATTATAAATATTAGTAACATAGTAACACCGTATTGCATGTTTAAATAAATTGCACAATTAAACTAAAGGTAATTTTTTTCACTATTGCGTTGAAATAAATCACAGCTTGTACTTAATACAATATCTCGGTAAAATCATCTAGAAATTGGTTGTTAAAAATAACTTGCCCCACCTTGATTTAAATGTAGAACCGAAACTATTTAATTTTTATATTGAGGAAAGATTCTTGTTAATGATTTGTCGCGTGAGAACTAAGAGAGGTTTTCGACTATTGCAGGTTTTTTACCACATTTTATTATTGTACTGTCGTTATATATAGATATATAAATGAATTCAAATATTTCTTGAAATGTAAGTATTGAAACTTCCCCGTATTTTTATTTCTAGATATACTGAAGAAAATATTCAAATCTCCAATTATTTCGAGTAGTTTTTTCTTTTAGGTTTTAATGCCTGATAAAATAAAGTTCTTGTTAGTAAAAGAATAAATTTGTTACGTACGTTGGAACAAGTTATATTACAAATTATTTTTTGAAAGTAACTCACTAAATATTTTTACCTAAAACTATTGTATTAAATGTTTAAACAAAATATAAGTGTTTAAAAATGTAAAATAGGAATTCAGACAGTCTAAAAAAATATGACGCTAACATTAAGTAATTTTACCATTCTACATCTTTTTGTACCTCAAACAGTGTTTAACGTAAAACCAATCAAATATATTATTAATGTGAAATGTATATTTACATGGGCTAATATTTTACAGAAAACCTTATCAGTAAAAAAATACTTCGAAAATAATTTATTATTTAAATTTAGAGTGGCGGGGTTTTGATTAAACTTGAATTATCTTATAAATTAAATTTTTGGGGAAGAAATGAAGGCATGAACTACTCGTAAAAGATATTTACTTTTTTGCAACATTGCATATTATATTGGTACTTAATTCAAGTATTTTTTTATTTTATGTGGTATTTTTCTTTGTGAAAAAGTCTAAAATGAAAAAAAACTGACGTAGAACAAACAATTCTTCAGAATTAAATATTGATTTTTGTGTTGAAGTTTCCAACAAGTAAAAACAAACTAATAACCGTTACCATAATTAGATAGTTCGTTTATGGTGTGAAAGTATTTTTTGTCCTTGTTTAATGATTTACCCAAAATCTTTCGGAGAAAAAGTCTTTAAGAAATGGCTATTAGATGTTTCGTTTTTTACGTGGCGTTTATTTTTTTACTTATAGTAATTGCAAAAGTATTTTGTTTCGTAAAAATGTAATATTATATACTTTGTTTCGAGGTGTAGTTTCAAAATATTCTTTTTCTAAAAACCTAAATAAAAACAGTAAAAGCTGACATTACTTTGATAAATGAAGTATTTTTTATAAAACTTGCTGGCTAATAAAAGTAGAACATCTAAACCTTTTTCTGCTATTTCAAAGTTTCCTTGTTATTTTTTTTAGCATTTTAAATTATTTAATTTGTGTGCTGTACAACAAAACTTTTTTTTAAAAAAATATCTGCAAAATTTTACAAACAGAAAATCGAAATGCTAACCAACAGTATTTAGCAGAAATATTTTTGGTTTTTCATTTTGAAATTTTAGTATAATTTAGTCCGAATATTTTTAAAAGTTAAAGTTCATTCAGAGATAGTCAGTATTACGCTTTAGAATTATCACTGATTTTGAA
Organism: Oedothorax gibbosus; assembly: GCA_019343175.1. Classification (NCBI taxonomy): domain Eukaryota; kingdom Metazoa; phylum Arthropoda; class Arachnida; order Araneae; family Linyphiidae; genus Oedothorax; species Oedothorax gibbosus. The sequence goes on from JAFNEN010000143.1 coordinate 147,764, forward strand.
TAAATGGATATCTATTAAAATGTTCAGGTAACCAAAAGTTTTAAATATATAAATTTAAGCCTACTTTAAATACTTATTTATACAGATTAATACATATAATATACCAAACTCTTTTAAATAATGCTAGGTAATTTTTTTGCATATTTATTTGCTTAATTTTCATTAAGCGCAGGTTTATGATTAAGTTTTATTTTACAAACAACCTTGTATTAAGAAGTAAAAGAAAACTATAAAATATTTAACAAAAAAATACATTTTTTGTACTACATATAAATTGTATTTTATAAATTTTCGAATTTTCCATAAAAAAATATCTAAATTTGAATATTTTTTTCGTTAACTATTTTCTTTTATGAATATGGCTTATTCGTGCCCCTACAAAGTATCTCCATAAACTGTTGATAGAATGTGAAATTGAATTTTCTGAAAATGTCAATATTTTAAGCATGAAATATAAAATTGAAAGAAAATTGTAAATTATGCAACGTTTTTACCATAATATGGCGCTTAATACGACAAAAATGGCATTTAAAAGATTTGCTGGCCTGTCTTATCTTTCCATACTATGTTGACATAGATTTTTATTTAAATTACTTCAACAAAAATTTAGTTTTCGTTGCATAATAAAATAAGCCCATACATTGCATTCCACTATGCCATAAAACTCTTTCAGTGGCAAATAGGCCAGTTAATTCCCAAACACATCAATTTCACCGATGTCACTTTTATGTGCAAGAATATCGTCCACCATAACAATAAAAGGAATCGGTTTATTTTTTTGCAAAATATGAATCAATCACACTCCCACAGTAAATAAAGACCGCCCATCCATCACGCAAGCTGCCGTCGTCGGCCAGGGTAATAATACGTCACACAAGTTCAGTAGTGAAGTACAAGTTTCTAATATACGTGTTTCTTTTAATGAACTGTTGTTCAGTCGTACGTGTCCGTCTCATAACCCAAGTTTGCCCCGGCTGAATAGTCAGGTTTTCTGGATGGGAAAATCGTGGACACGCCTGTCATATGATTATGTGGCATGTAAAAAATCCATTGAGTGCCAATTTGGCTCGGGGTTCTCTAGGCAAAATGAATTCTCGGCATACTTTAATATCCACAAAGAACTCAGATTCATTGTAATCTGAGCGTCAAAATTGGTAGAGAAAGTCGCGTAAATGGTTCCTCAAAAAAGTATCAGTTCTGGGGAAGTCTCAGTTCTACTCTACTAAATTCGTTTGAAATTCGAATGTGTTTTTAGTATGGAAGTGAAACTATCATTACATCATTTAACTTTGTTATTCAGAAAATTAAAATCCGATTTTCATGCGTAAAAAGCGTTCGCTATAGTTTTCTTATTAAACAACTTCTAGTCACTATAATTTACCATTTTCTTTATTTTTCTTTCTCAAATTCGCTTAATATTCTTTATCGTTCACTAAATTAATGTGGAGTTCAAAGAATATTCAGTAAAATTGATGCTAAAAAAATAGAAGTGAAACGTATCATAACATTGTTAATCTTGATAATCTTAATAGTAATTCAATTTTCGAACAAATCTATGTTTTAACGTTTTTATACAATTACTAGCTTTATAAGCCCGGCGTTGCACGGGTGTACCCTTACCATTACTAACGGTGTTTTTTTTATGTTAACTTTTATTTTATACCAATTGATCTCTACACTGGTCAGAACTCCATCAGTATATTATAATTTCCCTCCATTTTAATCTCAGCATCAATTTAAAAAAAAAAGAAATCCGATTGTATCCAGGCCCTTCTAGGAGTTAGAGGGCTTTCCCATAGGCCGTGTTAAAATTGCCAGAATAGCTATGATATAATGGCCAGTTTCTATTTGCCCTCCTACACCCAAAAATGCCCAAAATGTGGTAAACATTCCACTCTATATTTGACCACTCGACAGAGCTGGGGAGCCCAGTCGGTAAATTCGTTCGCCTTGCATGCGATAGGTCCCAGATTCGGGTCCGGGCATCGTCAAAATAACTGCCGACCTATAAACGGCCCATGCAGCCAAAAATGTCCTGTGTCCCGCACATTACCCCGTGTGGTGGGAGTTCTCGTTAAATATTTTTCAAAGTCCCGAAATGTCGCCCTTAAAAGTTGCATTGGGTGTCTACTCGGGTGTCGGCTCGTCACTTGACTGTGGTTCTAAATTAAGACGCCCGTGGCCAATAGCCCTCGTGTATAGCTTTAGTGTGACGATAAACTAACCCTAACCCTAACCCATACAACTCGATGCGAATAGCTACCCTACGTTAAATTTTCAATTTCGCCAAAGCTGCCAATGCCAAAATTCAATCGGCCATTATATCATAGCTATACCAAATTGCCAGTTTCATAAACATAAAGTACATACGCTATACGTAGAGAGAATCGACATTTCTTAGTAGTATTTATCATATCTTGAATAGTTATTGCCTTTACTGTCATGAGACATTGTAAAAATATCTTCATTTCTTATCATTTGTAAACATCAATTAAATTCGGTAACAAAAAAAGCAAGATTTAAATTCAATAAATAAAATAAAATAATGATATTCAAATAACAATCCTACAAATTAAACACGTGTTTTTACTTAATTTTCGTAAACGCTAAACGCGCAAAAAAAAATTTAAATTGAAATAAAAGTATAAATTCTAATCTTACAATGCTATTCCTATGGAGAAATCGGCTCACGTTTTGCACTCCTACACCCGTTTGGATTCGAATTTCAAAAAATCGCTTCTTAAATGATGCCTTCTTTATAAAAAGAATATACTCCTTAAATTTGGAAGCCGTACCTCCAGTAGTTTGGTTTGGGCTGGGCGTTGATACGTGTGTCAGTCAGGACTTTGCCTTTTATATATATAGATGCATTAATAAACGCTGAAAAGTAAATTAAAAATTACCAGATTATGTAAACAAAAACAACAGACTTTCTTCTGCGTCTTTCTTACTGCACGTATAATAAACCATCGAAAGAACTATATTGTAATATACTATGACATCAAAACTAACTGATTTATATCACAAATATTTCTTGAAGTTTTAATTTTCATTTAAAATAAAGTTTCTCAGACGTTTGAAGAAATTGACAACAGTGGGAATATTGAATTAAAATGGCATTTTGTAGTTATTTTAATGTAGATATAATTTTTATTTATTTAAATTTTAAATATAATTCTAATTAAAAAATTTCAATGAAATTTGGGATATAGCATAAAGTTTTTTTCTTTTATTCATTATGACGCATGGCTCTTGTTTGGGAGACTTGTGGTTCGGCACTAACTCGTGAGAACTGAAAGTTAGCGGTTGCCCACTCGCCAAAACTACTAGACTTGTTGGCTCTTGAAAGCATAAGTAAAAGCTGACATTGAGAGAATATATTGCTCGAATGATAGAAAAAAAGACTCGTGTAGCAAGTCCTGTGTTTTTCAATATGACACAACTTGTATAGTGCTTGTCTGTAGTACACAATTCTATTGTTGACAACTTCTCTTTCATTGAGGCTTATAAACATTTGGACTTTTAAGTGGTAGGTTCCGATCTAATTGCTTTTGCATGGGAAAAAACAACGGATCCCTTATAAAATTAACTAAACCCAAATAAAATTGTGTTATTTTTTATCAAAAGAAAACATGCATAAATTTTGAGTTTGGGGCTTTTTAGATAATTTCTATGTAAGGAAAGACATCACTCAATATTAATTGTTATAAAGGTGAAAACACCTAACATAAAAACTGAAGTTCCTTTTTGAACGAATCAAACTATCGAAAGAATTGAAATACGACTGCAGTTTTAAGGAAGCAGGGACATAAAAAAAACCACAGATAACAAGAATTAACGTAAGAATAATTTCTTTTATGTCCCTAAGTAAGAACCGAAGAGGAATGGCGTCGAAAGGAAAAATCTTGACAGAAAAATCATTTTCTTTCTAATCTTTGAAATCCAACAAGCGTTATTCCTCTGAGGGTAATTTAAAACCTTGCCATTGTTGGCCGACTTTAGCTCTATTGTGTAGAATTTATGATAAAAGAGATCTATTCCCGCCAAAAACTATGAATGGAAGGCATACGGAAACTTTTTGAAAGGTTTGGTGATATTTCATATCAGATTGCTGTTGTTTGAGAGGAATGGATTGACCTGATTTTTAAAGAGATTGATAATTTGTGGGTGATTTTAAAAGTCGTTGTTACATTTTTTTTTGCGTTGGTGATGTGATGTTTGAAATTTGACCATAAACAGAAGATAGATCATGACATTAAGTGTTTGAAGCATTTTAGCTCACAAATTGTAAATCGATATATTTATCACGTAATTTTAGGATACAAATGTGGTACATTTGAAATTTTTCTCTGTTTAAAGGTGAGTGATAAAGGTAAGCGATAAAACTGCCGCGGAAATTACTAATTCGTATGTAAATTATTGCTTTTAATTTTTATTTAATCTTTGGACAAATGTAATTTTTAGTTATATGGATAGGTATTAAAAATCTGTACTAGGTCGGTTTTGAGAAATATCCGTCTTTCCGTCTTCTAAGATATATTGTTTTTTTTTAAAAACATAAAACGTATAAGAATGTAACCGTATTGTTGTTCGAACTTTTATGCTGACATTTTCGATATTTCAATTACAAATTCTTGACAAAAATACATGTTTATAGTACTCTTACATTAACTTATTTCATAACATTCTAAACGTTTATTAGAGTATTTCTAGAAGTTGGAGTTTTAAAACATCACCCAAACCCTTTTAGTATTTAGTTTGTACATTTTAATGGAATAATAAGCAATGCCAAGTCTCTTGTATTTCATGGTATCAAACCAAATAAAACAAGATCAACTCTATACAATAACCTATATTTATGAAACATAAACACTCTGACCAGAAACTGTATACCAATAATTTACTCCCATTCAGTCCACAGATTCTGTCATTCGAGTGCCCGAGAAACCGGACAAAAAATGGTCTGGCTAACAAATGACGTCAGCTGCTGACCCGTTTCCGGGTCCTCATGTGTCTCTCTCAGTCCTTGTAGTCCATAAATTTCCCAAATAGGAGGTATCGGAGAATAAATAAGGCTATTTAGTCGTAGAGATAATGTTGCTATATCTACTCCAGTGCACCTTTAGGATTTAGTCCTTGAACGTCTTTTGATTTTTATCTCATGTAAAAGTAAAGTAGAGCCATTATTATTTACTAACCCTTTGAATTTAACTTCCTTTGCTTTAGATACTTAATTTTCTCTAAAGGAAATAGATAAATTTAGAATCTATAGTTAGATTATTTTTTCAAAATACTTTTATTTGATTATGGCGGGTACATTAAATATGGGAAATGCAGTGTGTCTAAGAAATACCCTTTAGCTGAATTCGGCACCGTATCTCTAAATTAGGAGTCCTGACGTAGTACAGACGGAATATCTTTCTACCTGTTTGTCGACTATCATTTTTATTAGCATTGAAATTTAATTTTAAGAGCAACAGCTGTTATTTTGAATAAAAAAACTTAGATTTCACCTATTTATAATCGAATAAAAATCTTTAGTTTTTTAATAAAGTTTTGATGAAATTAATGCCCACTGGTGCAGTAAAGGAACTTGGGGTAGTGCATAGTTAATCCCAAAAAAATTCGACGAAATGATTGGGTTTATTACATACAGCAATGTTTCCACAAAAATGGTATTTCTAACAAATCTCACTTTTCCAATCAATGAAAATGTTCAATGAATTCAAATCATTTGAAAGCGGTACGCATAACTTGCTTTATACTGTTTTTATATTTATATTTCTTTAACTAAAAATATCCAAGATTCAATTTATTATGAAGTACGTAGTTAAAATGTGTATGATAAAAGTAACATGCCTAAATGAAGCTAACTTAATACCGTTAAGAGATTAATAAGTAACAAATTATGGTAAATTTAGATTATGCAATTTTACTAGAACGTATGTCTAAAGGAAAATTTTTATTATTTAAAAAAAAGAGAAGTACTATATTTATTTACAAAATATAAATTTGAAGAAAACAATCATCGTTGTAGTTGGGAAGGCAGTATTAATTTTCTATAACCTAGAACCCTTTGGTAAACAAGTTTTATCCTAATATTATATCTAACGCCTAAATGAAACAACCTACTCGGTTATTATCGTCGACTAGTGATAGTCCCAGGTGACAAACACTTACTGAAAGAACACCATCGTAAACGCAACTCTTAGAAACCATAAAACTCCCGACGAACATCACTTGGGGTTACTACAGTGCCATTCAAGAATTTCTGATGCGCTATGAATGGCGCTTGAAAGAAAAAAAATGCATTCATTATGTGTTTACTTTGTCATAAACATTATTTAATACACCAATATTACTTTAAAAATGCCTATACTCGGTTGTTTTTCCAGTAAGATGAAAAGAAGTAATAAACTTATGTGGAATTTAAAACTACTAGTGATTATCAGAATTTTTTCATTTTTAAGGTTTGCGGGGATAATTTCATGGTGGTATTCCTTATTAGATTATATATTTTTATAAATTGCAAAAAATTGAAGTCATTCTAATTCTAAGAACTTTGATGGTCTTTAAAGCCTATTGATGATAATTCTGTATCAACATATAAATAAAAAATACTAAATAAAAACTACAGCAGTTTTGCTTTATCTTTTATAAATGATTGGTTTAAGTGATAGATATTAAATTATAAAAAATTGCATTTGGGTTAATAATTTAAGAAAATGTTTTACTTAGAACACGTAATTGCTAATAAATTTTTATCTTGCATCCAAAAAGGGTTTGATTCGAAATTTTTATATATTCTGGAACCTCTTAATATTATATGTATATAAGGTTCTTCAATTTACTTTGACGAACTAATCACTTATGTAGCTTTATCTAAATATTTAAAGACCATGCATCAAACCAGTAACATGGGAATTTTCAATACAACCCTAATGGTGTAATATGGCAACATAAAATTTTATAAAGCTATTTGTATAATTAAAACTTACTACTGACCTATACATTACGGTCAAGTTTAATTACTTAATTTATCTGCTAAAAGGTCTTCGCCATTTTGATCCAGTTCTACCCTAATAATCTATTATAATAATTATAAGTTTTCTTTTTCTATCCTAAATGAAGGGTAAGTAAGATTAATGACTTTAAGGTTTCCCAAGGAAAAAAAGCGCAAGTGAAGGATCTATCATTCAAACTAGGAATTGAGGCTTCAAGAAGCGATATTTCTATTTAATCCTTTCTCTTTCAGTAAATAGTAAAATATGTTCATCGAGAATACTTATTCAAATGTTTTGAGGAAAATTCCGATGGATTTAGTTGTAAAAGATCTTTTTTGTTTATGATTGATAAACTGGTAACTTTTTTAGGGTGTTTTGAGAAATGTTAGCGGTGTTTTTCGCCAGTGTATTTGTGAAACATTTTAAAAATTAACATTTAAACTGTATTTATAAGTATATCTAAAAATCTGGCTTCCTTTCATAGTTTTTAAAACTCTTGCATATAAATAGCAGGCCATCATGATCAATTTAAAATAAAAATTATTACGCTGACAATTCTACAAAATTCAGATATGTTGTCGGCGATATATAATTTTTAATTTTTCAAACCATTATAATGTTAAATTAATTCTACGTATTCGATCTCGAAACGGAAAGTTCGTAGTTGAACAAATTTACCGACCATTAGTGCAAGAGAAATCGCAATCGCAATAGTTTTTAATAAAATATGCTAGTAGTAAACAGATAACTAAACAGATTAGAACTACAAAGATATGAATTTAAAATAAATAACATATAATGTTTTTTCAATTTATAAAAATATATATAACATTTCTAAAGTAAAACTTTTGATAAATGAAAATTAAAATTGTACGAAACTTTTCTACTTTTGCATATACTGTTTAAGACAAAGAACAAAATTTAAATGATTACTTTATTAAATTATCATTTAAAATTTAATGTTTTAAATTACAATTTTAATTTTTAATGAACTAGGTAACGAATATACATATTCTTATTTTTTATCACATATTGTAGGCATTTATATGCTTCTATGGCATTACACTTAATCTAAAAGGTTTTATTTGTTTTCCAAGTTATAAAATTCATAATTATGTCTTCGATAATCCGCGGTTAAGGGTAAACAAATATAAATATTTTATTTTAATTAAGCTCTTTATAGAAGTCAAAGGATTTTAAAAACCGTTTAATAAAGATTATTTACACAAGTTCCGAAACCACACATTCAAGACATTTTGTGTTAGATATAATTTCTGCAATACCTTTCTGTCGTTTTGTTAAATATTTTTTTCAGAAACTTGCAATTGTTAGTCGATTAGAAATAAAAAAAGTATCGAGTAAAAATTTTAGAAGGCATTCAAATGATTTTCTTATGCAGCATAAAAATTATTTACTATTTCGCAAAACTTTTTTATACATATATTATTAAAACAGTTTCGGTAAAAACTAAATATACGCGCGAAATTTTTTAAATCAATCAAGCATATCATCTTTTATTTGAATATGTATTTGCTTAAATGTTATCAAGTTCAATAATATTTTTAATTAAAAATCGTGCATCAAAAGGGTTCGTGAGAGTTTTTTTATTTAACTTTATTGTGCATTTTTATTTTGTTTTGAGAAAACCGGGATCGTGTTCAGAAATTCGAAATATTTCTTTCAGAAAAGCATATCGGATAACTTTAAGCCTTAAAAAGCAATTTGGAAAAATTCATTTTTATCTTGTAAAATATTCATTTCCTAAAAAAATACATATAAAGTTCAATAGATTTATAAAGGGTAGAAGTTTTTATTATATAAGAAATTTGTAGTTGATATTAAAATTTGTAAAACTTAATTATTTCCTTTTATATATTAATGAAAACGTACCAAAATATTTATTTTTAATATGAAACCATGTTTTTAATTTGGGAAGGAAGGCGAACGTAAGGATACAATTAATAAATTCTAAAATCTTACCTGGATAAAAAGTGCCCTATTTAACACCTAAATGCATAATTATTTATCCCAAGAAAATATATTTTGTAAAGGTGTTTGATGATCAGTTTATTGTAAACTACAAATATTTATGGTGTCGGCTCGTCACTTGACTGTGGTTTTAAAATACGACGCCTGTCGCCAATAGCCCTCGTGTAGCTCTAGTGCGACGATAATTCAAACTAAACTAAACAAATGTTTATAATATCCCTTTATCTAGTGTAATTTGTAGTATTTCATTTATTAAGAAAATTTTAAATTATATTAAATTTACATGAAACTTCTTTTTTTAAGAGTATTGCGGATTTGGATAAAAAAAATTTAATTGTTATACATTTGATTATACGAAACTGTTTTGGTGCGTGTGTATTTGCTCTGAATTTGTTTAACTTTATTGTAAATGTTTTAGAAATATTTTCGACAAAACTATTTAGCTTATATTTAAAAAAATTACAAAGTAAAAAATATATCTAGAAATGTGTAACAATTGCTAAACCAGATCGTTAAAATAAAAAAAATGAATATTAAAAAAATTTATATTTGCTTTCTCCCCATAAATAAATGTGCGTAGCAAAAGCACTTCTACAGCGAATAATACCACCGGTCAGCTAACGTCTTTACGTGTGCCTATCGAGGTAGAATTTCCTCGGCTTTACTGCAGTGAAGCTATATTTCCGATATGAAGCTCAATACTATAAAAATTATTGATTCAAAGCCAATTTTGGAAACTACGTGACAATAAATACTTGTTTTTGCTTATTGAGCCACCCCAGCGTGGCTTTGTTATACAGATTTATATAAACTAGGTTCTGACGTATTATATTCGAACAATGTTAAGAACCGAAAATAACATTTATTTATTGTATTTTAACTATCTTTTTTAAGTGTATAATCTACTTTGTATTTATTGTACTGAACATTTGAATGGATTGAAATAGTTTTCCAAAACATTCTGTTTATTTTTTTCTTAAGTTCAATTGCTATTATTTTATCATTGAAACATACGTTTAATATCTTTGACATTTATTTAACACATATGAAAGTTCTATGAATAACATTCTGTCTGGTCTATGCAACAAACTTTATTGATTGTCGGTTTTTTCGGAAAAACTTAAAGTAAAAGTTACAATAATCATTAATTATAATAACAAAAGAGTTTATTGTAAGGTGAATAGAAAACAAAAAAAATCACTAATACATATTTTGAATTACGTAAACGAAATGCATTGGACCATCCCTCTCGTAATTAAAAGCAAGAAGCCGATGTGTTAGGCATAAGCTAAACATGGCGATGACGGAATCTATTATCATAAATGCGACTATTAGTTTTCTGAGTGTACAGGTGTTTCTGTTGTTAGCTTATCACTTTGACAAACCTGCATAATAAGATATTTCTTTATTTACGCTTTAAAAGAGAAAAAAAAACCTCATTCAACCAAATGTTTAATGTATTTCGGCGTTTTTCAAACCAATAAATATCGTTTGAGGATTGCCATAACCCCCTTATACTTATAAAATATTACTTATTATACAATATAACTTTATAGATATTCTTAGTATTAATACTTTTATTACGTTACTTTTTGTATATATTCTAGTTTAAGAAAATAGAATTTAGAATAATAAAAACATATATTTTTAAGTTTATTGTTTTTTAAAAGTGTAATGAGAAATAAAACTAATTATTTACACGTGTGACACTTAAAATAATGACTCGAAAATGAAAGATTATATATTTTTTGTATGCAACCAAAATAGTTCTTAGTTATATATGCAGTTGATGTAATCTTATCGTAATGCTACTGTCGCAGTTATGCCAAATAGTCCGAACATGCTACCAGTCTATTAGTCTGCGTTTAGTATAATAATTTAATGCAATGTTCTTTTTTTATCGTTATTCTAAAGTGATTAAAAGAGAGAAATTTGAATTTTTCAGTTAAAATTTATAAATTCAATATCTATATCGTTGGTGTCAAGTTCCGAGGACGATCTAATTTATTAGTCTCTAAAACACAGATCAGTCCTTTTCCAAATGATACATGCATCAAAAATACCATCTTGGCTCATTGCGTATGCAAAATAATCTGTATACATATTCTTCACGTTTTTGTGCATTATGGAAACATTTTTTTTTTAAATATTTGTTTTACTAAAGCTGTTTTTTCAAACGGATTTGTGTAAACTAAAAAAAATTAATTGGCCTTTTTATATTTTTTATAGAACAAAGTTTGAAATTATTTCTTATTTCATTGTGTTTGTAACGGTTAAAATTAACTTATAAACTGAGTTTCTCCTCAGCAAAAACTAAACTCATTTTCTTGTGAAATCAAAATAATGACAGAATTCATTGATTATTTTATGTCCCCTTCCATATTTCCACAATAATGGAAAAGAAAATCCAGGTTCCTCTTTCTCATTCATTAAAAATCGATCAACCCTAAGAAATCTGCCATAATCAAAACATCGATTCTCTGAGACTAATCCTGCCGGAGGTTTTTCGTGTGTGCCTCCTGATTGAAAAGAAAAAAGTTAATGCCGAATAATCTGCGGAAATCGCAGGACAAGGAAAGCCTTTCAAATCTATTTCTTTAAAACAAGTTCCATGGAATCACTATTTGTCGGCAGCTTGAATGTCAACACTACTAAAGGATTCAATCTACCACGAAATTCGAGTAAAATAAATAATAAAGTTATTTTGGTTGTATATTTATTGGGTAATACCGATAAGAACTTTTTTTAGTCAACATACAAGATTATTTTATGTACAAATACAAGATGGAACTTATTTATCATTAATCAAAAGACTTGCTAACTGAACATTGACTTAGAACATTGCTTGACATTGCTTACTGAATTGTACTTAGGGGGGTCAAAGAAGTTTTTTTTTTATTTTATGGTTCTGTAATAAATGTAGTTCTTCAGTTTTAATAAGCAGAATTAAGAAATGATTTGTTTAAACCTTATATACTTGCTGACTTATCGTACATTATGTATTTCAGTTAACTTACTCTTTGTGACTTAAATCTTCCAACACCAACAAATTAGAAAAAATAATGATTATTTTTAACTTGCATCTTTGCGTTTTAAATGCGCCTTTTACCATACTGCATTAAAAATGTCGTCTTATTTATCACTTAGAACAGTTCATATTTTGATGCTTAAATCAGACTAAACATCACAAAAACTGTATAAATATTTTGGAATATACTACAATTTACTTCCCATCAAATGGTGTCTTGATCAGATAATTTCAATTTGCTAATTCAGAATTATGACAGTCTTACAAAATGGCTACCATATTTAACCCAAAGACTTAAAACTGAGAAATAACCCAAAAAATCTAAACTTCGGGTTGTTAGGTAAAAATTTCATGAACCTAAACTATGCAACTAAGCTGTATTTATAATACCCTTAATACTAGATTTGGTTTGGACTTTGTGCATTTTTTTTTTGTAAAATTAGTTTCCATTTTTATAAAAGTGCACCGTGTGTCTGTTTGCAATTTATTTTAGATGTCATCCAAGTTGTTGTTGGCTTTTTTATTCAGTTTTTACTAAAATGAAGATTATAGTAAAAAAAGTATCGTTTTTTTAGTAGAGTATCTTTGCTTTTAGCACCCCTTTTGGGATTTTGTTTTGAAAAACACGGAATCCTTTTTAGTTCAAAGTGTTTAGTTTTAGTTTGAAAAGAGAATTTTATGGTATTTGGGGATTTTTAAATTTCTAGTGAGGTGTTCTGGGAGAGGATTTAAGTGTTTCTTTTGATCTTATCTTTTTTTTTTATCTTAAAAATATTTTTGACAATACAAAAAATTGGGGGGTTTTTACTGATAATATAAAGGTATTATGAATTCATGGGTACAGTTTAATTTGTATTTTATTAATAATTTTGAAGAATTTTTTTTAATGAATGTTATTTTTCAATTAATATTGTGATAAATACTAAACAGTAAAAAAAATATTTTTAAGAAATTACCTTAACTTTTTTCGCCATTTGACTTCCTCGTAATTGTCTCCTATAAATATGTATTTCGATGATGTATTGCTTTCAGTTTTCGGAATATTTCAATCAAAAACTTTTTTCGAATTTTACCTTTTGTCTAATATTATCGGTTTTGAATATTAACTAAATATTTTATGTAGTTTATAAAACATTCCTTCATGTGATACAAAAAAATATATTAAAAATTGATTATTGCGGCACATGGGAAATATTTTTCCTTTTATTATTAACATAATATTTTGGTATTTAAGTATTGTTTGGTATTTTCTTAAAATTTCATGACTTATAATTTATAGTTAAAAAAAGAATTATCCAATTTTACAATGAATAGTAATTTTGGGTGAAAAAAAATATGGAATTTGAGATGTAAAATGGTGGAACTTTGTTTATGGGACATTCTTTCCCATAATTTTTTTTATTGTGCACAACACTAAAAAATTCCTGATTCCGTGAAATATTTCTTTATTTATAACCAAAAAGAATCTCAAAGTACCTGTAGGGAAAAATACATGTTAACATGCGAACACGAATATCGAAAAAAATGTTCTATTGTGATACAGTTTGGAAAACGAAATAAGAAAAGTTATGGTCCTGAAAAAATATACACACTTATATCTTGACTAATGTTGTGCTTTGAGTTGTCAAAGAATTGAAGAATAGGGGATTCAGTGGTCGTTTTAGGAAAAATATAAAATGCTAAAGTACAGTTATTTGAAATCTTCTATTGGAAAATTCAGAATCGTAACATTTTTTTTTCGTCATAGCACTTTCCGCGTTAGTAATTTAAGTTTTTATTCGAAAACGTTTTCTAAACATAAAAAGAAGTACTGGTGGGATATTTTAGTTTAATAGATATAATTTTAAGTTGTGATGTAAAAGTGATTCGGACCGTATCTATTTTAGTTAATGCTGTTTAGTATATGGTTGAAAATTTATATTTAACATAAAAGTATTTCTCTAAATATGAACGATGTTTCAGCAAAATGATGGCATAAAACTGGACGCAAGATGGTATATAACTAGAGCTAAGAAAACTGTTTTCCATTCTTTAATTATAAAATTAACAACAAATATTTTTTGTTCTTATCTATGTTTGAACTGATTTGTACATTTATGTAATCGTTTTTAAATGTGAATGCATCTTATAGTCCTATCTAGCAAATATTTTCTGTTTTCACAAGATAAAAAAACTTGTATTCTATTACATTTGAAGAAACTTTAAATTTATTTAAAAACGACTTTTTACGTTTATTCTCATTAAACAATACGGTACATAAATGACCCATCCCAGCCATTTTATGTATATCAGATATCAATATAGTTATTTATATTTTCACAATCGTAAAGATGTCCCCCATACCGATATTTAAAACTGTTTTGAAACGACCAGGTGAAATGCGTTACGTTTTTTAACATACATAAAACTAACTTAAAGATCAAGTTGCTTGCTTTATATGATTATGTAAGCTTGTGGTGAAAAGCTAAAAAACCGTAAACGCATGCTTTACCAAAAAAATACTTATTAACTTGCCAGAAAGGTAAAACCAGTAATGCAAAGGAAAAATGTTTTACAGGATTTTCCAGTTGCAAAGCTTCTTTAGCCCTCGTGTAGATCTCGTGCGGTGTTAATCCAACTAAACTCAACCAGTAGCGACGCAATACAGAAAATATTAGTGCATTATAAATATTTACTGTAGCTCAGGATACGTTACAAATTAAACATGAACCCATGACAGTGTACAAATCCTCGTCGTCGGCATAGGATTCATGTACGCACCATCGTGGATACAGATGTAATTCGTATATTACAAATTTTCTTTCTTACTCAAAGCAGAAACAATCTTATCAACAGTGCAATATGTATCAGTGGTTGCAGATTTTATCTGATATAAAATGATAAAAAAAATCCATTTCAAAGACATTTTTTCAGTCAACTGTACTAGTTTTCGAATAAAGAAATTTTCATCAGGAAAATAACACAAATATTCTGTTTTCTAACTATTTTATCTTCAGTGGGGTCTTCTAGAGTGAAGAATTTATCGAAACAAACTTTACATTTATTTAAAAAAAAACTTCAAATAAATCGCTAAAAACCCTTATTAATATTCCTCGCACACTGTCGCTTTTTTGTTCCGCTAACAATGCGGCCCAAATTCCAATCGGAACGTCTCGGATAGAATTTTATTCACTTGGAATGAATAAAAATCGTCTGCAAGTTGGAATTGCAGGTGGGTCGCGGGGGCGGTCGACAGCAGCGCCGCCCTGCGAGAGGGTTTGCCACCAAATCATTTGGCCATCACCACTCCGCGTTCGAGTGTGGTAGGAACCTCGTTCGTCGAGTAGAAGCATTTCGCAGGGTAAGTTGTTGCCAGTTCCCTCTCGTCCAAAAGTTGTCAGAGCAGACGATAGTTAGATAGGTCGAGAAGATGAAAAGGGATAGGAGATTTATGGAATCGTGTGTGGGTATGTAGTGAAGTGTTGTTCGAATTTATTAATTTGATTGTATGATGATTTTTTTTATTTGTGTTGAGTAGTACATGAGAGGTTGTTTTATCTTTATATTAAATCAAAATAAAGATACTCAAAACTTATATACAACTCCAAATTTAAAGTTCGAAATCAATTTAACTAAAAATCACTACCCTTTGTGGACGAATTTGTTTAAATGAATGTATATTTAAAAACTAATAATATATTTCTAATAATTTTCTTTAAAAATATTTTTATACTTTAACAATTTTTATAACGAAGGTTGTATTCTGGATATAAAATGCTGTTACAAAAGGAAGTAAATGTACCGGGAAATAGTTTAAAAATAAGTTTTCCATTTCTTCTAAGCTATTTTTTCTACTTTTTAATATATCATTGACATTGTACACAAAATAAGTCCTTAATATTCTCCTTTTAAAAAATTTATCTTGTTAAGTTAAAGGATTATTGAATTGGATGATTTAAAACTTTTTCATAGCTAATTTTGATCTTGACGCATTCCAGTTCGGGCCATTTGGCTCAAACAGCATTTAAGTGACTTGTGTTATAGTTGTCTTTACAATGTTTTCTGAGAGCAAGTTATAGTTACATTTAAAATATATTAGAAAACTAAGTATTTTAAAGCATTTTTAAAGAAATAAAGTCATAATAAAAGTTAAGTTAAGTTTAATTTTTTTTAATTGTGATATATTTCTTCACTATTACAAATGAGGTTATTTACATGACGCACGAAAATATTTTTTTTGCCCACGAAGAAGTAATGCTTTAACTGAAATAAAATGTATTTGATTTTATTCAATTGAAACTGCTATTTAGAATCTAACAAATATTAGTAAAAAAAATGTATTGCATATTTCAATCTACATATAAACTCGAGTAATAATAAAACTGAAACAATTTTTAAATTGTTGTTCAGATAAATGTTCCTGGTTTTAAGAAAATTTTCAGCTCATAAATTGAAAAAGGTATTAAAAATTTTCATTTTAATGCAATAGGAATTTTATTATTGTATAGTGTCAATCATTAACGACTTTCTGACCCTAATGTTTACTTAGTTTATTGCTCAGTTAATAAATCACTCGGATTAGAAATAAAGATAAGGCTTTAGAAATGAATGCAAGTGTGGATTAATTTAATAAATACATTAAAAATTTCGAGAAAGTGCTAATATATATTCTTAGCAAATGTTGGTTTTAAATTTTGTATTAAGTCAAATTAAAGCTTTTAATTTGTGTTTATAAAATCGACTATTCAATGCTTAGAAAATTATGTGATTTTATTAGGTGCATATTTTCGGACAGAATTAGTTCAATTTTAATAGTACATTTAAAATGAAACCTTTGTTTCTAGTATATTTTTTTAAACCGTAAGCATTTTCATAAAAAAATTTATATTTAAGTACATTTATTTACGTCACTTTACATTTTAACTTTGGGGGACTTTCGATACTATTTTTTTTCAAAACAAATTCCCCATTATTTGATTTCTTTTAAACAAGATTTTTTAGTCTTTTGTCTGAAAAAAAATCCACAGATTGGGTAATTCCTACCTAGAACTATTCGCATTTTGGTGACATCTATAAATTTAAAAAAGGCTCAAATCCACCAAGTGGGAAGTTCCCCAAGGGACTGTGAACCACTTTTTACATTTAGTAATTCATTTGCAAAGAGGATAAAAATACATTAAATATAAACTTAAATGAACTTTGTCATTCTGTATAATTAAAAGGTCTCAATCCGTTATCTTTTACTTTAGATTACTAATTGCGAGTAACTTTTATTCAAACGCTGACAATTTAGAAAATTTTAAGGATTAATGAATAATGTTATTAAACTCTAAATATGTAAGCATCTTGTTTCGAGTTTGGGTCTTATAATTACATTTTAATAGTATATCAATACGAGATGCATCTATGTAATATTGTAGATAAGCTTTCGCTTTCAAAATAACTTTTTTATACTTTATTTTAAATGTTTCTAAAATTATTCAAATATACGTTTTAAAACCAAATATACTAAAATTCAATTATTTCTAATATATATATGGTTTAGACCTAATTTATTTGTTTATACTGTGAAGAGGTTTAGTAACCCTTTAAAATAGAACTTTTTGAAAGACAATGCGAAATCTCTTTTTTCAAATATTATTCAAAGACAATTTCAAAATGTTTTTGTAATAGATAGTTGCCTAAATTTAAACATAAGAAGTTCCAATGCAAATTTTTAGTTATCAAAATGTCAAGACACATCTTCAAGTTATGTTTCGTTTAAAAGATTTTAATGAAGCTCTCAAAATGTGACAGCTTGAAAATTTGAATTTATCCATACATTAAGTTGTTTTAGTCATATTGGATATGTTAGTTTAAAATTGTTTTTCCTTCAATTGAAAAAGAATTGTTAGAAAACTAGGATTTCTGTATACTGTTTCAACTGTTATCATTTGCAGCAATAAAAACACTTGTATGAAACTATCGACTAAGAGTTACTGAAATAGAAGCTTATAAGTTAATATTCAATTATTTATGAAACTTAGGACTTCGGTTGGTGTCATTTAAATTAAAAACTTGAATCACTAAATAGTTGCTTTCAATTCTATGACCATATACAGAGTCTTCACATATGAATTAAATTTGAATTAAAATAGTAGAAGTTGAATTTACTTAAGTTCTTGGGCAATTTTAATTCGGTTCTATTTTCACTTAGCGGCAATGCGCACAAAATATTATTCCTAACAAAAAAATGCTTGATATGACATGCAGAGTAAAAAGTTTAGTCTTTTATCTTAGCTTCTTCATCTTTGGTTATCCATCGAAAAATAGTTTTTATTATACTAAAACTAGTTCATTTGACTTTTGCAGAACATTAATGTTAATTTGATTCCGACGTCTTACAACCGACAAAATAGCAACAATAAAAAAAATTCCAAACACAATCGAACACAACCCCTTTTCTTCCCCAGACATCAACATCCCCCTGTTGCCATCGGGGCCTGGAAAAGACAAACTTTCATGTCACGTGTTGGAGGCAGTCCAGGTGTGACGTAAGGGGACAAAGCTTCATAATTATGACGCTAAATATAAATGGGAGAAGGAACAAAAGTATCTAGCTCAGATACCAGATCGTGAGTGTTAAGAGAAGTTCATAGCTTTGATTCCCTTTCGGTTGTCAACTAAGGAATCAGGTATGCGAAGTAAGGTTTTTTCTAATGGCTATATAATACGTGTTGGCAGGGCCAGATCTACCATAAGACCTGTTAAGCCCGCACTTGGAGCCCCAAATTTTAGCGGCCCCTACATATTAGTTTCTATTATGCTAAATGCTGTTGATTAACAGAATTTCTGTAACTTTTAAAATTTTTCAAGACCCTACTTTGTTTATAGATTGACTTTTATTCAGACATGAACCTAAAGTGATTGGTTTAATCAATTTTATAAAGAAATCGATAAGATGTTAGCAAAAAATAAGATACATTGGCCAACTAGCACCATCATTACGGGCAATCCTGCACAACATCCGTAAAAGGGCTTCCAAAATTTGTTGGGCCTATAATCTGAGTTCCCTAAATCAGGCCCTGCGTATTGGCAAACTTAATTCGGTCTAATTGGGAGATAAATGTGTAATTAAATACTACCAATGGCAGGCCAGTCACAAGGGGAGAACAAAAATCCAGTACCGTCGAATGGGATAATTTTGGTCCTGGAGGGTAACTTTGGCCCATGTTTTTCAACTAATAACTTCTCATTGAATACTATCTTTAAAATGTGTTTGTCTTTTTATATTATTGGTAGCTCTGCATTGACTTACGAGTAAAAAAATAGTCGAGAAAAGTCAGTATTAGGGTTTAAGTTATCCTATTTGACCGTGGCCCGGTTGTCCGACCGAGCATTTGTGGCACTGTGGGTCAGGTCAAAAACATCAGAAGACCAGAAAATAATAATAAAACCTACTAAAAAATAATTAATGATAATTATTCCTTTGAAAAATGTAATATCTTTCTTTTTCTGTCCCTTTCCCTATTTTTTGACCAGAGGCAGAGTTTATGGAATACATAAAAATCAAAATGAGTATTTTATATGCTTTAAAAAAGAAAAATTTGAAAACTAAATCTTCATTCTCGTCCCAGTAAAAAAGACAAACAAATGTCATACTTTAGTGACATATTTTAAGTCTTTTATTTAGTTAGTGGTTGCAGCGAAAATATTTTTAAAACATTTGAATGGCTCTTTATGTAATAAAAAAATATGAGAAAGGAATAAATAAATCCCAAAAAAATGAAATCTATGGTATTAACTAAAAATGGACAAATCCTTAAGAAAAATACGTCCTTTAACTTGTTTGCATATTTTTCAACAAGTACTATTTTATAATTTGAAGGACACTTTGGAATATGAAGATTACTTGATATTTTTAAAAAAATGAATGCGCGTTTTATTCTATTACACAGCAGCAGTAAATATGTAGTGCACTTATCTTTTTTATTCCCTGTATTGAATACAAATTGATATCACTATTTTTTGTTTGTTTTATTTAATATCTTAAATTACAAAACATATATAACATTTAGTTTTCAATGAATCTAAGTGGGAAAGTATAATTTGAGTTGCTAAGGCGTTAATTTGCTGGTCCCAAGATTTTCGATTCAATACGGTTATTGATTTTACCATGCTATAAAGAAAATAAAACCTAGTTTTTAGTGTTAAAATCAAATACAAAGGATTTTCATTCAATATAGCAAGACATTGTAACAAATTAACAGATTTATTTTTAACCATATTTTTTTCAACCAAATTTTTTCACAACTACTCTTGGGGACCCAATTTTAGTTCTAGTGGTATTTTGTTAATACACTTTGAAATATTTTTGAATATATATCTACAAAAATTATAAAATAATGTCAAAATAACTCATTTTAAGTATGAGTTAAAAGAAATAAGTAATTTAATTCCTATAATTATGTGATAAAATTCACTTCAATTTATAATGCAAATATTGGTGAATATCTTTGAAGTAATCTTAATTTGATGGAAGCTTTCTTTTGAATATTTTAATACATATAAAAACAATATAGCCACGGATATTAAGTCGTACAGTTGTAAGATTCTTTTTGTGTTTGTAAATTTTTCAATCTTTTTGAATAGTTATTTGAGGTTTTTTTTCAACATATTAGTAGTGAGCAAAATTTTGGTATAACGATCCTCCGTAAAACCGGTGGTAGCACATGCTGTTACCGTGATTACAGAGTAAAGTTTCACCAAAGTTTTCAGAAATCTATTTTTATTTATGCTATTGAAAAACTTAAATTATATTGTTATACAAATTTTTTTAGCCTACTTTCCCTTTTTAGCTTCCACACTACGTTTATAGCGTAAAAAGTGGAAGGTATTATAATCGTTCAGTCCGTCCGTCTGTCACCCACTTTCACAGAAAGAACCACAAGTCCCACAGACAAGTGGGATACGTCATTTTGAAGCAAAAAAATCAGATTAGGTTACATTCCAAATTTCATTAAAAAATTTTAATTAGAAGTTTATTTAAAATTTAAATAACTAAAAATTTAATCTACATTGAAATAACATGCTAATTCCATTTTTATTCAATATTTTCACTGTTGCCATTTCGTTAAACGTACGAGAAACTTTATTTAAAATATAACTTTTGAAAAAGAATATTTATTTATGCGATATAATTCAGTTTGGATTGTTGTAATATCACAATAGAGTTCTTTTGATGGTTTATTATATATGTATGAAGAAAGATGCATAGAAAATTCTAACTTGGCATAAAAAATAGGCAAGGTTTCGCTTTTATTTTTAAAGCATCAATTGCCCTAATTATATATTTTTCGAACTGTAAATTAATTTCACAAACGATAAATAACTGAATTTTCGAAAGAAATGTAAATGGTAAATTGTGGCGACACAAAGATATTTATTAAAAAAGATTACATTATTATTCTTCGAACTTCAAACAAATTAAGCAAACGATAAAGTCTAATTATTAAATCTGAGAAAGAAGATTAATGAAAATAATTAATTTTATCGTTTAAATGTTTAATTACAACTAGCTAAAGGCTCTGTTTGGCGAATTTCTTTCTGAGGTGTATAAATAGTTTGTTTCCTGTTTAGCACAAATGTTGTGTGGAAGCGGTTTAAGTGACAGATTCTGTAACAAACCTACTTGTTTCTATTATTTGAAAGGATTTAGTGGGACATTGAAATTGACATGCTTTAGATGTCCGCTTGTCTGTAAATCCGTTTTTTTAAGGTGTAGTATTGTGTGAACTCGTTTTTTTTTTTTGAAGAATTTTAGTGAGAATTAAAGTGACATTTTTTAGAACTCCTTGTTTTCTCTTTATATTGTTTCTCTAGTTAAAATAAGTGAGCCAGTTATTACTTTGAGTTTATACCAAAAACTAAAGTATTTATATATTTTCCGTGTCTTGAGAAATGGAACATCCGTATTGGCTACTAACTATTTCTAAGTAGACTTTTCATGCTTAATGAGTTATCCTTAACTTAATATGCGCGGCGTTTATTGACTTAATATGCGCTGTTTAAATACGCTTTACAACATTGCCCGTAAGGTCGTATCAAAGCTTTTTTTTTATCAAGTAAAAAAATTCTTTTACATTTCTTGTGCAGTTTTACATGTGTTTTGAAAGTATGATGAACATATTGTTAGAATTAACGGTGCAATTATTTTTATATAGCTCATAGATTTTAAAATATGAAGATATGAGTTGAAACCGTTACAGATTTTATTTTTCATGCTCTAAATTTTACTAAATGCCACTATCACTAAGCCTTTAATAATGGTAATGTTTCTTTAGCGGTTTTATCAAAACTTCTTTTTTATCTATATCAAAATAATTCATTGTAAAATAGATAATTTTTACACATTTTGCTCGATGCATTATTTTTGACATTTACTTAAATTTTTAATTTTATTTTCCTTTTTTATTTTATTGATATCATTTTTTTAAAAATCATTATTTTATGATATAGTATTACATAAAATGTCTTTACATAATAAGGTTTGACATTTAACACACACCAAAATAATTAAATTTAGTTATCCCACATTTTAAAAAGTTTTTGGTTCCACCTTTTAGAACATATTACGGCAAAGTAGATATCAAAATGAAAATCACTATACACCAAGCGCACGTTACATAGGAAATTTATTTCATTTAAACACACCTTAACAAGAAAACCCTTTTTTCCGAATTCACAAGTGGTACAAAGTTACATTTCCCTGATCCGATATTGCACAGAATTGCAGGAAGAAGTTATGTATGGTAAACATAAATGTACGAAATATGTTTTCTGTGAGGAATATTTTTATTTTATCTTTGCCAATTCAAGATTTCTTCCCTCAGTTTTTGAATAAATGAAAAAACGCGCGCAACCCCACGCATAAAGGAAGACGTGAGTAAAATTTTTGCGAGTTGTTTTGCTTTGAATGGGGGTTTATTTTTTATTATGGAATTGGGATATATTTTTGCATGTTTATATCTTTAAAATAAACCTATGTCCGTACCTCGGAGCAGGGTGTTTTGATTTGTAAGGATTTAGAAAAGACTTAGAACCTAGAATCGAAAAAATAATAATTTCTTGTTTTGTTTTTGATGTCGTTAAAATAGGCGTAATTTCAAGGAGAACTGAACTATCTACGAAAAGAAATAATTGTAAAACCTTGAAATCTTTGACTATTTTACTTTTTTCACATAAATTTCATTTAGTAATTCTAAATTTTCTACAACTCTTGTTTTATTAAAGTTTATATACTTAAATAACAAGTTTAATAATTTTCTCAAAATTACTTTTTTTTGCTAATATGCGTTCGCTCCTTACTGCAAAACAAAAGTAATTGTGAAAATATAAATGAAGGGCATTAATGTTTTTGACTTTGAAATAACGACATTGTTCTTTAATTTTATAATAGCAAACATTGAAGATTATTGCGGATACTTTAATGTAATAAAGTTTTCTTCAAAGGAAACTTCAAAAGAATAATTTTACACCAACTAATAACAATAACACGAAAATCATCATAAAAATAGGTTTTTGTATAATTTTATCATAATGATAAAAAAATAAATAAAAGTAACAAGATTTTTTTAAAATAACCAAGCTCTTTAAATGTCTGAGTTTATAGAAACTAATTTAAAGCAATAAAATAGTCTTTTTTTTGGCAGAAATACGTAATTTCATTTTCCTTGGGGTTTTGTAAAAGCTTAAATATTTAATAAAGTAGGGAATAAACGGATAGACAAGGAAAAATTTTTTACCGTGCTTTTACTAAACATTGCTTAGCTTTTGAATATTTTATATCGTTAAATGTAATTTAAAATGCGGTTTTTACTGATATGAGTCATTCTCAAAAAAAATTACAAATGATGTTCCTTATAGTCAATTTTTTTTAATGTTTGGGTTACAGATATTTCGCTTGAGGTGTTTATATATAAAAGAATACATTTAAGTTATTATTCCATTGCTTTTGTTTTGGTATTCGATAATGAGTTTACAAATATTTTACTTATTAAATTTTTTTAAATGTAATTTTCTTGCTGTGCTGTTGGTTGCTCAATGCTCATCTATATCGGTCATTTTGAAAGTGAAAGCGAACAAATGCAATCGCAGTACGAGAGAAAAATGACAAAAAGAGCTTTACATCATCTGAAACATTCAAATTAAAAAATTTATAAAATATTTTTGGTAAAATTCACGTGTCCTATGGCAGAAAATGAAAAAAACAAAACAAGACAAGATAATTATAACCTAAATTAAAAATAATTAGTAGTAAAGACAGCTAAGTATCTGGTCTTCAAATAATCTTTAAACTATCATTTAATTATAATATATTTAATATTAACTTAATATATTTTGTCCCGCATAACTAAAATTGTGTTTACTTTGTTACCAAATTTTTATAAGTTGTTATAAATAAATAAGTTATAAATTAAGTTGTTTAGTGGAATAAGTACCGCCATAGACACTTAATTTTGAAACAGATGCTCTTTTTCTCATAACATTTCGGCTTTTGGAGGAAAAAATATATAGTTTGCAAATTAAAGTGAGTACTCTTATTAAATTTCAACTATGTTATGCTGCTTAGATTAAACTGTGAATTATTTTAGTCAAATGGCCGTATAAAGCATTATAGAATATAATTACGATAAGCTAAACATAAATTATAAAGTATAATGACAAACAATAAGCAGTATACAAATTTAAGAATAAGTTTAAACAGAAAGAGAGAGTTTCAAAATTATAAGGCTCTTTTTTAAATTAATATATTTCTTGTAACAATTTATTTCGACAATTTCATTCCGAAATCAGTTGTTAGTATCTTAGAGGGGAGGTCTAGTCACGATTCGGTAGGCTGTTGCGTTCTTTAGTTAAGACCGTGGAAAAACGACTCTAAACAATTTTACAAAATATTTCGACCTGAATATTTTTTTAAGTAATTAAACTATTTTTTTGCAAGTAAAATGTTTTGATTCCGTAATACTAGGTACGTTGGTGCTCCTTTGACAAACCCTTACTAGAATGGAAGCCTCATTCAAATAATTTCCTCCGGATTTTCTTTTTAGCCAAATGAAAGACGCAATAATGAGAATTGTACGTTATTATTACCGGATTTATCTCATTTAACTATAACATAAGCCACTTCAATTGTACTCATTTAAAAGAATCTAACTTTACTGTTCTCAAAGAATTCTGAGGCAAAGAATCAACCAATCGATCTGAATTGTCATTGAACATAATTCGAAGTAAGGAAATCATAAGCGCCACTGGCTAAATTGAGACAAATTGAGGCTGAATTAGAGATTTTTTAATAGATAGAACTCTTTAGGTAATTGCAAAAAATATTTTAAATAAAATCCAATTTGATTTATGAACAAATTGAAAGCTGGAAAGGTGACATTATTTGAGAATTACCCATACAAGTTACTATAATTTGCTTATGCGGCAAAACGATATGTGGTCACAATGATACTGTTTCTTCAGTTAGTAAAATTCTTTTAACAATCAAGAGAGCAACTCCATTTTTTTTATTCTCTATGTATTCTTGATTTAATTAACTTAAACTTTACGGGAACTTGTGATATTATAAGCTTCAATGTGAAAATTACTTGACTTTTACGTGAAAATTAAATGCAGGATGCATATAAAATATTATATTTAATTTTTTTGTGCAAATTGGTAAAAATATAGCAAAAACTAAAATGCTATATGTCTACCAAATTTTGATACAAAAAAAATACATCTACCTTACTCTCCAGATTTGTATCAAGGGAAATGTTCAAGGTAACTATTTTGAACTGATATAGGTCGACTCGCATGTGAATAACACCTTTACCAAATAAATAAAAGTTAAATTTAAGTTTTTAAAATTCGTCATTCGTATAATGTAATTTTCTACATAAATTGTTAAGTTCTATGGTGTTTGTTTCTTATATATTTTTATTTCGAAAATTTTAACCCAATAGCTTATTTTCATAAGACAAATTTTACGGCTAATCGTTGTTGATGAGACTAAACAAACTAACTTATTGGAGATATTAGTGTTTATTATTAACAATTATAATATATTTTTAAATGGAAAAACAGTACTGCATGCATATCCCTTATGTGAATCGAAATTTCATAAGTTTACATTTCTAAAAATAGTTTTGTTTCAATATCTTTTCCAAGAAATAAAATCAATAAAAATATTTCATAAATAAGTCAAACACATCCACTTTTCCCAGTGGGATTATGTGACGTCAACGTCTTGAAGGGGTACGCTTCAAAGAAAAATGCAGAAACTAAATCTTAAAAAATGTTCTTCAAGACTGCGTTGCTGTCTTTTGTTCGTTTGCTTTTCAATATCCCCTTGTTGGAGTTTGCTGTCAATTACCGGATGTCTCATCTCACTTTCCATGTCTTCATTTTACTTTGTGTTAGTACCGAGTTTCGTTTTTGGTGAACAATAGTACTACTTTGTAGGAATATAACAATAATTATGAAACCTAATTCTATTCTGATGAAAGACTTTTTACTTTCAATTACCTTATATGCTATATAAGGTAATGAAAAACAAATTCGGACTGAAATCCCAAATAGAAATTCTGTGTTTTGAACACTTTTGGGGGGGGAAGCTACTGATTTTGAAAAAGTGATTGGTCTTCTAGATTCTCTGTTTGAAATCACTCTACCGCTCGAACTGAAAGAGCTGTAGAGTTTTGGTACGCGAGTTACTAGTACCTGTCGGACGCCAAAATAAGGTTTTCTAGAAAATCGTGCAAGCGCTATTTGTAGATGTCGTAGGAGTTTTTAGGTTTTAAAGGTATTGTTGAAAAACGAAAAGAGAGAGCCAGTGTGTTTTAAAGAATGTTCGTTGTGTTAGAATTTGGATAAACAGAAATGAAATATGTTAAAATCGATTTATGCATGGCATCTGTTGAAAATAATTTACTAGCAAAACTATGGGTTCACAAATGTCCCAGTAACAACATTAACTACCCATAAATCATTTTATGTATTAAATATGATATACTTTATATATTAAAAAAATTCAACTTCGTAAAACGTGAGGTAAACAAACGTTTTGCAGTGCCAAAAAGGGGCGTACCTTGAACAAACTTTACTTAGGGCTTTTTTGAGTGAGTTTAGTACTTTCTGCGAAACTTAATTTATTGAATTTTTATTTGAACAGAGGAAAAAACATATACTGTGTTTCCCTACGCATTCTTTCACCATCTTGTTTTAAAATATTTATAGATGGATTTTCAAAGACAAGCAAAGCTTGTCGTTTTCCCTCAATAAATCTTTAGTTTCAAGCACACACATTCAATAAAACTAGTTAAATTTTATCATTAATCAATTCGACATTCAATTGCGATTTAGTAATACGACAAGGTACTGAAAAGTTAATTTTTTATCGGAAATATAAGACAAGTTTTGGAAAATAGTTTTAACCTTGCCTAAAAATTTTAATTAAAACTAGAGGGTGTAACACTACACGACTTCCAATTACCGCTTAATAAATCAATACACACATTTAAAAGTAATTTCATAACTTTAAGATGAATTCAATAACCCTTTCACATGCTCAATTTTTTAAAAACTTTATGACGTCCGATAGTTACTGAGAACTCGTATACCAAATTTGATGTCCATTGCTTTTTTAGTACGACATGTAGAGTGGTATCAGACGGACAGGCAGCAAGCAGGCAAATGTTCAAAAACCACTTTTCGAATCAGCACTCCAAAACGTGCGTAAAATTACAATCTCCATTTCGGATTTTCGACCCCATTGCAATGTTTTTATAGCCTTATGTCATATTAGGTAATTAATAGCATTTTTTAATCGTAAAAGAGTAACGTTTGGTTCTTAAATACTTTTGAGTACAATATTTTCAAATATAATACATCGTATCTTCAAATTCTCAAAAATAAGTCAACTGTTGGTGATAAAAAAATCTTTTTATAACTGACATATGTTTGAATCTATAATAATAAAAGAAAGTCTGTCCGTTTGTTTGTCTGTGGATCGTGAAAGACCTACTTATACTGCTCGAAATAATTCAAAATTTTTAATATAGATTCCCTGTAATACGTACGTGTGCACCTGAGGCTTAGTTTTTTCATATTTGATTACGAATTTTTTAATTAATATAATTTACAAAAATACGTCTTCCACCTGAGAGTGAGAGACCAAAACTGGGGCTTGAAAACACATTGGCCGTGCCGAAACAGGGGCTTGACGTCATCCGTAGATAAACATGAAATCCAGTAAGAAGAGCCGTTAAAAAATTGACACAAATTCGATTTCTACTTTTAATTTTCAATTTGAAATTAACTTTAGCGCGAGCAAAAATTAAGTATAAACACGAAATATCAAGAGATTTTAATTTGTAGGATTATTATTTGCCATCATTATTTTACTTCATTTATTGATTGTAGAATGATTACCACATTTGGTTGTTAAATTTTTAATATTGCCAAAAGTCGCCAATGCCATTTTATTACAGTTGTGTCAAAAACAAATCACCGTTATTAAAGGTTAACCCGTGCGACGCCGGGTTTAAAAAGCTAGTATAGATTATAAATATTGAAGTAAATTCAATTTATGCAGAGAGTTGTGCCGAATAAAGAGATTAAAAAAATAAAATTCAAACCAAACTATTTGAATTCTTTTTGGCAGTACAAAAGTTATTAAGTGTTGCCAATCAACAATGATAATAATTATGCAAATACATTAATAAAATATTATTGAGTTGAACAATAAAACGCTGTTACGATCCTTTTTACGACATTTCTAACTTGATAAAACAAAATACTATTAACTGATTTCCTATGTCATCCAATAATTTTTTGGTTGAATTATTAATATTTTTATCGATTTACTTAAGTTGGCATCACTTAGGAATAATAATTTTAAGAGAGCGCGATAGCGCGTGACTGATGTATTTTAAAAATTAAGACGTTGAAGTCAGTTGAGACTTAGTAAGAATAAACTGGGTTTGAAAATAAACATTAACATTTTAATTTCAGATATTTAATGCAAAGAATATTAAAATTGTTTTTAAGTGATTCTAAACGGCATAAGTTCATTTGCAAAATAAGTGTTTTTTGTCACTGGCAAGAATTTTGAGACGTTGGAACAGTCAACACTGTTATAAATGTACTATTTACTTTAAATTTTGCTTCATGGAATTGAAAAAATTTTAATTTTTCACACCCATAAGATTCTTTAAAACCATATTAATAAAAATATTTGTAAAGATGCTTTTTTTCACAATTTTTAATTCATTAAAATTACTATATTTCAAACTTATATAACGTACCGTTAAATGCAAAATTTAGCAATTCCTATTTCTTTTTCAACTCTTTAAAGGAAAAAATGCTTCATTCAAATATTAGATTTTCGAAATTTATACTTCTTTTAATGAAAACTTTGAAGTTCCCTTTACTTCAACATTCAAGTAGTTGCTTAATTCAAAGTTTTTTTACTAAAATATAACAGAAATACAGAAACTGGAATACTTTTATTTATCCAACTATAATTTACATCAAAAGATTTAATGAAACAATTTGTGGTTTTATAACTACTGCATTAAACTGAAATTTGTGTTTCAAAGTAATTAATCTTTTATATTGCGTACGTATTTGAATGTCCCACGAAAGTTTATAAGAGATCTGATTGTATGTTTTAACTGTATTCGTCATTTTCATATAGAGATTTCACTTGGGACTGGCAATTTTATTTTCTCCAGAGGGTAAAGTTTATATAGCTTCATCGTCTTGGCCACCTTTTTTGGATGCCTTGGCGGGGCTTTTACTGGAACTTTTCTTCTTAGCGGATCCAGACCTGGTAGCCTCTTCATCGTCTTGGCCACCTTTTTTGGATGCCTTGGCAGGGCTTTTACTGGAACTTTTATTCTTAGCGGATCCAGACTTGGTAGCCTCTTCATCGACTTGGCCACCTTTTTTGGCTGCCTTGGCGGGGCTTTTACTGGAACTTTTCTCTTTAGCGGATCCAGACTTGGTAGCCTCTTCATCGTCTTGGCCACCTTTTTTGGATGCCTTGGCGGGGCTTTTACTGGAACTTTTGTTCTTAGCAGATCCAGACTTGGTAGCTTCTTCACCGTCTTGGCCACCTTTTTTGGATGCCCTGGCGGGGCTTTTACTGGAACTTTTGTTCTTAGCAGATCCAGACTTGGTAGCCTCTTCACCGTCTTGGCCACCTTTTTTGGATGCCTTGGCAGGGCTTTTACTGGAACTTTTATTCTTAGCGGATCCAGACTTGGTAGCCTCTTCATTGGCTTGGCCACCTCTGGATGCCTTGGCGGGGCTTTTACTTGCGCTTTTTTTGCCAGAGGATTCAGTTTTGGTAGCTTCTTCATCGTCTTGGTCATCTTTTTTGGATGTCTTGGCTTGACCTTTTCTAGCGTTACTAGCTTGCTGAGTGGCTTGATTTGCTTGTTGGTTGGCTTGCTCTTCTTGAGTTGGAGTGGTTTGTTGACTCCTTTTCTCAGCTTGGCTTGCTTTCTCGTCAGAAGCTTTACTTTGGCCAGAAGATCCGGATTTTTTTGAGGAACTCATTTTTAATTTCGAAAGTTAAAAATATCTATTTAATGGCTGTGAATATTGACAAACTCTAAAATTCGACGATAAAACTTGTAAATTTCAATTTTTTTTTATCGTAAACTTTCTTACGGGTAATAAACTTTGACGTGCGACTGGAGTCTTAAATAAACTAGAAATGAGGAAATAGAATTCTGTCAAAAATTTAAAATCGTCGTCACGGGATCTCATGCTATTACTCGTGAAATTCTGCTTAAAAAAATCTCGTGTTTTTTTTAATTTTATTATTAATATGATTTATTAAAAATAAATGTAGCAAACTCTAAAACGTTATTCCACTTAATAGTTTTCATAAAGCTACATTTTAATTTTTTTACAAGGCATCAACTACATTAACTCGGCGCGAGTTTGCTGTGTAATATATTTAGAGACACGTTAAATAAATAAAAATGCAGTCTTATCCAAACCATATCTGGATTGTTCCAACTAATCCTAAGACACGGTAAAATGCTGTTGCTTGAACCCTAAGGATTTTTGGTTGAAATATTTAAACACATAATATATTTATTCCCCATCTTTTTTTAACACAACTCACTAGGAGTTTCAACTATATACCAAAATATTACTAAGAAATTAACGTGTACAACATTCATGCCCATGTGTGAAAAACGAACAGGAAAGGAACTTTTATCCTATCCCTATAGTTCTTTAAAAATGTACTTAAATCAAAGCATCATTTTATATTTTATCTTATAAAAAAAAGTTCATATTAAAATCATAATTAATATATTTCTATTATTTATCTGCATGTATAAGCATGCATAACTGCAATTTGTGTTTAGAAGTGAGCTTTAAGAGTTGCATAGTTTGCTCCATCTATTTATGTTTCAGTGGGAAGGGAATAAATGTCCTTGTGTAATTCGTCACTTAACTGTGGTTCTAAATTATGATGCCCGTCGCGACGCCAATAGCCATCGTGTAGCTCTAGTGCCCCTGGTGTTATTCAAGCCGTTAAAATATATGTTGCCCAAATTATTGTTTTTTTTTTATTATAGCTGAGGGATTTGGGAAAATGGTCATGTTTTTAAAAAAAAAATTTATATTTTTTTTATGTCAGTTGAACTTTTCCCACTGCAAAGATGCGATAACCAAACATTAATCTGTTAAAATTCATTGTAAGGTACTAAATCTTATCGAATGCAATACTTTTTAAACCTAGATTTTTTTTGTCAGTTTTTTACACCATGAACTATCTAGTCAGTTTATCTAGTCAAACTTCGAATTCACTATCGGTATTTTGACCCACTTTGAGAAAATGAAATTTATGATAGCTACTCTATTATTTTTGAACTATGTCACACCTTGCTTCCCTTTTACAGAAAGAAAATAAGTAGTCGGTTGGAACCATTACATAAAGTACTTTCATACTGATACCAATTGAAGAGTTTAGTGGGAGAACGTGCTAAGTGACAAAAAGGTGAAACCGAGAAAATGAACTTGAAAGTTTTTTGTTTGCACTTGGATCCAACGGTACTTGCAAACAGAAAAAAATATACTTAACGTTTATGAAAAGGGGGAAGTTTATGAAAAACGGGAAACTGGATATCTTTAAAGGATGGAATAACATGTTCATTGACACCAAAATACCTTTTTTTTTTTCAAAAATGTCACTTAGCACATTCTTCCACTAATCTCCCCAATTATGTTAACAGCAAAGCTTTAAATCGGTATAAGATTAATCGTTCGATTTTAAGAGAAGTGTTTTATAATAAAGTAGGATTCACAGAGTAATTATCTATTCGGAAAAACTGTTCTATGCAATATGCAATTCTCTAAGTATATCGCGAACTAAACTAAATTTTAGCGTTACTATCTAATTCATCTATAAATATCTCTACTGTTGTAATCTAAACATGTAATCACCACCGTGCTTCTAATAACCTTAAAAAGGCAATCTAAGCATCTAATAGTAAAAAGAAATTGGTGGATGGGTTAAACACAAATTGATTAATTGCCGAATATTGATCTTTTATTTGGCCACTTGTCGTTTTCTTTGAAGTAATTCACGTAAAATGTAACTTAAATCAAATATTTTCTAATAGTAAGCATTTTCTAATATCACAACATTTGGGTTATTTCAGGTGACGGAATTTCTTCCAGATTACTACCTTTTCTTGCGATCGGTGCTCCGATTGGTCATTTGTTCCCACGTGATATGGATTCACCAATCGAAATTCGAGAAAGAATTTATTTTCATTGGCATTTCTATTGCCATCAAGAACTGAAACATGCCTCATTACTAAATAATTCAAATACTAAAGCCCATAAAACGAAACTATTTAAAGTGTCTTGAAAACACGCCAAGTCTTAACGCCTAGCTGACTGGATTTGAATAGTTAGTTCCATTTATGTATCCGACCATTTGGGCTACCGATGCATGTCGCTCTATTCTTATCAAATGGCAAAGTGTTATTTAAATAACCCGGATAGTTTAAATTAAATTAGTAGTTTGTTTCTAATACTCACTACCGCCTCATGGGTCCAAGTTTGCGGGTTCGAGCCCCGGCTAAGTCGTCAGATTTTCTGGACGGTAAAATCGTGGGCACGCATGTCATATGATTATGTGACATGGAAAATATCCCTTGAGTAACCATTTGGCTTGGGTTCTCTCGGCAAAATTAAAATCTCGGCATACTTTAACATCCACAGAGAGCTCAGATTCATTGTAATCTGAACGCCAAAATTGGTAGCGAGAGTAGCCTAGATGGTGCCACAAAAAATGGCGCTCAGTTATGGGGAATATGTCGAGTCTGCCGAAGGCTTAGCCGCCAATAAAGAAAATAAGTTAAAACTAGTAATTAAAAAAACGTGTGGAAATGTTATCATTCATGTATCGAGAGCAAGTCTGCTGTGGGCAGGTCTTAGATATTTGGCATATCTAAATTAAAGTATTTCAAATTAATATTATAAACTATTTTAAATTTTTTATTTAATATTTTTTAAAAACATACGTTAAAAGACAGTCATAAATAATCAAATAAGTTTAAGTGTAGGCAATAATGGACATGCATTACGTCTTGAGTGGTACCAGTTTCACCTGAACTAAAATAAAGGTCTCGATTGGTTAATTAATATAAGGAGCAGAACATACCGTTTCATACCACTAATCACCGAAACCAACAATTAAATCCAGGAAAGAAAGTAAGAATGATTTTACGTCACGTGAACAAGCCAATTGAGAAAGATATTTTTTTAAATATAAATATTGAATTTTATTTCCTTACACGTTAGCAACAAATAGACATAACCAGATGCTTCAGACAGAAAGTGGTTAAGTTTTTTTAGCCGTTTGAGCACTAAATTCGAATGATCTCCGCAATTAGAACGTTTTGAAACCTGTCGAAAAACACTATCTTGAATACCACCTAGGTGGCCAAATTGCTAAATGATCGGTAAAGAACTTTCGAAGTTATTATGCAACTTACAAACATCCAATTACGCATTAATTTAGATGACTTACTATCAATGTCTTGGAACAAATATAACTTCGTTGTTTCCACACAAATACACATTTAATGGGAAAGTATGTGATGCGTCAAATAATTGCTTAGATTAAATTCCAAATTTCATTTCATGTTCCGTTATTGCCCTTGTTTTGTAAACATACATTTAAATATTACAAGTTTATTTAGGCTAGTAATGCAGCTCTTACTGTAACAAAGATTGCCAGTCTATTGGTGGAATCCACTTTGAGTAGTTTAATATTTTAAATGAAAAGAAAATTAGTTTTGTTGAAGCATGAAATAATCTCTATTCAAGTTTTATATTGTCTACCATAACTCATCTTTCCATTAAGTAATGAATCATAGTCGAAACCTCGTGTTTTCGCATGGAAACAATTTCCAAGCAATGAATTTTAATTTACGATTAATAATCAATTAAATTTATATTTACCTAATACAACATCAATTGTTAATCTTTCCAATTCATGTGTACTAGAAAACATTTATTTAAAAAAAAATATCCTGCTATATTCTAATATTTAAGTTAAATTTTTTTAACGAAAATTATAGTAATCGCATAAATTTGACAGAAGTTTTTATGTAAAGCATTTAAAGTTAAAGCGATAAAAATATTTTTGAAACCCATTATGGTTTCTATTGTGCTTTTGCAATTAAGGTTTTTTTTCTATCGCTTTAATGTAACGCGCATTGAAAGGAATTTTAAGAGCTTTACTTGATGATGCAGCCTTTTTATTTCAAATTTTAACTACACATAAGTTAAAAATGCTCATCTTTCCTGCACTTTCGTATCGGCACTAAAAATTCCAATGTCGATCGCAAAAAACAGGCCACGTGAAAGATGGTTCTGCTTTAATGGCGTCCTTAACATTTAATCGTCGCCGCAAAAAAAGATTAGACGAACAAAACCATCTTTGATATCAGTCCAAAATAACGGAAGGTTAATTATACACTATGACAAAGCACGGTCGAAAAGAAATTAAAGTTAAGGGGGAAAAAATTCTATTTTATTTATAGTTTCATTTGTTTGTCTCCTTCGAAATGGAAGTTTCGCTTCATGCGCTGGCAACACGTGTTACGAGCATATTTTAAGATGAAGAATAGGAAGATGTTAACTTGATGTTTTTAGACAGGGTTTCCAAATCTTGAAAGGTTGTATTTTTTATTTGCTGTAATGAGAATGTCGTTATGGAAATATAATGGACTATTTTACTGTTATGAATTTACTATTAGGCTTTCTATAAATTCATACTTTTGGCAGTATTTTTTGAGTAGGCAAACTTATGCTAGTATAATTACTGATGGATTAACTCTTACTCTTTACGTCAAAAAGTACGACGAATAATATACCCCGCGTAGAGGGAATGCTTGTTAAATATGCGTCCGGGTGTTTTGTGTAGTCCTAGCGCTGCATATACGATGTAGCCTTAACAGTTGTTGTTGACGCTTGTCACTTGACTTTGGTTCTAAGTTATGACGGCCTTCGCCAATAGTCCTCCTGAAGCTCTAGTGCGACCTTAATTAATCTCATCTCCATTTTGTCATACAAAATAAGTCACATTTCCTGGCGTAAATAAATTTATTTCTCTTTACTGCAACTTAAAACATCCATTTCAAGTTATTGAAGAGTAAATACCAAAATATTTCTAGTTAAAAAAATTGATTAGCAAATTAATTTAGTGTACCACACATTACTTAACAAAAGATATACAGAGGTTTTAGAAAAAAGTAAAGAATTGTAATTGAGTTAATATTTTTTTACAAGTTCATTTAGCAAATAAGTTTTTTTTTAAGAATTGACAAGCATACTTTAATATTTTAGGCAAACATTACAATTAACCAATTGTAGTACATCAAATAAAATAATTTCGTTATTTAATCAAACAGGCCAATCAAATAGCGTTTTAAAATTAAATTTATTTTTTGTGTATGTTTATAAATATTAATTTTATCTTACATTGTATTGAAGTAGAATAGATAGAAAACATTTACTTAAACTTAAAGGTTTTTTTTCTTATTCTACTTTTCAGACTTTATATCAAAATTATGTCTGGAAGTTTTGTTCATATATTATGTAACATGGCTACAGCCTAAACTTCCATCACTTTTCAAACACCTTTTCAATAAGTTTTTTTAATTTTTGTCAAATTATATAATACAGAAGTTTTAAAAATAATTTACATTTCTTTTTAAAGTGAATAAACTCCAACAATAGTTACGAGTTACACGAACTTATTTAGCAATAAGTTAAAGTATCTATATATGGGTTTTATATTACACATTCCTCCACATCTTTAACTAGCTTCTAGCTATCCTTTTGTACAATTCCGACTCTGTTGTGATAGCACTGCATTGGATAGCCGATCAATACCACCTCAATTTGGCTGAACGGCTAGACAAGAATAGGAGGAAAACGTATCATAGAATAGAAAGGAAAGATACTTGAGATTTAGGACTGAATTCAGACTATCAAGGAATTTATTCACGAGAGAGCAATAAATCTAATTCTTTTTGAACTTGAAGAAAGGTAAAATATCTACTTTAAATAATTGTTTTTTTAGGAAAAACTTCTAGTAATTTTTTTCGTTAGAAAAAGTTTTGTACTAGATTTAAAGACTTTCATTTAAGTTAGAAGAGAAAAAAATTAATATTAGTTATGTTTTTTTTGTTGAATACATTGCTTACATTGATTGAATTATAAGATTATAAATAAGTTTTTGTTATAAATGTTTTGGGTTTCCTACGAGAACTATTTAATAGTACTTATTTTCGCTGTAATGTAATAAAAGATGCAAGATATTTCATTCATTTTTGAAAAAACATTCTAATTTTCTTCATAATACATAGTTTTAATAATTAAATTTCAGAAATTTAGTTTGGCTACGTTTTAATCATTTCAATATAGTTACTAATAATATTCAATTATTGGGGCATTTTGCTTTTATTCTATTTAAAAAATACAAGGTTTATAGTTAATGTATTTTGAGATGGTTCAAAGTCACTCAAATCGTAATCCCTACACAAATCATTTCAAAGTTTCATTTACATCATCATTGAAATCATGAGCAGAAAATGTGGAACCTCTGACCAGAGCTCATAGAACTTGAACTCGGATTCCGTGTACTAAATGTAGCTCTAGCGCAATATGAATCCATTCAAAGCTATAATTCCCATGCAGATACTGCTGGTACACGCTTAATTCGACATTATCGAACATCGGATGTCGTATACTATGCATCTATAAGGTTGTGTTGAATACCCTAAAAAAATGGATCGAGGCTTGTTGTCAATTACCCATGTATAGCTTTTGTGTACAGTTTACTCAACCAAATCATTATAAAGATATATATTTATTGTATAAGTTGTATTTTTATAATATCATTAAAATCCAACCCAATAGATCTTAGAATGCAATGTATTCTAATGCTAAATATGGAAAAAATGCCTTTTAGAAAACGAATTTATTGTACTCGTACTCATTAGAAAAACCTAATCGATAAAATGCTCCTCTATAAATCTAGCTAACAGTTATTATATGCATATCAAAACTTCTAATGAACTTGATTTGATAACTAATCTATTTTCTAACAAAAGCCGCGTTCCTATTATAACAATTTACCGTACTTTTTTTTTGTAATTCCACCCGGCTTATTGCCAGCCACACAATAACCTACCCAATCCTTCGACACCAAAATAAGCTACAACAAAAGACGTCCCCCCTTTGTGAAAGAATCGCGATAGCAGCCACCCATAGACGTGGGTAATTACGAGTTGCTTATGAAAAACGCCGAGTTACCAACGCAAGATTAAACCTCAAAATGTAATTAGCAACGCATTTTCCGGCATCGCACGTATTTTTAATACTTTCCGAGAGATGTGGAGGGCTTGTTATCTTTAGAGAGTTATTAGATTTTGATCATGTTCTTTTTAAGGTTTTGAAACGGAGCATGGTATGCCTTGTTTTTATTTCCGGTAAATAAATGGTAGTCACGGACATAGTCAAAGTTAATGAAATTAAAGTTACCGAAAATTAATTTTCACTACATGAGAATTATAACTTGGGACATTGGCCCTTTTTGCTAAATTATCGTCGTGATTAAGGAAAACAGTAATACAAAGAGTGTGTAGCATATTTTAACAATAAAAAAACATAAGATGGTTTTTGTGGTTAATGACGAACATTCCGGTAACTAAATATATATATATTTTTAAAGTAAAACATATCTGGTGAAACAAGAAGTACACATTCTTTTATTAATCATCTGTAATACATTTGTAGGTTGGAAGTTAGCCTTAAACATATTTTTTTAAGTAAAGCTGCTTTTTCAGTAGCCCTTATGATTCAAGTAGATTGCCGTTGTCGCAAATGGAGAGGTCGATATTTCGGAAATTAAAGTATTTCCACCCTGCCCAGTTTGCCTTACTTTCAGCTGGATTATGACTTTCTTGCGTTCTTACGGGGCGGTTTCTTACTGCGTGTGCATTACACGG
Organism: Oedothorax gibbosus; assembly: GCA_019343175.1. NCBI lineage: Eukaryota > Metazoa > Arthropoda > Arachnida > Araneae > Linyphiidae > Oedothorax > Oedothorax gibbosus. Next base: position 186,346 of record JAFNEN010000143.1, read on the forward strand.
TTTAATCGGCTTTGGTGGGAGCTTTATTTTGCTTTTTGTTTTTATATTAATCTTCTTTTAGGAGTGTTAATGGAATGATGTTAAGGAAAAGAAAATACTGTCACGCTGTTAGTTTTATCCATAAGGGTAAATTTTACCGTAATTTGTTCTAACTTTCAAAATAAATCCACTTCGAAAAATATTAATCCTACTGAAACTAATATCACTGTGCAACATGTGTAAGTTATTTTAAAGATACATTTCATAAGTTAATAAACAACAAATATTCATATCAATTTTATTTTTTAAAGAAGATAAATTCTGAAAAATAAGTAGGGGAGACTGGGTACGGTTGTTACAGTTTTCATTTGATCGCCCATAAATTCGTTAGTATGCCTGGAAGCTGGATGAAAGTTGCATTAATAGTAAAGTGTACATTTTTCTACTTATAAATACAAAATTTTGTACCTAAAGACAATAGTTAACTCATAGGAGCAAATTAGAAAAATAGAAAAAAAATGTCACAACCGACCCCACCCCAGGGGCGGTTGTGACAGTGCTTGGGGTCGGTTGTGACAGGTTCAGAACCCAAAATGTATAAAATCACTTTTATTGCAGCATCTTAAGTTATTATAAGTTCAATAATTATAATAATTTTTTATTATTATTTAGTTACTAAATATCAGTTATGTGGTTTACAAACAGAAATAAAGATTCAGCTATGATATGGTAGCCAGTATATTGATTGGCGATTTTTGGTGATCTGGAAAATTTAACGTTGGGTTTCTATATTTAACAAGTTGCATCGTAAGCAAAGACTTTACAAACAGAAATAAAAGTTCAGCTATGATATGGTAGCCAGTATTGTTATTTGAAAATCCTTATTTTATTTATTGATTATCTTTTGAAATTGTATACTGGACCAGGCTTTTCTTTGTTTATGAAACTGTCGATTTAATACAGCTATGATATAAAGGCTGATTGACTTTTGGAATTGGCGCCTTTTGACGAAGTTGAAATTTAGGATAGGGTAGCTATACCCATCCAGTTGTATGGGTTAGGGTTAGTTTGAATTATCGTCGAACTAGAGCTACCCATGAGGGCTATTGGCCATAGTTAAGTGACGAGCCGACACCTGAGTTGGCACCCAACGCAAATTTTAAGGGCGTGATCGTACGGAGAGTCGGGACTTTGAAGGATATTTAACGTAAACTCCCTCCACATAGGGTGTTATTCTTCGGCATTTTTTGGCTGTACCTACGCTTTTAGGTCGGCAGCTATTTAGGCAATGCCCGGACCTGAACCTGGGACCTTTCGCATGCAAGGCGAACACCAGTGCCTATGGGAAAGCCCTCTAACTCATGGAAGGGCCTGGGTACAATCAGACAGGGAGAATCAGAATGGGAGGCAACAATTGGCATAAAATAAAAGTTTACATAAAAAATCAGTTATTATTAAGGGTCTACCCGTACAACGCTGGGTTTATAAAGCTAGTTATAAATAAATTTATAATTATTGTGACAAAGTCTTCATATTATCACAATCAGTCAAAACAAGTTAACTAAACGTTTCTAATTATACACTACGGTATCTGTATCAAAATACAAAACAAATATATCAAAATCTGTTAAACATAAGGCAGAAAATACCTTCTACATAAAAAAATACATATTTTCATTTATAACAAAGAAATCTTTTGGACGGTAGTGACGCCTATTTTGTTAACAATGTATATATCCTATGGCTCATAGGTGTGTCTGTCCATTACAATTTTCAAATTGTCATAAAAAGATTGCACGTTTGTTTTATTGAAGCTTCTTGCTCTGGAAAGGCTAGAAGCTTGAGCTAGACGAACAGACAGTGAAGGATTTCCATTCACGAATGACCTAAACCATTCCTCGCCAACCATCTTATTCTCGTCTCAAGTAGCAGGTCGTTTCAAATTATATTTATAAGTAAGTTTAAAAGCTAACTTCCTTACCTCTTTAGGAGAAAGGCCAACATATATTTCCGCCAACGTTTTATTACGACTACATCATATTTACGAATGTATCGTAACAAAGATATTCGATTAATTTGGTGATTTTTCGCAGCTCTTTATAATGAAATACCTTATTTCACTTCTATAAAAGCGTCTTTATATTTTTTAGGTCACACTGTCCTTTTTCTGTCTTCGAGTTTTCTGGGCATCTAAAAGAAAAAACAATTTTAATTGTGTCACAACCGTACCCAACGCACTCTTTTGCAAAAAAAAACAACCGCCAAGCCAATACAAATTAATATACATTTAGAGTAATCACTGCTATTTCATTAAAGTATAACTTATAACGAGGAAAAACATTCATTTCTTTATCTGTACAAATATAATAACAATTATTAAAAGAACTTGAATAAAAATACTTTTGACTGTCAAAAAGTAATAATGGCCTCTGCTGGCGTTATTGTCGTGCGATGACTGATAGTATACGGTGAAACATGTTCAGACAGGCAAGCTGCTCCTGTCCCCCTTACACCCAAAACTGTATTCCTTATGGTTTCGCTAATATGGTGACTGTCACAACCGTACCCATTCTCCCCTATATTAAATAAATGAAATAAAAATATTAATTTCTCACAAAAGCGATTTACTATTGATACAATCTAAAGAAAACATATATTTATCGATACTGGGAATAAAATATTTTATACTTCTCTAAAAAATCTTATGTTTTCCATAGTTAATAAATCTACACGTAACATGGCATTTGAAAGGTGTCTTCAAAAAAGATGACAAAAAAGAAATTGAAAGAAATTTATGACATGACAAACACTTACGGGCATCACGCCATTTCGTCATTAGTTGTGAAGAGAGATATTCCAATATATCGTAATTTTTATTTTAAAAGTACTCATATGAATCGTCTTATTCCTTTGCAGCGCTTTTTTTTCTGTTTTATGCTATACGATTACTTACTAGACCGGGACCCTAAAACTATCCATAAAGGATGGTTATGTGGTTTTGCCTGTGTCTGTCTGGGGAGAATTTAACAGATATAGTGAAGTAGTTAGGCCAAAGCCAATGTTAATAAAGTACACAAGATTGAATTGCAATGGTATGACCATTCAGAATTTTTTAGATTCGGCTAAAAGCAGTTGGTCCCAGAATAGCTAGTTCCCGCGACCCCCTCAATTTTTTTTTAGCTCTACAATAAACCAAACATCACATATCAATCTACAATTGAAAAAAAACATCAACGTTTCAATAAATGTCTTGTCACTAAATAAATATTAAAAATCATTTAAAAGACTCTTCATTTAATTTTTTTAAATCCGTTACGTTACACAATCTCCCATTCCATGACAGTTGTCTAAGCACGACATAACAAAAACACGATTTCCTCAAGCAGTAATAACCGTTCGTGTTTTAAAACCTGAAATCCCTTATCGCTGTTTTAAACGAAACTTGACGTTTATTCAAACAGGTATTGGTTTTCAATGGCGTTTTTAAGTGCCGCGATGTCTTGAATGTGTCTCGGGAGACACATACGAGGGGTGCTTGTGGGAGTATCGGAAATCTTTATGTATCTTCCCTGGGACTGTCACAAGGTGCTCGCCAGATGGTGGGAAAGGCGGGGTGTAGTCGGATTGGGGAGTTCTTTTCTAAGTTCTTTTAAGGAACTTTTGATGGTGGTTATTGTTTCTTTCTTTTTAAATAAGACAGTTTTAACTATTTATCTACTGATGGTATTTATTAGTATCACTTATAAAGCCGCTGTTGTACTCTGCATTGAAAATGGGGCAAGGCGGAACTTTTTGATTGAATTGTAAGGCTTTAGAACGTTTGTCTACAAAAGTAAAGCAAAATTCCCTTGAAAAATTTCCCTTTAGTTACTTGTGCCAAATCGTTATGCCAGACGGTACTTAAGTCTTAATTAAAATACCGGTGTTTCACTTTTCCTTGTTCGTTTAAGTTACCCGACTACCTTTCGCGCACTTTTTTTTAAACCTCTAAAAAATAAACTGTAAATGCAATGGAAGGGTAAAATGTAGTATTGAAACATGGATTTCACACAAATTATAACTTTAAAATTTTTATTTTTCACAAAAAGAGATTTTTAGTGAAAATTGACCGCTATTTTGCTTAAACGGCTTTTAATGTAGAAGAAATGTTTATCAATGTAAATTACGTAAATTTTAACCATACATTTCTAGCATACTTTTAAGTGTAATGAACTAAAAGCTAATTGATATCATAAAAAATGTGGAATTTATAAGGTATAATGTAAATTTTCATAAAAATCAAATATTTTTAATTTTATTTTTGAATCATACATCAATATTTAAAATATGTAATTACATACACGCCTTTAGTTCATTACATTCTCTTAACTATAACAAGCCACCATATAAAATATTAGACTGTTATATTGAATACATTTTGAGATAAAGCGAATGCGGTATGTTAAAGTTAGTGAAAAAACAATTCTCCAGAAAACGCGATCAAAGTAAAAATTCCAAAAACAGCAAAAAGAAAGGCATTGTTTGTAAACATTAGGGTGTTGCCAAACTGAAACTAAATATTATAAATTTTATTTTGGCCTTATTCTAGCAATTATTTTTAGTGTTTAATTATTTAAAAATTGTTTAAAACATAAATTAAACAAGAAGTTCATAAAGAACTAAAATAGCCTACTTTCCTGTTACTTAAATACTTACTGAAGTTCTAATCGGGAAAAACTAGGTTTCTAACAGTAAATATCATCAACAGCCGTTTCTACACTAGATTTATACATATTAGAAAAAAAATCGAAACACAGCATCCAGCTAATAATTTAAACTTCTAAAAGCCAAAATCAACTATTTTCCTTAATATTATTTCGCAAATCAATTAAACATTATTTATCGTCTGCTCGTGATTTATTTGTAGTTCGAGGAATAATTAAATATTTATTAATAACAAAAGTAATGAAACTCCAAACTGCATTAAAAAAATAAGAAATGTAAATTAAAACTTAGCATAATTGTATGCAAAAGTATGCCTTGCCGCTTTCTTGTTAGATAATTAATGAATAATCAAGGAATCAAATTGTGCTACATTTTATGACGTCATTCCAAACTGATTCATGAAAATATTATTTTGCTTCAAATATGTTTAAATAAATACAGTTTCTCATGCCATTGTTGATTTGGCAACAGTGATTTAAATGACTCAAAATTGAATTTCAATGCTAATTCAATGGGAAATTCGCCGACAGATAGTAGATTTATGTCCGTCCGGACGTACAGACAGACGGACAAAAAGTATGAAAGTTGGGTATCTGAGGTCATAGCTTTCTAACAAAAAAAGAATTTTTAAGATCCGATGGACAGAACCGATTTTGGAAGGGGGGTACGGACAGACGGACAGACGGACAGACAGACGGAAAGACAGACAGACATAAGAACAGACAGACAGTTGGACATCAACCGCATTTCAATACCTACAGTGATTTAAATGACTCAAAATTGAATTTCAATGCTAATTCAATGGGAAATTCGCCGACAGATAGTAGATTTATGTCCGTCCGGACGTACAGACAGACGGACAAAAAGTATGAAAGTTGGGTATCTGAGGTCATAGCTTTCTAACAAAAAAAGAATTTTTAAGATCCGATGGATAGAACCGATTTGGAAGGGGGGGGGTACGGACAGACAGACAGACGGACGGACAGACAGACGGAAAGACAGACAGACATGCGAACAGACAGACAGATGGACATCAACCGCATTTCAATACCTACAGTGACTTAAATGACTCAAAATTGAATTTCAATGCTAATTCAATGGGAAATTCGCCGACAGATAGTAGATTTATGTCCGTCCGGACGTACAGACAGACGGACAAAAAGTATGAAAGTTGGGTATCTGAGGTCATAGCTTTCAACAAAAAAAGAATTTTTAAGATCCGATGATTAGAACCGATTTTGGAAGGGGGGTACAGACAGACAGACAAACGGACAGACAGGCGGACAGACAGACAGACGGACAGACATACGAACAGACAGACATACGAACAGACAGGCAGATGGACAGACAGACAGTTGGACATCAACCGCATTTCAATACCTACAGTGATTTAAATGACTCAAAATTGAATTTCAATGCTAATTCAATGGGAAATTCGCCGACAGATAGTAGATTTATGTCCGTCCGTACGTACAGACAGACGGACAAAAAGTATGAAAGTTGGGTATCTGAGGTCATAGCTTTCTAACAAAAAAAGAATTTTTAAGATCCGATGATTAGAACCGATTTTGGAAGGGGGGTACAGACAGACAGACAAACGGACAGACAGGAGGACAGACAGGAGCGACAGAGACAGACAGGACAGACAGACGGACAGACAGACGAAAACAGACAGACAACGAACATACGACAGACAGACATGGACAGACAGACAGTTGGACATCAACCGCATTTCAATACCTACAGTGATTTAAATGACTCAAAATTGAATTTCAATGCTAATTCAATGGGAAATTCGCCGACAGATAGTAGATTTATGTCCGTCCGTACGTACAGACAGACGGACAAAAAGTATGAAAGTTGGGTATCTGAGGTTATAGCTTTCTAACAAAAAAAGAATTTTTAAGATCCGATGATTAGAACCGATTTTGGAAGGGGGTAGACGGACGGACGCGACCAGACAGAGACAGACAGACGGACAGGACGGACAACGAGACACGGCCACTGGTTCAATACCTACCTTTTCATTTTTTTAATTCTTTCGAATTAAAAAAAGAAAAGTAGGCTAAAAATGATTTTTTAGGCTTACTTCCGGTTTTGGTTTACCACTATACCTATTTTGAAATCCGCATATCTAAACTTCTATACAACGGAGCTTAAAACTAAAAGCAGATTTGAAAAGATAAATAATTATATTATCTATAAATAAAATAAAAATATACTGCAAATTTTCGTTGAAGTATTTCGTTAAGTATTCAGTTACAAAACCTTAAAGACTAAAATGGTAAATCACATTCATTCAACAAAGTTTCATTGTTGGTCAATTTAGTTATTAATAAATAGAAAGGGAGAAAAAACAAAAATAAATTCCATGTAAAGTGCATTTTATGTTCAAACTACTTTTTTTACCTTAATATATCATTATTAATTGCACAGATAGCTTTAAATTAGCAACGACAAATAATTAAAATTAAATCTTAATTCAGTGCACAAATGGCTTGCGTTAGCCTATAGTTGAATAACATTTTATAAAATGCATATCATGCTTAGCTATAATGTAAGCAGATTCAAGAAAATTTTGTTTTTCTTGCGATTAGGGCTTGCTGATAGTGGAACTAAAATGAAAATCTTTACGTCATGTAATTTTTCAAACTGGTATAGCTAATGAGTTTTAAGCGTTGGTTTCTACGTGATTTTCGTCTTGAATTTCGAAAAGTTTAGTTCGACTTTTTCAATACCGGTTCTCTTTCAATTTTAAACGCAAATTGCGGTCGTTAAAAAACTTGTACTCACACATATACTAAATACTTACGGAAATTTTCAACAATGGTTATGCAAAAGTCCAATCGTCTGTGTTCCAAGCTGCTATATTAATGAGGCACCTCATCAAGCTTTCCCTTTGATGCCCAAATATATTTTCTAATTAGCAAAGCGAGGTTGAAGGATATAGAACAGGATTTTGCCTAAAATAACATGGATAGAATGGGCTGGACACAATGTCGAATAATCTCAACTAATAAATTTACAGTCCCTGGACAAAATATTAGACGCACTGTATTTTTTTAGTTATGATGAAAACATACCAAAGAATGCCATTTCATTAAAAAAGATGTCGATATATGTATTAAGTATAGCAGATAGTATTTTCTATTCAATAGCTTAAGTTTAGGAACACAAATGTCCTTCTAAAGGTATTTTGTTCATCATTGATTGATACATGAAATCTTGCAGTGCTTCTAATAATTTGTCCAGGGACTGTATTTTATTCAATACATTATTAGTTACAAAGATTATGAAATCCATATTAAAACAATATAGGTATCATATAATTGATTTAGAACCAAAGTAAAAGATAGTTGAGAATAATAAAGATTATGATAAATTCCAACCCATATATACGCTAAAGAAATCAATGATTTTTGACCTAACCTTACTTGTACATTAATCACCATTCTTTACGAAACGGGTGTTATAACAATTATCCAATTACAGCAGAGTATTTATTATATTATTTTAATATCACGTCGGTTGATCGGATTTATTCTATTGGCATTAGGTTGTTTTCAAAGCCTAAATCAACGTACTCGTAATCCAACATAATACCACGCCGTAGGCGATGAAAGGACGCATCAGAAAACTTGTTGTTTTTGGTAAAACCTGAAGTTAACCATTTAAGTACTAGAATAATTTAAGAATATTCGAGCTTGTGTCTTAGTATTGCACTTTGAAAAGTCACCTAAATATGTTTCATTTTAAAAACCTAGGAGGATAAATTTGACTTTAACGAAATTAAAATTTGAATTCAAAGACATTTGGTAAGATTTAATTTAGTTGTACGAGATACGTCTATTTCATTTATATTGATTTTCATGTGAGGTACAATGCAACCAAAATGATAAAAAAAATAAGTTTTCTTTTTAAATTTATAAGAACATGACGTTTCACAATGTTAAAAAAATAGGTAAAAAATAACGAATATTTTTTTTTTTCTTTTCGACTCTGTTTCTCTTTTTTTATCCACAATGATGTATTGTGAAGACAACTGCAAATTGTGTTTGGTTGAGGATGTATGTTAGGGTTTTGAAAATTTGAGTTGATATTGCTGACAGTAATTGCGTTGTATGTAAGACATCAGAATTACGATTTTGAGATTATAGTGTTTACGATTTACAGTGTTTCAAAATTTATCTTATTCGTGTGCCATAAAAAGTAATTGGATAAATGACTTCAAAGCTACCAGTGCAACAAGTCATATCTGAAACTTCAAAAAATATTTTATGGTTGCTATAATTCATTTCGTTTTTAATTATTTTTTTCAAACGATGACTTCTCATAAATTGTATCAGTAAATAAGATTACTCATTATCTTGTTAAATTGATTCAAGCTCTAAAAGTCTAAAAATATATATATCCACATTTTATTGCAGAATAAAATATAATTTTTAAATTTTCTTAATGAAGAATTTACTGGTATAAACAGTTAAACCAGGTTAAATCAGAATATAATTAAATCAATCGTATTTTAAGAAGAATTTTTTTTTTGTCTAAGTTTTGAGTAAAAGCTAAGTAATAAGTACAATTCCTAGTGAATTTTTTTCTTCAAAGGGATTAGTTGAAAATTACTCTTTTTATCCAATTGAGTAAGTTTCCCTTTTTATAATTTTTTAAAAATTATTTTAGTGGATTTGAAATTCTGCTAAAATTTATGAGTTGATACATTTTCTACCAACTGATTTGGGTTTCTTTTGTATACAAAATAAAAAATTATATTTATAGTTAGAGTAAAAGCTGAAAAATACCTTCACTTTTCTGAAATCTTCATAAAACATACTGATTTTTGATAAAGCATAAATCTAAATTTTCCCAAATAAAATGATCAATATGATTGTCCACTAAACATTAATATTACTGCCGTGGGCAGGTAAACTGCAGTAATCGCAACAATGACTTGTACCATTTTTGATCTGAAATAAAAAAAAAAGTTCCAGTATGTTTTCTTAATTGTTAGACTAATTTAGTGCTTGCAACAATGGCCCAAGTCATTATGGAAGTTACTGCAGTTTACCTGCCTACGGCAGATTAATTCAAAAACCCTGCCGAAACAAGAATATTGTTGCATTTTACATTTTGCTTATAGATTATACTTAGTTTGATATTTTTTAACATATTTACTGAACTTAATACACATGTTTTTATATAATGATATTTCGTTATTGTTTTATCGTCCAACCGCTAAATAGCAGTTATCAAAACTACCGTTATAATACAACGTATAGAGCCCATTAAATACAACAACCTTAAATGTAGTGGACGAAAAATAATGGATATTTCTTATAACAATGAAAAAGAAAAACAGTTTGAGGATCATTTAACAAAGTCTTTCTAGTCTTTATATCATGGCAAGAGTTCATTCAACAGCCTTTTTGCCAACATTTATAACATCCAGAAAGTCCACGCTAAGCTTTAAAGAATTTATTACCTTTTGATAAAGAGTCCACAGTTTGATCTTTTGGTGACACCTTTCTTAACGTAGCCGTGTGTGGCACTCTGACAAAGTAAAAGAAACATTCCCAACTCGCCCTCGAGGAAAAATCGTCGCGTCTCGAAAACCAACAAAAAAAAATCAGAAAAAAGTCTACGTTTCTGGAAGAAAAATGGAACACCGTGGAAGAATGTTCTTTTAGTGTTTTTTTTTATTCGGGAGGGTGTAGTTCCAGATGGAGAATAAAAATTCGAACGACTCAATCTTTGGAATGTGCTCGGAATAAAAAAAAATATTAAAATACGAGCTCGCGCTGCGGAAATCGGAAAGCGGTGACTTAGCAAAATGGTCCACAACCAAACATTCGAAACAACAAAATCGCGCGAAATATATATATTCCGGAAACCGATTTCAGCTTCCGACTTGGGGGAAGGGATAAGGAGTAACGACAACTCTTTTCCGTTGTTGCATTTCGTTCCTGAAAGACTATTTTCTGCTCCCGTTGTCTTTAATAAAGCGTCTCCCTCTCCCATTCGCGAAGCTGTTTTCTGTGAGAAAATCTGTTTTCCCAGATTTTGTGTCTCTATATTCAAAATCTTTGATCCCTAAGGTGCTGCAAATCGAGGTTTTGACTGAAAGGGGGTGTAAATGTGATTAAAAAAAATTGTGTGAGAAATTTTAAGTTGTATGGGAGCGTTTCCTTCTGTCTTCATTATGACTGGTTTAGTGAAAGTTCACGATACATAAATTTCTAATATGTTGACGTTTTCATTTTTAATATAATGTTAAAAGATAATATTAATACTTGTTTTATCAGAGATAATGCTACAGTTAAAAGCTTTTAATTAATTGTGCCACTCTGGATTTCTACAAACTTTACTAAGCGGATCACTTAATATTTGTGTAACTGTATGAAACATAATAAATCATCAAATAATCCTTTATTTAAGTGGCCTTACAGTTATCCTTAATTACTGGCATCAAATTTCTGAACTATTTTTTATAACAATGTATTAAACTTGAACTGAAATAAAACTAACAAATTAAACCGGGTTTCTTTTTATTTATTTATTAGAAATTATTATTAATAATTATTATAAATAATTATTTTATAGAAATGTAGTTTAATATCAAATTTATTTATAAAAGACGTGGTTTGACATAAAAAAAATCTGGAAACAAAGGGATTGATTATTTAAGTCTAAATTTTTAAATTACTTGTTTGTAAGTTTTATTTTAGAAATGTATTCCACCATAAACGTCCCTAACTATATAAATGTAAACACAATTTTTCAATTTCTGAAAATAAGACCCGTTTAACAACAAATTCTGAAGATAAAGATTACTTGGGTTACAACGGAATCACTCCTGCTACCGATCATTCTAAGTCGCCCAATGGAATGTGTTGGTAGCGGTAAGATGGCTCCATTTGTTTTATTCTGTGTAGAATACTGCAACAATAGACCCCGGTGTCTTGGACAGAGGTGCGGGGAGGAATTATTTGTTCTCGAGAGAACACTTGGAACGTTCTCGACTTAATTGCTTGTGGGGGAATCGCAGTGTAATCAACATTCCTGGCAATTTGATGGTAAAGTCCGTTTCGTATAGGACCTAGAACTGCCACACAAGTATTTTTGTTATGAATAAACGCTTGAATATTCAAATGATTATTCATTTGTGATTCATTGAACACGTATTTTACTTGCGAAATGTAACATAGGTTTAATGGCGTATACTTTATTTTATATTATATTTAAATAAGATTAAGAAATAATATCTCAAATAATGTATATTCTTATATTTATTGAATTTTGTATCTTTCATTAAATATTAGCGAGGAAAGAAGCATCTAAGTCTAAAATATATTTATATTTTCATTCGTCTACGTTTTCTTAAATTTAATAAAATTCATTAATTTCAACAATCTCAGTTCAAATTACCGAATGCCAAAATAAGCAACATGAATTTTTTAATTCCATTAAGCTATATTTAACATGTGTTGAAAAGTACTTTCCAAGCGCAAACTGTTAAGTAAGCCGTTTAAGTATATTGAAAATAACGAAGATATTGAGTGTAATCCTATTATATTATTTATATTTGATGATGCAGTTCATCAGTTAATAGTATTATTTTTCTTATAAATTATACTATAGCCATTGTAAAAATATTTAATAAAATCGACTTATTATTATACAACACTTAATTTACTACTCGTAACTACATTTAAGAATCCTAAATAAATATTATTTACTGTTCTTCTTGACTTTTTATTATGCTCTATTTTAAATGGACTTAAAAAAACTTTTGTAAGAAATTAAATTCAATGAATTACAAATATTGAAAGAAAATATTAAGAATTTTACTAAAATACAGTTGTCCTGCCGAAATCTCATTTTCAATGAAAATTGGATCAATATTTTCATCAAAATATTTAAAAACTCTATGTAGTTTCTTTTTTCTTAAATGCAGCATCATTATTTTGTATTTATTAACGCAAAAATGTCATTTTATATTTAAAATAGAGTTGCTTATTAAAACTACGGCTTGGATCATCAAAGAACAAAGCCAATTTCTAATTTTGATTAAAAGTATTTCAATGCATTCCTTTTACCACATTGTACAAGCCAAGCCTATCAAAGTCACCTTGGTCATAAATGTTATTGCGTAAGCTATAGTTTCCAAGTGTTCGAAAAAATGCATCGTATTAAATATACAGATTGCCTATTCATTAATAGAATTAATTTTAAACTTGTTAATGTCACCAACCTGTGTAAAATAACAAAAAAAAGTTGTACAAAACGGCTTTTATAAGTTGGGCACTTGCTTGGTAAGTTTAATTGGGAAAAAGTTGGCACCAAACTCAAACAATCACTCAGACGTAGACATAAGTTTTAAAAGTATTAAGGATAGAAACAGACTCCATTCTTATGTAGTCGAAATCCAATTTCATTTGTCACAGTTGGAAAATAGTTCATTGTCTTTTGTTATAACATATAATTTTTGTACGTTATTATTGCATAGTCTTAAAATAGATATCTTCTCTCTTGCATTTAAACTAGGTTAGATAAGTTTTTTAATGTATTTTAAATTTGGTATTGTACTTGAGGCTTGGATGTTTGTAGTTATTGCTAATTCAAAATTTGTTAAGCATGGTTCTTTAACATGTTACTTTTGATATTTTTCTTTACCCCAACTTCTAAAATCTAAACTTATATTTTGTATATGTTTTACTAAGAAATGGAGTTCAAAAAAAAAACGCACAGAAGTATACAATTTTAGTTATGATTATACATGTCTTCTCCAAGCCATTTTTTGTTTTCAGAAGACAAAAACACAAACATTTCAAATTCATACAAAATAATATAAATAATTGTTAACTTGGTGTTTTTTAAATTATCTCGTTTCAACAATCACTTACTTTATTTTACATGGAATAGTTTGTTTTAAAACCTATATATAAATCAACAAGATAAAATCGTTACAATTACGATGCGTATATCATTTTCATTTGGAAAAACTAGTTTTGATTTCGAAATGCTGATTCTCCTGCCCCACATTATAATTCACCTAAATAAGAATTTGTTTTAGTAGACTTTAGTAGTTCTAATGTCTGTTTAATATTCATTACCGCGATTAAATATTTCAATATTTGCCATTGATGCAAAGAAAAAAAATTTTCAACGAAAATTCAAGTAAGATAATAATAGCATGTCAATATCCAATTTTAAAAATAATCAAACTTCACAGGCCAACATTTTTAGCCTCTTCTCTTTTTTTAATATTGATAGATTTTTTAAAAAAAATTGGAAGTAGACATTGACATCGTGGATATTTCCTTCCTTCTATGCCTCCTTTTAATTTCCATTATGACAGACAAATTTAAAAAATTGCATTTTTGTTAGCTATATGGCATTTGGACCCTATCTTTTGTACTTTTGTTTGTTCGTCAGAACGCTAGGCCGGACGTTACTTTACCTGTCTGTCAGCAGTCGGTTTTGATTTTTTTCTATAACAGACCATTTAAAAAAATATATTTGTTTGAAAGGTATAGTGTCAGAAATAATAATTTCTACTTTTTATCTGTTTGTTCGTATTCTAAGAATATCTGTAAATAGTAAAATAAGAGGAAAGTAAGCTATTTTAGTTCTTTCTAAGCTTCTTACTTTCAGAGTTCTTTTCTTGTTTGAAATGACTTCGGTAACCTCTTATATTTTTTCTTGCCCGTTCATCTGTACGTACAATAAAAATTTCTGTAAGCATTAGGAAGATAAAAAATGTTATTTTGATTTTTTCAGAACTCATTTATAAAATAAAATGTTCAGATAGTTCACTTTACCACGCAGAGTGAATATAAATGTAATTAAAACGTGTTATTCTTGAGACACTATCAATTAAACAAATTGCAATTAAAACTAGAGATGAGTGCGTTTCAATAAATTACGAAATGCATTTCTTAAGCTGCTTCGCATTTTAATTCTTTTCTGTCGAGCCTAAAGAAAACTGGATTATAAAACGTATTAATATTAAAATCAATGTTATTTTTTTGATTAATGGTTTATCCCAACTGTTTGAATGATCACCCATATCTTGAAATATTTTATTTAATTGCATTTGAATGTTTCAATAATAGAATATTTTAATTGGATCATTATCGTTAAATTGAAATACTTGATAATTATTGCTCGAATTTGAAATTTCACTGATTAAACTTGCTTTAATCAGTGTTTTATGCGTAAGAAAAGCATTTTAGTTAAAATATTAATAATACAAATTTCAACATTTTATTGTTATACTTCAATCTTTAACGATATTTTATTTACAACATTTTGTGTAGATTTATTAAATCGGAGCGAACTCATAAGCTTACTTAATGAGGTATTTGAAAGTAAGACATTTTAAAAATTATAAGGCTATACATAATTAAAGACGGCTTTTTCAAGCTTACATTTTACAAAATAATCAGTAATAAAAATTGTATTTGGTGTATGTGCAAAATATTAAGATAAATCCTAACACATTTTTCAGGCTTGCAATGCTCTTTTCGCAGTTTTTTTGTAGTAAAGCTCTGTTACAATACCAATTTATTTCAGTCTTATAAATTGAGCAAAATAAAAAATATTATTTTAGGTTACCATCAAGTGGTTTGAGAGATTTCTCGGTCATAAATGATTTATTATTACATTTTTAGCTTAAATAAATATTAAATTTTCAAACGTATGTTCTAAATTCTGAACTTTTGGCTCTTGCTAAAATTTTGTTGCACATCTGCACAAAACGCTTTATTTATAAATGATCCTCTTACATGTATATAATAAGTTCTTTCTTATTTATAACTCATGAAGTCCTTAAATATTTATATTTTTTAAACGATCCCTAAACAAACGTATCATTTTAAGACGCATTCTTTTTTTATCGCGTCAAATTCAGTTACATAACTTTAAGCCCATCTTTTAAAAACCGGATTTGCAGCACATTCTTTTTACAATCCTTTCCAGCAAACAGCATTCAGAAAGGGCGCTTCGTATAAAATAGCGCGTTTTACTTTCAATTACATGCGTTAAGCCCATTTCACACCTGCACAACTACTTGCAATTCCGTTGCAACTGCAACTCGTACTTGTGGTAACTGGTTTTTCGGGTTTCCGCAAAAAGTTTTTATCTCACAATTTGGCAAGTTTCATCTTTTTGCAGGGCATCGCTTGCTTCATACAGAAATTTATGTTCCGAACTTCATTAATAGATCAATTTCCATTTGTGCCGTCCATTTACTACCCGTTTTTACTTGCGCAGATTTTTGCATTTTTTTGCAAGCAGGAAAGTTGGCGTCTTAAAAAGTAAATAAACAACAGTTGGCGAAGTCTAGTTCGCCACAATGTAGCCAAAAAATACTGAATTCTGATTGGCTAACGGTACATGCAACTTGAGATTTTTTCGTGCTCGCATGAAAAATCTCACGACTTGAGTGCAACTTTTAAATACATGGTGTCCTATGGAGTTGCAAGTAGTTGTGACAAGGTGTGAAATGGCTTTAGTGTGCTAAAGCTGTAACTAGCGAAATAAGACTAAATAAAAAAAAATTAAAAAAACTGGTTGAAAACTTAAAATAGGGTATTTGCCTGCATTGACAAGTCGTTACCAAATGTTGTATTGATTCCTTGAATTTAATAAAGACATCATTTTTGAAGATTCTTTAATCGTCAAAGCGAATTTTGTCACTTTTGACAATTCTATCCTCGCGAAACACGTGATTTTGACGATTTACATACTTATATTTTCAACAAAATTATTTTCTCTTTTTTTTGCGTGCCAAGTAGTCAAGTTCAAATTTTACTTGAGATTAGTAAGCAAATAACAATTAACTATTTTTAGATAAAGAATCACACAAAAAATACAACTTTAGCATTTTTTAGATTTTAAAATGCATTAAAAAAATTCATGAGATGTAAACTTAAAAGTATACATAAAACGTAATGAAGTTGAATCTCAATGGCCAAGATATCAGAAAATCTACCCTTCATTTGGTAGTTTCCGAGTTCAAACTCAGCCATCACTTATACTGATTTATGATGAAAAATAAAATGTACTTAGTCACGGGGTCCCAATGTGCAGACGTGTTCATGAAATCTGAGGAGTCCTAAGTTAATTTAAGGTGTCACTCGAAATTAATGTAATGTAATATTGTATACTTTTTAACGTAGTTTAGTTTGTCATAAGTTAAAAAAATATATTTATATATTTATGTGTGGAGGAACTCGTTTCGTCAAATAAAACTAACGAAACAAACTTAGTTAATTGGACGAAACGTGTAATCGGAGCATTTTTCACGACATCATTTAGTCAAAAATGACTTTTTTAGGATCTATTTTTGAGAGTGCTCATAATTAAAATTTCAGCAATTTTGTAACATTCGACTTGTTTGTGTAGTGATTATTTGTAGCTACAGTGTTTGTAGCAGTAGAAGATATAATATAATAACGAAAAAATATACTGTACATCAGTCACCATACGAGTTTAACCAACTAAAACCTATGTTCCAGGTGGTCATTCACCTACTGGTACTTGTTTTCGGTTATCCGACTTAAACAAATATTTGGCACACCAGGGAAGAGTAGTTGGCGCAATTTGTGTATTTAAAAAGTTTAAAAAAAATACAAAAATAATGCATCGTCCAAAATGACCAGTTGCAATTTTGTAAAACGCAATGAATGAATTGGAGAACTGAACGTGGGTCTCTGGAGGATTTCTAGCATTGGACCTTTCTTTGAACAACAAGAAACACAGTCATAAAAAGAGCTGCCAATAAATAGAGCCACTCCTAGATAACTCCCTCTAAACGAAAAGATATTTGAGGGATTTGCAGAACAAAAAACAGCATTTGCTCTGCAGTAAAAATTGTATTTGCCAACGGGGGTTTGATTATTTCTTGCTACTCCTCTTTTTCAACACGATATTGTATGCCATAAACATTTTTCATTTATTGAAAGCGTTTATGTTGTTAAAATGAATAGAAACATCTTTTTAAATTTTTAATTTCTTTGTATGAATGAAAAGTTGTATCCTAACCTCGTAATATCTCGGTAAAATGAATCGCATTCTAGCCTAAAACCGCCAATTACTCTCTTCCGCTAAGGCAGTATAGAAGGTGTGAACGCTGTCTATATCTTGCTTCAAGCCGCTAAAAGGTCGTTTCAGCAGGTGGTTTGATATATTTTTTCAGTGAAAACTATTTAACACTATTTGTGACATTCTTTAAAATAACGTTTCATATACCGGGACATTTTTTAAATAATTTCTAAAGCACTTGAATACTGTTGTTTTTGTTGTCGTAGTGTCTATGAGATGTGCAAAAATTAGATAGGTACGAAGCTGCTGTGGACAGCTTTTGCGACTTCAACTGTTTTTGAACATTGGAAAGTGTGAATACAAAGAACAACTTTTAAATAAGTTTGTTAAGCTTATCGTTCATTTAAAAAAAAATTACCCGACGGAAATCGGATCTATTTTAAAGTACAGGGTGGCGCAAATAAAAGTGGCCTCGGAATGGAGCTACGAATACAGGGAGGTGCTTGGCGATAAAAACTATTGAAGCCGCCTGAAGCCTCTAAAGGTTAGTGTCCACGAGCAAGAAAACATGGGCGCAAGTTGTTTGCAAGTTAAAGTTTTCAACCCGTCTTGCACGTGTATACATCCCAGCAAGTCACTTAGCAGGAACTCTCAGCAATATTGCAGCGAGAAGAAATTAAAGAAGTGTAACTGGTTTGTGCAACTCAACTTGCTCGGTTCCAAAAGATTGGAAATTCTCGCAAGCTTATTGCAAACTGTGTAGCTAGGTGCATGGTTTTTGATTTGCTTGCTCTTGATCTCTGGAATATACGTGTGATAATAGCTTCTACTTTTGTTTTATAAGGGGGGTTTCGATGGATTCTCCTACTGCCGCAAGTTTGGTCTTCATCTTCAGTAAAAAGTTTCCAAATCGGATGCCGACATACATATATTTTTTTATTGCTGATTGTCCTCTAGATAATTCCTGAAATAAATTTCTAAAAAATCCTAGTCCATTTCCTTCTAGAACCCTATTCTTCTCCAACACTTGCGTATTTTACGGGCATTTTGATTTTTAATTGTATGAGCAATTACTATTAAAGCGACAAGCTTTCCTTTTATTCATGGCGATGGAATGAACGATCCCGATCACTGTTTATGTTTATAACTGACACAAACCACGGTTGCAGAGTACTGTCGTTGACACTACTCTGTAAGTTAAACGTGCAACAAAGCTATAAAATATCTTGCAGAGCCTTGCCGCAAGAAAAATTGCAAGCTCCATGTAAACACTCAAGCAAATTTCTTGCATGAAACGTGTGCAATTTTTCTTGCACGTGGACACTTAGCTTAAGAATTATCCTCCATTCAAGCATTCAATGGCTTCACTTGACAAACCTGATTTTCATTGGTTGGTTTGGTTATTACTAGACTAGAGCTGCACATGGTCTTTTGGAGAATTCAGATATTAGTACGAGCTGTGTAAGTTTGCTTTGATCAGATCAGTGCACAGGTGAAGATGGCAAAATTACCGTCAAATAATTCGCCAAGCATCTGTTTGGGCTTAATATAGAAGCGTTAATGGCTTCACATGGCAAACCTGTCTTTGCGTTGGTTTTTGACTGGTCAGCATTTCCTGTTTTATCCCTACTTCTAAGCCGGGCCACTTTTATTTGCGCCACCCTGTATTATAAATATTACAAAATTGGATGAGCCAAACTAATGAATAGGCAAACATATTACAACTATTGACTATCAAAAAGTTCTATCCAAATTCTAAATTGACTTTGTCTAATCGAAAAATTATAAGATTTATTTTAGTATTAAATCTAATAATAGATACATTTTCCCTTTAGCAATGTTCATAACAAATGCGCAAAAATACTTTATATATTCTTTGAAAATAATATTATTTGCTGCAAACTTCCAGAATTAGAGCGAAACATTGCATAATATATTTAGTCTTTAAACCGAAATTTCTTTTCATTTAATAAAGGATATCTGTTGACTCAAATATTAATTTACGTAAAGCGTAATGAGAATTCAACGACTTTTAAGTATTAGTTTTATTATTTTTACATTCTTAAATTCATAATTAAAACGTTCTTATTCGCGAAAATTTTCATTTGGAAAACGTCTTACATAAATAACCGCTTACCATGTTTAATTAATTATTCTTAACACTGGAATACCTGCTTTAAAATTGATTCTGAACTTTCCAAATAATTATTTTTTGAGTTAGAGTATTTTTGTAATATTTGAGTAATTAAATGAAAGTTAGAAACCCAAACTTAGCATCAAAATATCGTAATTTACTCATTAGCGCATTTGTCCCATTTTTTTAAAAAAATTTGAATGAGAAACTAAAAAAAGCTTTCTTTTTATAACTGGGAAAAGAACGTGATCTTGTTCTAATATTAATTTAAAAACTATAATTTGAAACAGATACTTGTGCCCTAAAGAGAAAAAACATGTTTCAGTGTTATTCCTATGAGTAACATAATTATTTTAATCTATAATTAAAAGCACTAATATGTAAATTCTATTTTTTAGCTGAATTAATTTTTAATTTTATTATATTCAGTGCAATTGAAAAATATATTTTAAACTTGCATGTCAATGTTATTCAATTATCTTCCATAATTATTTAAAATCTTAACGTTTGAAGTATAAAATCTCGTTGAAACATTTGAAGGTAAAATGTCAATATTTGTTACTTAAATTATCGCATTCCCTGCTGAACCACACTCCAATTTAAATTCAGAGTTTAGGATATTGATTTGCACTAACATTTAAATATTCAGCATCATTTATCTTGATGAGCTGAAAGTTTGATATCTTCTTTACATTTGGAATTTAACATTCATTTTCATGACTTAACTGGAATATTTTACGAATTGCATTAATTAAGAAAACATTTGATAAAATAGTTTCTTTTTTTAAGTAATTTTTATTATAAAAAAGAAACAATTTTAAATAAAAGTTATTTGGCTCTTTTGGTTTGGGTTAAACTGCATTGTAAATAACTTGACGGTTTGTCTCTGGTGTTTTACCTATATCAAATTATATCGTTATATCTTATTGTGGTTTGTCGTTATTGATTAATTAAAATGTATATTTAATATTTGAAATACTATTGTATAAAAACGTTTTAAATAATAGATAAAACAAAAATTAATAGGATGGCTATGCTATAACTTTTAATTCTGATCATGTTTCACTTTAAAATACTGCCATATTTTGACACTGGGTTTGAGAAAACTAAAGCAGTTAGCTTAATATATTTTGATAACTAAAACGAAATCAGATTGCCACACTCCAGTTATTCCTATCTTCTAAGGATATATAATCCTAAGACATTCAACAACGCTGACTAAATCAGAATCTAAGGTCAACAAAAAAAATGAAATCCATGCAAAGCAAAACCAACATCAATTATTAAACCTTTTCGGCAACTGCTTATCATTAGTTCAATTCCAAAACATATTATATCACCCCTCTCATTGTCACTTGACCATGGTTCTTTCTTCCGAGATATAATTGGCTATTAACACAATAAATTAATTTAGAAATCTATAGCAATTCGTTAAATATATTTTTAAAAGTTTGAGATCCTTCATTTTCTAAATGTTTCAATTTTTATGACTTACCTGTAAATGGTTCCATTATAAGAAAAAACATTCAAAACAAGAAATAATATAACTAAGTTCAACATGACATACATGTAAAGCAAAACAAACATCAATGATAAAAAATCTCTATTTGTTTATTATAGGTTCCAAACCTAAACATTCCAACATTCTCAACACATTAGATCACCCTCTCTCAACCCCAAAATACCACCCAAATCCTTCGAAGTTGACAGTTCAAAAACAGCCAAGATGGGAATGAAAACATGGACTGAGATAATTTAAACACATATTAATTGCGATAGAATAAATACATGGATCTATATTTTAACTTGTATGACCGAGTTTGTTTATTTACGTTCCACTGTCTATGCTTCACTTGAACAGCTCTATCCTCCATTTGGATCCTCTCCAGAAAGTGCATTACTTGGTGACTCTTGAGTGGCAGGATCATAACAGCGGCTTTTCGCCCGAGTTTAAGTCTTTTGAATAAAATATGAAATCTCTGGACTCGTATTTCCGAACTTGTCTGGTTCAGGGGTTTGGTGTCTGAGTGATTATGGGTGGAAAATGGGCTCTTGGAATGCAATATGGTCTTCAAATCCCGCTGTTATTTTACTCCAACGATGGATAACGCATACGTGAACATAATTCTACAAATGTTAGTCAGATGGTTGTCTGGATTTTGAGGTTCAAACTGCAGTTAAGGCTGATTTATTCGTGTTATAGCATTTCAAAATGGATAGAATAAAAACAGGTGAACGTTTATAAAAAATATTTGTTATTTCAAACTTAAATAAATGCCTTTTAGTTAATACAGGGTGATCCAAAAATATACTCATTTAATACTGCATAGCATTAAGCGAGAATCGTTATTTTTGGACCACCTCTTATTTAGTAGGAACTATAATTAAAGCTTTGTTGAATTGATAGTAGCTGATAGAATAATTTTTTCTATGCGTATCATTTGCAGTTTTCAACTGAATACCCTGTTTTAATAGACGAGATTGGAAGAGTATAGCAAGCTTTTCTATAAAATAAAGTTATTTTTAAAAATGTTACAAATTAAGTTTTGTTCCAAGGGAAAAAAACGCGTCGTTGTATCTTCTTAATCTCTTAAGCTTGTTATTTTCTAGTAAAGAAAAAAAGTTGTATAGGATTATTTTTTTCAATTTACTATTTGTTTAGTATTTTCAATTAGATAGATAAGAACTTTTAAAAGCAATTGTAGATAAAGTAAAAAAAATCTGAAGAAACTCTGAAATTACAAACCCGAGTAGTTATTTACACCAGTACATCTCTTAGCTGGTAGTAACATTATCGACTTCTATTCTAATCGAGTTTTCACAAACTGGACTGTAATAAAATTTTATTAAATTTACACCTATAAATTCTCTGCGACATGAAGTAACGGAAAAAAATCTTGTACTTAGTGAGTGAAATTGCTGATTTGAGACTCGTTACACAATTAATATTACTTTCATAATGGCCTATATTTTCAATGCATTCTACTAATTTGTCTTTGAAAATTTTAAACTATTTAAAAAATCTAGTTCTAAATGAACTTTGACCATATGGTTAAACGTTTGAGGCTCTAACAACACTTCATTTTTTTTGGGTTGAAATTCAACATCGTAACAAACGGTCTAAATAAAATATTTTAAACGCAAAACCTAAACTAACGCTTTGAAACGGCAAGTTTAAAATTTCACCAACCGTAGTAATTCCACAGGGAAGCTCTTTCTTCTTCAGTATTTCATTATAAGAAAACTATTTCAAGTATACGATGACTAAACCACAACTGTCTTAAAATAACTGACTTCACCTGAAGTAAATGATTATATATTTATACAAAACATGACGGTTGCACTATCAACAGTAGCTAAATTAACAAATATAAACTGCTTCGTTTATCGCCCCAGTGTTTTATTATAATACAAATGTTATGGGTAAATTCAAACAAATTTACCGGGTTTTTTTAATTAAAAATTCATTCTAACATTGTTTTAAATTAAAATATAATTTTTTTAAATGTATGGCTGAAAAAAACTTGTTTAGTTTTTTGCAAGAACACCAAAATCGTGTTGTGATTTAGGTTCTTCATAAAATTAAGTTATATGACTTCTCATAAGCAACTTGATGCATATTCTATTAAAAATTGACTTTGGCTAAATAGACGATGTCAATTTCGAAGCTAACTAACAAAAAACGTTTGTGGTGATGTTTTTATAAAAAAAAGTCCTCAAATGTATAATCCATGAATCGCAAAAAACTAAATGTTATCGTTATATTTAATTTTACTTAACATATAACTCAACAAGAAAAATAAAACTGTCGAATTCATTGTTCATCCATTGTTTCAATTTAATTGAAAGAAAGTTAGAGGAGGAATAACAGATTCTATCACAAGTAAAAAGACTTGTGTGCCAGAAAAAGAGTTGTGCTCCGAGTCTCGCCCACCTGGTTTCTCACACCTGGGTTCTGGAGGAAAGCGAGCTTGACTGATGGGGTGGAATGGAAACAGCTCGTGTTCCACCGCGAAAGAAGTTTAGAACGAGTGTGAAGGGAATCTGTTTTGTAAAGTGGGGGTGAACATTTGATGCACCTAAGATTGTGCTTGTTTTGAAGAGTCACTATTTGAAAAAAGCGCCAAATTTGTGAATGATGTGTTGCTTTTACAGACTTTTCTAGGGTTTGATACTATTTTTTTTTACGGAAAATGACTTGCAGATGCCGATGTAAAGATGTATTTTATAACATATTTGAATTAATTTCGAAAATAGTAATTTTTCTTATAAATCAATTCTTTAATTATAAAGTAACCGTATTGAGGGATAATACCTTTTTTTTTGTCCGTTCATTAAGTTTTTGATTTTTTAAGATTTTTATGGTTATAATGCAATAAGTACTTTTCAGTTCTTGAAACATTAATGTATAAGTACTGATAGTAGTATTTTGGGAATCTTTAGAACTAAAAAATAGAAGCAATATTGACGAAATTATGGTTTTCTTTTACTGACAGTGTGGAATGAAACTGCTTTTTTCGACTCCCAAGAAGGTGTGTGTAACGGTTTTGAAGTCATTCTGATTTAAAATGTGGGGTTGGTTAGAGTTTGGATTGATTCTTTTTAAACATCTTATTGAAAATAAAGGTGCAAATGATCTAAAACGTTGTTATTAAATCAATATTAGTTTTATAGATATTTATTTAAAAATGAATCAAATGAATCTTGTTTTTGAATGTTTAGAAAAATTTAGTAGGCATTACAAAAATTTTAATGTAATTTCATAATGAAGGTAAATACGTAATTTTTATTTCCATAGCGCTAATTTCAGCTGATTCAATTGCTTAAACTAAACAAAAACAACGCAGTAGTAAAATGGATTACTTCTTCCTGCTCCGAAGATTTGATCGTTATCTTGACTGATCGGGCGGAATGAAAGAAACTATTTCACAGCAAAGAAACTCTGAAACTAGTGTAAAGTAAATCTGTTTTGTAAAGTTATTTGGCGAGGATTCACCTATTTTTTTTTGTGAACATCATGTTTAGAAAATACCCTTTTAGAATGAGAGCCAAGTATCTGATGACGTGTAAAAGAGCGTCTGATAGTTGTTGAGTTAAATATGTTTAGCTTGTTATTTTAGAAATATAGTAGTTGCGCGGCTCAAATTAGATTGGTTGTGAGTGGTAAGAGTTGTATATAATTAAAATATGTAAAAATTTAAATGTTTTTTATTTAAAAATATTAAGACTTTTTGGATACCTATTGTGAAAAATTTCACAGATTTATAATGTACATAATTTGATTTTACTAAATTGGGCGAACTTGCTTGAACGAGATCTCATCTTTCTGCTAAATACCACATTTTGTGCCTAACAGGTTAATTTAAGGAGCTTTTAATAACTATATTGTAAAAAACTCTGGAAATTAACATGTTACGAACAAGAAAGTCTAGCATGATGGCTGTGTGATGAGGGAATTGATAGGTGTTTTTTTAAAGAAATTTCTTTGTGCTTCTTAAAAAAATGTAGTTTAATTTCAAAATTTTAAGTTATTAGTTTTAATCAGTTTTTTTGCTTAAGTATTGTGTACAATATGTCCAGTGGCTTAGCAGTAGTACTTCGCATTGTCATGTCACAGGTCCGGGGATAGAGTCCCGGATCGTGCGAGGTTGACTCGTCCTTTCACCTCTTAAGTGGGTGGATAAAATGAGGACCAAGCATGTTGTGAACTAAACCTTGCGGCTTACGCGTGAGGTTGACCACCTAACCGACACATATGCCTCGCACCCTAGAGCTCTTGGTCAAGTAAGCTGAAATTGGCACGGCAGGCCTTGGCCCACTAACTGGCTGTTGCATCGAAGAGTTTAGTTTAGTTTTTAGTTCAGTTTTCTGCAACACTTTTTTGTGATTTGAAATTTCGATACATGTGGGGGGGGATAGGCAGGATTCGCGAAAGTCGTTAGCTTAGCAGCTATCTTGAATATTCCGGTAAAATACATTTTTTAAAATCATAAAAAACAAGAAAACTGAACAGGGAACAAACACGAAATTGGAAAGTCGGAAACTTGGCAATCGTTTCGACATATACTACAAAATTTCGTAACTAGAAGCCATGATTTGTAAATAGATTGACGACACAAAGAAGTGCCCATTTAGCTATCATGTATTGGCCAAGGGCATCCAGGCGCTAGTTCGAAATTTCTCTGCTCCACTTATTTTCAGAGAACTTTTAGTCCGATTCCTATCTCCTCTACCCTTTTTACCCCTCCCCCCTTATCTCTTTTTTAAAAAAAGTTTTGTCGGCGGAAACGAGTTGGGAAAGTTTTGGATCCAACAAAACAAGACTAGAATTTCAAAGGATCTTGACGAATTTTTTTTTTACGTTTGATATTAAATAGCAGCAAACGAGAGAAAATCTGAGGCACAGTTATCGACAAATTGCACTGCTTTTTTGTTGTGTTTTTCGAAACGGACACATTTTATTGGTTTTGGTATTTGTCATTTTGTATTGGTTGGTTTTGATATTTAAATTGAAAGGCATAATTTATGTTGACTAAATATTTTACACAGTGAAGCTTAAGTAATATTTATTTAGATATGCGAATTATTTTTTTTTAAAAATATGCTTAAATTAAATATTTCCTGCTTTCTTTCAGTATGTTTTTCAAAATAGAAAGCGTTGTATTAACTTTCTTATGTCATATATCTTGTTGTTTAAATGTATCTTGTATTAAAATTTCATTTTTAAAATCCCCCCCAAACTAGTATATAAAATCCATTTTAACGATGAAAGCCCACCGTTACCATATGGCTACAGAAACAAACCGATTTGCTGTGACCATAAAAGCATAATTTTCGTTCCCCAGTCTTTTTCTTTGACACTTTTAGGCTTTACCGTACATTAAACTATCAATAACAGATTTCACTACCAATCTAAAACTTTTTTTCTCGTCTATTTAAAATTGTTTAGGCTTTATTCAGGCTTTTTGGCCAATGTTACTGCCGTTTTTTTTATTAAATCCTTGACGATGATTTTCAAAAAAATTGTCAAGCGAAAATAATCTTTGTGCTTAATTTTTTCTAAATGAACCTAATGTAAGACACATGAAGATCAGATCAAATTACTGAAAAATTTATATAGGACAAATTAAATTATACGAAAAATAAATTTTAAAAAAGAATTAAATAGTTTAGTTTGGGTGTTAATGAGGTTTACAAATGGTTCTTAATAGGTATATACTTCTTATAAAACTTTAGCATTAATGTGCCTTAATTTAAGTTTCTAAGTCTTAGAAACACTATCGTTTAAGACAATAGAAAAAGTAATTATGCTGAAATGAAAGTTTTCTTCACCAAATATAGGGCTTTTTATTGTTTCTATAAATAAAATATTTGACAAAACATCTTACTTCATTTTATGCTCTAAACTTTAAAGTTCTATTCTTGTAAGCTCATTTGAATTTATATTTCAAGAAATGTATGGTTATTTTCTTTTAAAATGACGTTAACGTTGTGAATCGATGGTTTAAAACCGTTATTAATGTTTTCATTTTCACTTGTCAGTAAAGTAACACAAAACGCTTTTTTCCAATGGGGCTGCAATATTGGCGGTCAAGCCTTTGCAGACTCGGCAAATTTCCGAGAACTGAGCCTTTTTTTGTGGCACCATCTAGGCGACTCTCGCTACCAATTTTGACGCTCAGATTACAAGGAGTCTGAGCTCTTTGTGGATGTTAAAGTATGCCGAAATTTAATTTTGCCGGGAAAACCCAAACCAAATAAATAATCCAGGGATCTCTTGCATGCCACATAATCATATGACATGCATGCGCAAGATTTTCCCATCCAGAAAATCCGACGACTCGGCCGGGGCTCGAACCCGCGATCTTGGGCTTACGAGGCGTACACGTTGAACCTCTCAGCCACTGAGCCGCTGAAACGAACACAAAACGTTTCGAAACAAATACAGAAAAACTCAAAAAAATATTTTAGTAACTAAGGCTTTGGTTATTTGTTATATTTTACACAAAAAAGCAGCTCTTGATAACTGAATTTATCATTATTTTATTAGAATCTTATAAAATTTAAAAAAGCATGGATTGGGTTTAACAAATCACAATTTAACAGTCGATAAAGCAGAACACAGATACAGAATTATTCTAAAGTTCTAAACCCAATCCCCTATTTCTTCTCTTTTTTAAAAAGAAATGTTTTATTTTTGTAATAACGGTACTTCCATCTCAAACAGCATAAAAAAAACTACATTGCAAGCATTCTGGCAATTCACTGCTATTTTATTAGATTAGTTGAATCTAAAGTTATTGAACAAAACAGTAGTCCCGTTTGAATAAACTAAAATTGTAAGAATACCAAAATCAATTTATTTCTGATCCCGAGATCAAAAAGTATGTAAAATTTGTGCTGAAAGGGAAAAAAAAGATCATGTTTAGTTAACCAATTTTCAGCCAGAGGTGCGTTAACACACCTTTTTAATAAATATTTTTATAAGTTTATTGCAATAAAAATTTAAGAAAAATGAAGACTATTGTGCACGACTGTTGAAGAGTTTAGTGGAAGAACGTGCTAAGTGACAATATGGTGAAAACGAGGAAATGAGCATTAAGATTTTTGTTTGCACTTTGTGTTAAAAACGGCTTTTTTTGTGTTAAAAACGGCACTTACAAAAAGTAAAATATAATTAACTTAACAATTTGTCCTTATTCATAAACTTTATCTTTAAAGGAGGGAATAATATGGTCATTGCACAAAAATCTCAATTTTTCCAAAATGCAAGTTCTTCTACTAAGATCTTCAATTTATATAGGACAAATTCAGTAACATACGTTACGAATTTTAAAACTTAAAGTTAACTTTTTATATTTGGTAATGAAGGTGGTTCACAAATGGGGCGTTACTGGGTTCAGAGTAATGAATGGTCTCTGAAAACCTTCCATGATTTTTCATATTTGTAACGAGGAGATTCAAATACTCTCGCTTTAATTCGGGCGGATTAAACTTTGATGGCGACAAAACATTTTTAATAGATATACATTATTTCCTAAATTTCTTATTTTATATTTAAAACAAGAAGTTAAAAAGAACTAAAATAGCCTTTTTCCTATTCCACTTAAATACTTACTGAAATTCTTAGTGAAAACTAAGTAGGTTGGTAACAGTAAATGGTTACCTACAACTGCTTCCACACAAGATATATACAACTTAGTGCTAAACACAGCATTCAATTGTTATTTAAACTTGTAAAGCCGAAATTTGCTATTTCATTAATTTACTGTCTCAAAATAAATTATATTATTTTTTTGTCATTTACTAAATTATTTGCAGTTCGAAGAATATATAAAATTGCTTAAAGCATATCCTAGCATACGTTCCGGCGACATTTGGCACGTTTGGAAAAATATTATCCCATTGCATTAAGCTACATTTCATGAAATTGCGCTACATTAATTCCAAACTGGTTTATATGCTAAAAATATATTTGGCTTTAAATAATAATTTTAAATAGAGTTTCTCATGCTATTGTTGATGTGGCAACAGCGATTTAAATGACTAAAAATAAAATTTAAATGCTAATTAATTGGGTAGTTTGTCAACAGACAGGTCGTCTGACGTCCGACTGGACGTACAGACAAATGGACAAAAAGAATAAATTTCAGGTCTCTGATGTCATACCTTTCTAAGAAAACGAATTTTAAAAATTCTAAAGCTAGAATCAATGTTGAAACTCGGTGCGGACGGGCAAACAGGCGGACATCTGTAGCATGTCAATACCGACATTTCCATTTTTTTATTCTTTATAATTGAAAAAAAAGGATAGTAGGCTACAAAATAATCTGTAATATTCCATTTTATTCAGATGAAACATTAAAAATTATTTTTAGCCTACTTTCCTTTTTCATGCAAAGTGGTAATATAAAGGTGGTTCAATAAAGGCAAATTTTAATCAGTTTTTAAGTTAAATGTTCAATTTAAACTCTTCTACAATTTTACGTTCTAATAAAACCATTTTAATATGACAATGATTTTCTGAATAATAAAGCTATTAGAGCAATTTTGTGCAATGCAAGCAATTCTAAATTATTCTGCATATCGTCATCAATTTTACAGTAAGTATTATATTAATGCTAATGTCCATGTAAAGATTATATTGTCCTCTGAATCTGGTGCATTAAATTATTGTAAAGGATAGATTAAAACCAACGTTCAAAAGCTAACTACTCAGTGTTGAAATGCATAAATTCAAATTTATTGTTTTATTATTTGTGGTTTTGATAAGCCACAATATAGAAATTTTAAAACGTAATTTTGAATTTAAAAATGTATTTAACATATTATTCCGTGTGTGAAAAACAATTTATTCCAATTTTGCTTGTTATATGTTGACGAGATTGCCCAACAAATGGGTTTTATTCTTTTGTATCTGTCTTTAAAATACATAATCTTGACTTCGAAAATCTAAGAAATTGCATAATTTCATAAAATAAACTAAGATACTGCAAGAACTTATTTAAAGGGATACTTTAAACCTTTTAAGATTTTCTTGATATTGGTATAAGTATGCATATTTTCTTAATGGTGGTCTAAGTCAATTTTACTTTATCTGAACCTAAGCTCCATAATAATTTTGATTTTATGGGCAATAATGCAATAGCGAATTACCAGGGTTTGATGTCTAATCTTATTCAGAGATGTAGTTATTTAATGATTCATCGGCAGAAAATTTTAGTATAAGAGTTCAAGAAGAGCTTTATATAATGTATGATAATCCCATACTATATTTTGTAGTTTGCATTTTTTATGGGTAACTTACTTTGCTGCAAAAACTTTTGTTTTCTACTTTTTTGCTGCCATAAATCAAACTTTATACTTAAAATTTTACATAAAGTTATACTGGAAACTATTTTATTTACGCCACACAAAATTCCGCGTTTGCAAAGTTTATTATATAAAATATAATTTATCAGTTTTCAAGCATGAAAAAATACTTTTTGACAGTTTGTCCATTTTATAGCATGTAAAAATGCATAAAACTTTAGCATATTGTTCCATCAATGCATAAATTACAAATTTCACCTTTCAATTTCTTTGTTTATCCTACTATCTCTCTGTTTAAAAAAATAAATATTTGTGTTAGCTTTTCACAATCTTTTCTTCAGAATAAATCCAGTTATAGGGGCAAGTTGTATCCTTACCTACGTTTTTCGAAGTAATTTGCTTCGGAAAAAGCCAGATCATAAGTTTGACAAAGTTTTAATTTGCAACCAAATGCATTTCAAGTTATTTTTAAGTCAATGTTGTTAGGGAGAAGCATGAAGTTGAAAAAGTAATGATTTCTTTTGACTACATAAACACAACACTTAATTTTAAGTCTACCTTTTTTTTCGAAATAACTTTCAGAAAATAAAAAGTTGATTATTGACATGGTAAATATATATATAAAAATGCTTTAAAGGAATTGCAGCAAATACCTCTTTTATAAAATAAAAAATCTATTAAAATAAAATAATTTTATTATTATCCTACAAAAAATTTCTGTTTTCTAAAACTACAAAAATTTACTGTAAAATTACTTCTCAAGTTATCAAGATACATTTTCTCTGTAAACAGGTAAAACCTTTAACCACTGATACAGATTGCACCTCTTGAGAATAAGTTTTCTTTTACATTACGAACATTAAATTTGATGTATACAAAGTAATTCCGTGGCCGCGATGGTGTAGTGATCAGTGTGTCAGGCTCCTAGACCGTCGATGAGAATTCGTATACGGGTAATGGAACATGAAAACAGAAACATTCCGTCGACAGATTTTGTCCATAGCATATAGATATTTTCTGGCAACTTTACTGCCAGAAATTTTCTGTAATATGACAGGAATTTTTTTACAGTGTGCATTTTTTTCATATTTCTGTATTATATTTCCGTCTTTCTATCCTTCCATATGCCCATACCCCTTTTAATTTCCGTTCAAACCGTTCGAGTGTCAAGTCTTTTTTTAAGATATAACATAATAGAGCTATTTATAATATTTTTTGTCCGTCTGTATGTGCTTCAGTTTTTCTGCCTCTCCGTCCTCCTGTTCGTGCCTGATGCTCCTTTTTCCTTTATTTTAACCGTCCGATTTTCAAAGTTCTTTTTTTAAAAAAATATGACAGATTAGATACCTATCTAATACGTTTGTCCACCCGTCTGCCTGCTATATTAAAGAATTTCTGTACGTACTAAAAGAAAACATGTTATTTTAGTTCTTTCAAAGCTTCCTGTTTAATGATGCTTTCAATGCAACTTTTGGAATTACAGAATGTAGTCTTTTACAACATCATCCCTGCAGCAATGGAAACATGTAGAAGTGATAGAAAATTGCAGTTAAGCGAAAATTCCGCCATATGTTGTGTTTTTCTGGTCAATTCTGTCTACAAATAAAAAAATAACCTTGCAAAATTGGTGTAGGTTTCATTTTTATGAAAATAAACGTTTGTTTATAAACAAACCAGAGACCAACCAAATAACTAGTGTCTCGTATTATTTTTTTTTTCGTAAAAACAGTCCTACATCGAAGTTTTTTTAACGATAATTATGACCGAATATTCAGTTTACATTCATATTGCATCAATCGTTTAATAATCTTCTGTTATAACGCTATTGCATTTTTGAAAATGTGTTTGTTACATCATTGCAAAACCATTGAAGCGAATTCTTTATTCTTTGCAACGAAGTTTCCCCCTATCTCAGAAAAAATCTTATTTACCTAGGCCATCTTCAAAAAAGAAATGAAAATTGCCTTTCATATTTTTTGGCACCATTGTATCAGCAACTTTTTAACCATATCTTTTGTTGGGAAAAAGTTTTATTCATGCCTTCGAAGATTTT
This sequence comes from Oedothorax gibbosus, assembly GCA_019343175.1. Lineage (NCBI taxonomy): Eukaryota > Metazoa > Arthropoda > Arachnida > Araneae > Linyphiidae > Oedothorax > Oedothorax gibbosus. The sequence goes on from JAFNEN010000143.1 coordinate 219,072, forward strand.
TTAAAAATTACTTTGGAAAAAGATAAATAACCCGGTGCGCACCATATCTACAGTTCATAGTAAATGCAAAAATCTTCTTGGTAAACATATTCTTTAACAAAGTTTAAGAAATTAAAAGTCTTTACAATGCAGGGTACCTATAAACTTATATTCCTATATGTATATTAAAATAAGAGTGCAATGAGCTTGTCAATTTTTACAGTACTTGGGTATTATTTTGCTAATTTAGCAAAAATTTTAACAAAACAAGAAATATTCAAAAAGAGAATTAAAGGTACTTAGATTATTACTTGGCACATTATTAGTATGCATATTACAATAAATTACTATTACATTATATAGTTATTATTACCGAGTGTATTATATTAACGTTTAGTTACATTAAAATGCATATATTGCTGTGTCCAATTTAAAATATATCATTGAAAACTTTAATAAAATAATCAGGTAGTAATTGGATTTTAAGTTTATGTTTCAGGCCCGTCAAGAATTTTATGTAGTAGAAAACATAACGTAGACCTAACGAAAATTACTTCACCCAGTTTAAAATAAAGTGTAAAATGTAAAGTTTTGGAATTTTTAACTTTTTTAATGGGAGTTGGATGGGTGTTTGGGTGAAAAATGTCGATTTTCTTTTTTTTTTCTTTTTTTTTTCTTTTATTTTTAATCTGCATATCTATAGCTTCAATTTAAGACCAAGATAATCGATTTCTGTTTAGTGGTTTTCTTTTTATAAGCATTTTTCAAAAACTGAATATCAGTTCTTACCTATACCTTACTTTTCTTTTGCGTTTCCTGAAATAATATAGTTTTTCAATAGTTAGTAACATTTTTCTCAGGAACTAAAAAATATATCAACATGTTTTTTATTATTTCTTCCCATTAATAGCTCTTTGATTTAAACTGAGGAATTTTAAATATCTCTGCTCAAAAAAAAATTATAACTTTAAATAGAATTTTTTTTGGATTTTATAATACATATTTTTAAAAAAAATCACTGTAAAAGTATTTTGTAATGCTGTGAAATATCCTCAGTTCAAATCAAAGAGCTATATGTAAGGAACAAACTATAAAAAAGTTCATAATAATATCATATAGTTTTTGAAAAAAATGTTCCTAAAGTTAGTAAAATTAACATGGGCGAGATAGAAACATTCGACTCCCCTTAAAAAAATACCTAATTTTTTTTCTTACTTCTTCAATACAAAGATGATTACTATTTTATTATTATTTGAGAAATGACTATCTTTGATTTGTAAAACTTTTAAATAACAAATATATGCAGGTTTTAGTTATTTTCCATTGTGTACCAAAATGTGGGAGATTTCAAATCTGTTCCTTAGAACCTAAAAAATGTATTATTTCAAATAACTTTCTAAAGTATAGTATATATATTTGCTTTTTGGCATTTGTTGTATTCTTACCCAATAAATGAACAATCTTAAAAGGCTGTCAAATGTCCTTACTCGGAGGACCAAATTTTTTCTTACACGATTCCATCTTCAGGTGTCCTTTTTCACGAAAAATACTTAACTGTACTAACAAAAAAAAATTATAAAATATCAATAAAATGGGAATAAAAACACAAGCTCGTTTCTGTCAAATCGATTACTTAGCTTTTTTCACGGCAGAGGGACTTTCCCCCAAAACATTTTCACTTTCTACAGATATTAGTTTTTCTAGTCGCTCCTTGTCCTAGTATAATTTTTCTGCTCCGAATGTTGATGCAGATGCAAATTGCTGAGTGACTTTGGAAATATGTTAGATCGTAAAGTGTTAATGCTCTTAAAGTTGGTGCGGAATTTATATGAAGTTTTCGAAATGGAGTTGGAAACCTTGACAGTGAGTTTTAGAGGAGAATGCGAGTTATCATTTTTGTTGTTAGAGAAAAAAAATTCTTGTGTTCGATTGGGGGTAAAATTGGAATGGAGTTTCATGAAGCGTTTCATTGAAATTCTGATGTGGTGCCATTAAGTACATCAAAATTTTTTATCTTTAACAAACTAAACAAGGGTATTGGTTTGAAGGTGGTACATTATTTTTTTTTTATAATTTTTCACTTTAAAATTCAATTTTGCAGTTTATTGAAATTTAACCACAAGAAAATAGCTTATGTAAACACGAAACTCACATAGATAAATACTTTTTGTAAACAATTGTGAAAACTTAAATTGTAATTATTGTTCCAGAAATTTAAATAATGTTAGAAATTTAATAACTAAAGATACTTAAGTTTTTTTTTATTTTGCATTAACGTTTGAGTATGAATATCAATTTGGTTTAGTTTATGTGCAGTGTATAGTTGGATAAAACAAGTGTTAATTTAGAATGTTTCTTGTGTACAATGATTATACCTTTTCTGACTTTCTTGAACAGTTGTTCTGTAACAATTTCCTAATTCAAGTTCTGACTATTATTGAATAAAGTACCCAATTAATTCCAGTAAAATCATTTTAGCGTCTAGGGAAGAGGGTTAATTATCAGAACTAAATGTCAAGTATAAGGCTTCGCGACGCACTTGGCTAATTTTCCATGCCATGGATAATATCTTCCTGGGTCTTTACTCGGGGTTTATTGAAGGGGTTGAAACGATAGCCAATGCAGCAATTTGAGACCTTAACTCATCCTCCCAGTGATTTTCTCTCTGCAAAGGTAAACAGCTATTTTTAAAAATTCCGTTCGTCGGAATTCGATTATTTGGAGTTCGGCTGTGCCTTACTAAAGGTCCTCTAGTAGCCACTGATCCTCTTACCGAGAAGGTTCTTTGTCCTGTCCCTGTCCTAGCCATACATATTTGTGTTGGGGGAGAAATCACTGGAATGCCAGAGTACACTGCGATATACGTACTCGTTAAATCTGTAGAGTCGAAAGTCCCGACGGCATTAGCGTACGATGTCGCTTGAAGTTCCATTGGGGCTGCCTGCTTAGGTGTTAACCTCTTCATTTGAAAAGGGTTCTAAATTACGAGGCGTAAATTACTGTGTTAAACCTTCAAAAGGAGACTAGAAATAGACATCTAGAAACGAATAAATTACCTAAACAAATCTTTTCCCTCGTGCAGCTGCGATATACGTGCTCGTTGTATCAGGCAGTTGAAAGTCCAGACGGCGTTAGCTTACGATGTCGCTTGAAGTTCCGTTCGGTGCCTGCTCAGCTGTCGTCACTAGACCAGGGTTCTAAATTACGAGGCGTAAATAGCTGTGTTAAATCTTCTTCAGGAGTCTAGAAATAGACATTCGGCAACGAAAAATTACCTAAACAAATCTTTCCCCTTGTGACAGGTGTGGAGGCCGCAGCCGCCACCGCCACCGCATCCCCCCCTTCAGCCGCCATGACCCGCGTGGGCAACCACACCAACTCCAGCGACCCGCAGTCGGTCAACAGCCGCGTGTTCGTGGGCAACCTCAACACATACGTGGTCGGCAAGGAAGAGGTCGAACGCATCTTCAGCCGATACGGTCGCCTGATCGGCATATCCATGCATAAAGGGTATGCCTTCGTGCAGTACACAGACACGTGGGATGCCAGGAATGCGACAGTTGGTGAGGACGGACGGACGGTGGCAGGACAGCTACTCGGTATGGTTTGTTATGGTTTTTTTAATTGTTTTGATTTGGAATTGTTTTTGAGGTTGTACCAATATTCTAATGTTGTGTATGTATTGAAGTGTTGAAAAGTATTGTTGTTTGCAAATAGCACATCATATAGTATATTCTTCTGATATCAGTGTAACATTAATGTATATATAGTTAAAATCGTGAGGTTATTTTATAATATTAAATGTGTGTGAATTATGTGATAATAAGGTTCTTAATTTGCACTGCAGCAAACATATTTACCAATTATATATTGAATTTACCAATTATATATTATTATGAGTATTTACCAATTATATATGGAAAAAAATCTAGTAGACAAATTTTTTAATTCAAATAAAACTGTTATTGAAGGTAAAAAAAGAGATAAATCTTAAACAGTTATAAATTTAATGTTATCATTATTACACTCCAACATTGTTCGTCTTTACATTAGTTATCTGTGAGTACCATATATTTAGGCAATCATTAAAAGTAATAAAAATATTCAAACAAAATGTCAAACATGATTATGCCAAAAATAAAGATTCAACCGAGTCGAAAAGCTTAAAATCCATTTTATTTGACATACTTAAGTTATTTTGCAAACAAATCGTTTTAGAATGTTTTGGTAGAAATGAGTCCTTATTTAAAATGAAGATGTACTTTTCCTTGCCAAATGTGTTGCCCTTTAAAATTCTTGTCCAATATTTTTTTTTATATGAAACATAAACATAAGGCCATTTTTTTAAAAAAATTCTCTTTATAATTCCGTGATTTGTTTGTCTTATTTTTGATTTCAAGATGCAAATTAGGAGAAAAATACAACTTGAAGAGAAATAGAAAAAAAATCTACCTATCTTAGACCCCCACCCCCTCCCAATGAGTTTTACACCATTTCTTAAAAATTTCAAAAAAACGTATATAACCTTTGTTTATTTGAATTAGTTATACTATTATTTTGTGGATAGTTGAGTTTAGCTTTGATTGCCCAGCTGTAAATGCGTTCTAACTTTGAAAAACTGTGTGTAATGTTTTTAGTATCGAAAATCTGATTAAGAAAACCTCTGTTTGGAAAATTAATCTATTTAAAGGTTTTTCAAAAAAATCGTATGATGCAACGCTTCTTTATTTTAAATCAAAGGAAAATAATTGCTAAAATTGTTAAATGAGAATTTAATTACCTTAAAAAACAAAAGTTTTTAATTCGTACTGATTCAAATATCTGAATTATTGAAATATAATACTTTTGTGGGATTAGAGTACCATTCATTTCAATTGCAACCAATGAATAATATATAACTTTACACGAGAAAAAAATTGAAAATGAAGTTATGTCATTCGATTTATTAAATTATAAAAGATGCTTCGAAAATATATTAAATAGTTTTATTACTTGTGAAATGTGATAGGAATAGAAATCAAAGATAATCAGAATTTGCACGTTATTTTGGAATTTTGTATTGCTTTTTAAAACAATTATTTTTCTAATCAGGGGGAAGCATGAAAATTTCGGGGGGGAAGCATGTTTTTTTTAACTTTAGATACTTTATTGCAAACATTTTGAATATATAGATTTTTTAAAAAGCAAACCGTTATTGGAAGTAAATAAAGTTATTGTTGTAAATTTAAAAAATATTAATTTAATGGATAATTCTTACAGATTTTTAACACTGTCTTGATACTAATTTTCAATGATTACTAATTCTTAAAGGCATTCATTATAAGCAACCAAAAATTTCAAACAAAATTTCTAACATGATTATGCCAAAAATAAAGAACCATCAACCCATTCGAAAAGCTTAAAATCCCATTTACTTGACATATGTTTGTTATTTTGGGGTTTTTGGTGCTGTTTTGTCCATTGTTAAGATTTGAATAGATGAACTACTTAACTAAAAAAAATACAACAATATTTAAGTTCAAAATCGAAAAATCGCATAAATAGAAACGTTGATTTCAGACTCAAACCTCTCTTGCTCAAAATAAAATATTTCTCGATACGAAAGACTTCAAAAGTGCCAAAAACGTTCTTTTTACGGAATGAAAACTTTTAAATGAAAGGAAGATTTCCATTTCATGCTGCAATGGTTCCTGGTATTTCCCAATCAAATCCGATTTATCTTTTCAGACGTTATCAATCACTTTCTTATTAGTACGTGTAGATTACTCGGAGCCGAAATTAATAATTTATACTGTCATGCTTCTTCGCCCTTCGTTTTGGACTTTAAAGGAATGTTCTAGAATTTTAATATCCCTGCGTTGCCAATTTTCGCGGCTAATTACTTGTGAAAGTATGTGGAAGTGATTATGAACAGTTTCACGGCGTAGTTTTGATATTCAATAACTTGGAATATTAAAGTGAGAAACATTTGTAGAAAGTTTTGCAATTTAATGTTTTTTTCCGTGATTTATTTGCGTGTTTTAAATTGAAATTTTATAATATTTGTACTGAAATTAGAATTTTTGATTATTTTGGGTCGTTTGCGTTTGTAAAATTCTCAAAACTTTTGATATCAATTATTTTATCTTTTTTTATGGAACTAGTGATTTATAAAACTGTCTAATAACTTATAAAATAAGACATTAAAAACTTTTATAAATTTTGAGCTAATATAAAATATGCAAATTTATTTTCATAATTGATTTAGCGTAACATAAATGTTATTGTGAATGGTTTATGATTTGTGATATAACTTTGTTTAGGTTATTGCGTAGTACGAAAAATATTTTTAATTAAATAATTTAATAAGCTAAATTAACTTTAATTTTTCGCCCACTTGTAAAGTAAAGATTTACACGTACACGACTCTTATACCTTTAAAAAATAACTAATCTATAAATTTCCACGAAAAATATCTGTAGAAAGTTAAGAAATCGTTTTATTTATTTGTGTACTTCTACAAATGAATCTTTTGGGGATATGCTTAATAACCTCACAGTTTAAATTGGCACGTGGTGAGGCGCTGATATTTAACGTACGCTGTAGTGAATCTAAACGATTTGAAACATTATTTTAAAAGAAAGTTATAAGTACCATGGTTCATTTTTTGACGCAATCAAATAATATTGAAATTGACATTGAGTGGGTCAGGTACGGACATTTTAACGTTTTTTTTATAAAATACCGTCCAGCAATGTCAATGGGCTAAGGCTACAAACTCTGAAAAAAACTAACGTTTAAAAAGGAACTACTAATGCTTATTTTGATTTTTAAACTTTATTTTTAAAAAACGCTTAATTTACTGGGTTATATTTTAAACTTTTAGTTTAATTTGACAATTGGCGCAGCTTACTTGGATACATTAGGATACCCATCTGTAATGTTAGAATGTCGTTCCCATGAAGTGCTCAGTTACAAAAAGGGGATTTTCTTTGAATAAAGTTCAAACATTTACTTCTTTCCTGATATACACCTTCCATTTGATCTGCAGAGAATAAAATGCACTAGTATTGCTCCTTTTGAAACGGATATCAAGGCACTTTACTAGAAAATAAAAGAATGCTAGCCCATTTCCCTTGATGATCAAAGGTATACTGCATACGAATTGAAACGTTTTGAAATATCGGATTTTATTGCTTCGTGAGTTTCTTGGGTACCAATAAAAGTTTCCTGGCTCACAGTTTATGTCTATTTTTATTTCACTAAACATTGTCGGAAAAGGTAATTTTAGTTTATTGTCTTTTTATGCAGATCATACTTTAATCTGAATTATTTCATAGAAAATTGGTTTTTAAATCAAACCTCGAATGCATTTAAATACCCACATTTTATTTTCAGTTACATTTTCACATGAAGATCACATCCTTAAATTTGTATTGAGTAAATGTTATTATTTTTAACTACCGTCAGTGCGGGTAACTTTGGTCCAAAATCATAGTTTTTTTACAAAAGAAGAAAAATTAAACTACAAAAACGATTTAAACACTTAAAAATCATTATGCATTCTAAGTATTGTACTTTTAGGAATAATTTCCAAGCATTTTTGTTAAATTTTACAAATAAAAAAAATTGGTGTTTAAAAAATTAGGACACGGTTAGGATCCGGGCGGTAACAAATAGTATAATATTCATCCCCATAAATAAAAGAATAGTACAGAGTGTTTTATTTTGTTATTTTCAATATTTTTTTAGGTGTTCCAGACAAAAGTAGGAAGAAATAGATTTTTGTCATTAAATGCTCGTAAGAATACAAGCGTCATTTGTAGTATTGCCAAAATTAGAATACTTTTTTTACATGAAATGAAAGGCAATGTTTCCACCTTTCCAAAAATGTAAAATAATTTAATATGGGATCATTTTATGAAGAGAAATTAAGAAAGAAATCTTTTTCCGAAGCGTGGGGGGACCAAAGTTACGCTCCATGGCCAAAGATACCCGCTTCGACGGTATATCTAAACCTCCTTTTCCAACTACAATAACAAAGATTGAAATGGGTAACAAAAAATAAATATAAAGCAGGACAACGTAAAAAAAGTATTAATGCTTTGTAGAACTATTTATTCCTCCCCTTCTGCAATAACTACTAAAAGTTAAATCAAAATAAAAACAAATAACGTTAGTTGTAATGCAAATATTTGTTACATATTTCTATAACTTATACAGAAATAGTTACCTATTATTTAACTTCCATCCCTTTTCACTACATGTTGAATGAAATGATGTTTAAGACTATTGCTATGATTTTATAACATTTAAGTTACAGCAAAGTAAAATCTCAGTATACTACCATTTGAAATATATGTACACCTTAGAAATTTTTCAGAACTTCCATAAATAATGTAAGTAAAACATTTTATCAGATTTTTCCCATTTTTTCTTCAGAATCAATAAACCAAAACATTTTTTTTTAGATTGAGGAGTGAGGATTTTATATGAGGGATGACTTCCATAGAACGAAATCTCTTTTTGTGACGCACAACTTTGTTTAAGACCGTGATTTTCAGCAGTGACGATAGCCATTTGTCGAAATTGCACCAATTTTAGGGTCGGGGATTTATTTATTGGTGTGTTTGAAAGTGGCTCGTTTGAAGAATGGGCCATGTATTACCAGGGGAGTGCCGTTATTATTACCTTTACTGCCTTCGTCGATCTAGGATCATGTTGTTAGAAAAGCTTAAACCCAAGTTCCACTATGGAGAATCTTACGGAACAATCTGTAAAACATTGATACGGAATGGAGGATCAATTAGTATTTTCAAGTGAGATCGTAATGTCATTTGAAAATTCATTATATTTATGGTTATATTTGGTTACTTTCAAGATAAAATAGCGTCTCACATTCATACAGTAGTGATCAATCGGAAATTAATCGATATACGCGATTATAGTTTGTGAAACGGCAGTATGAATGAACTTTCGCCCTATGGTTAATTTAGGCTTACTATCAAATTGGGAAAGCAAAACAGAGTTCAATTAGCCAGTAGGTGTCGGCCACGTCACTTGATCGTGGTTCAAAAATCATGAGGCCCATTGCCAATATTCATGCTTAGCTCTAGTGACGCGAAATCAACTAAATCACTAACCTGTACTATTTTAGCAGTTGTTTATATTATCGACTAAAGGCAATACTACAGGAACTACCGTCAAATGGAGTAACTTTGTCCCAAAATCATAATTTACAGACAAAAAAATTCCACTAAAAAACAATTTGTAACGTTACTCTTATACATCGCAATTGTTCCTGGCTTATTCAAGTGGTGTTATTTGGGGTGTTGCCACAATTAAAAATACCTTTTTTGCATGAAAGGAAAGACAATGTTGTCACCTTTCGAAAAATGTAAAACAAGACAAAGACAACAAAAAACATCATTTTATGAAGAGAAATTCTAGAGCCAATCTTTTTCTGGCTCATTGGGCGAAAGTATCTTTAGGGACCAAAGTGGCCTCATAAGCATATTTAGACGCAATAAGTTTTAAACGGTAATATTTCTATAACCAACTCTAACCAATGGTTGCCATATCAATGGGTTGTCCAAACTTCATATATTGAGTGAAATATTGTAACTTATAATTAATATGCAAATGTGTCAAATACAGCAGACTCGTATTATTTTGCACTTTCTGCTGCAGAAGAGAAATACAATGTAAATGAACGGTGCCGAGTAACAAAATATAAGTTGTATAAGTTTAATTCTTAAATTTTCACTAAATACACTTTTAAATTTTTTATTCTATTCCCACAGCCGAACTACTTTTATTTTCGCCACCCTGTACTAAGTGTTAATTAAATTATATGGTGGGATCGGCTATTTAGCCTTCAAAATTGACAACGATCCACTTTTCGGCAGTTTCTTTTTCCACCTATTTGCCTTATTTCTGCCGTGATCAGGTAAACTGCAGTATCTAGACTAATGACTTAGACTATTGTTGTAAGAAATCAATAACTTTAATCTAGAAGAAAGTATATTAAATAACTAATCTTTTCAAGGCAAAATGGTCCAATTCATTGCTATGGTTGCTGCAGTTGACCTGCTCACGGCAGATTTCTGTCAGGAACGGTTATTTGTCTTTCGGTTTGTAGAAGTTGCTTTTATTACCTGCGTGAGGAACTTAGGTTGGAGGACATTTTTAAAATATTTATAGAGATAATGCTATTTTTAAGCCTACTTTCTCTTTTTTTTAAATTCTTAATATTTTTTAAATGGTAAAAAAATTAGGTTAGAACTTAGGTGTTGACATCATGGAGATTTCCGTCGTACCTACTTTCAATTTCCGCTCTAAGCGACATATTTAGTTTATTTTTTTGGTTGAGTCGAGGGAATTATGTTTTATTATTTTTTCTGTACGTTTGGCCGAACGCCTATCTACCTGTTAGTCGACGTTGTTTCTACTTCAATTCTTATTTCATGACGTTAAAAAATGATATTCTTACTAAACTTGACATTTGTTTTGATAACTTCAATACTAAGAATTTGTACTGACAATATACCAGAATTTATGCTACAGACATTTTATACGAGCCTCTAATCGTCAGACAAACTATAGGGCCTAGTGTGAACGGGTGGGTTGGGGCGTTTTGCCATTAAAGCTACCTTCAAAGGTCTTATTTTCGCGAAGCCATATTATTACGGATCATGCAAGAAAAAAATCAATAAAAAAACATCGCACAAATGGAGTTGTTGTGCGTTACTTCTTTTTGTGATCTAAATTTCTGACGCATGATTCCTATGAAATTGCGGTTAACGTCCATTTAAGTAACAGCTTTGTTACTTGAACACAGGGCAAAATTCCGAATCCCGTTGCCAATGGTCCATTTATAAGTCGAGTAAAAATATATTTAACCAAATATAAACCAGATAAACAATAAAATAGTTTACTTATCATTTTATAGGAAAGCGAGAAATTTTACCAAACTACAAATGCCTACATAATTTAACAATTTTCCTGTATCTCTTGCTATATTTATCGGTGCAGTTCCTTTTGTATACTAATAAAATGAATAATATTGAAAATTGCGTAGGCGAGATCGATGTTGTAAAACCCTAAGGGCTCAAAAAGAAGCTCGCTTATTGATAATAGAAACATGTTTTTTATAGAGTATTTAAAATTCCTTCGGTTTAGTTAGGTTTTGAAGGTAAATAAATGTATTGTTTTAAAATTGTTGTATGTTGATGTGAAATGTTTTGCCTATATTTACGAGCGAGGAATATTACATATTTATTCTTCGAAACATAAATAAATTTATCAAGCTATAAGGAATAATTATTGAGTTTCCGATAGAAAATAAATAAAACCAGCCAAATTTAGCGTTTAAATGTTTAATATAGAATTGAAAGCGTCGTCCACACAAATAAGCGTGGGCGATATCATTTTAAAAGTCCCCGAGAGCGCCAAAGCAAACGTTCTGGTAATTATGAAACAGATTAAAAAAAAAGCGTATGATAAGTGATATTCTGCCAGTAACTGAATTTACTATAATAAAGAGTAAATAAATATTGCGTTTCTAGTAATGTGATTATCCGAAAACATTTTGTTTGGAATTTATAAACGCCGCACAGTGGTCGGAAAAGGCTGAAAAACGGTCAAAATTCATTTATTTTTTTGTGGTTTGACAAAAATGTATAAAAATTCGGTTTTGTAGGTTTTTGACCCATCTGAGTCGATCTAGGACACAATCAAGTTTATAAAACCTATGTATTTTAAGTTACAGTCAATGCAAAAAATAGTATGTGAGGATGTAATGTGAAAATTGCGTATAAATAATAACGTTTTAATCAACATGTATTGGGCAAGTGCATATGCGTAAGCTTAGGTCATGGTAATACGTAATCAGTCACAAAAAGCCAAAACACTAACAAAATCTTTTAAAAAATGAAACGTCAAGCTAAAAATATGTACACTATTTTCAATACTTTCTGCTCTCAATTTAGCTTATAAAATTAATTGAAACCAAAGTTTTTTTAATGTGAATATTTTTTTTACAAATTTTTGAACGCGTGAATTATATAATATTAAACATTGAAGTTTGTGGAATAATTATAAAATATTTAACATTGAAGTTTGTGGAATAATTATTTAATATTAAACTTTTAAAGGTTGTGTAATAATATCAAATTTAATATCAAAATATCGTACAAAAATATGAATACACAGAACATATACTTTCAAATTAACCGTCAACAGTTTTTTAAGACCATATTAATTAACAGCATTTTATTATTGAAGATGTTAAGGCCAAATATGGTATTAATATTCATCTAAAGACTTTTTAATGAAATTTCGTTTAATTTTAATACGGCTTAGGAAATAAATAATTTATTAATAATATCGTATTTGATTTAAAAGTACTATATAATGATCTTAGAGTTAAAAGTATATTAACAAATCTGAAATACAAAAACTACACGTATTTTAGGATCTAAATAAAAGTCACTTTGATAGAACAGATTCATAAAAAGGATTTTAATCTTAAAATTGTTTTGAAGCACTAAAAAATTTTACTTTGAAAACATATAATAAATTTGTTTAACATCCTTTAAGATTACAATATTAATATAATAGTTTTTTTTTTAGTCTTCGTGTAGCTCTAATTTTTTGTTGGTTTTAGGCTTTGCGCAAAAGTTGTAAGGGTCCGATGAAATAGTAAGAAAGTTAAACACATCTTCATTTGTACTTTTTCTTGAGTGTTCTCGTCTGTACCACCGAAAGTCTTTGTTTTTGGCCTCTTGGGCTTCTTTGGTCAAACTTCCTATGGGTAACATATATGATGAAATCACTTTCCCCCCATGAAACAATACCTTGTGAACAGAGTTTGGCATGTAACTCAACCCCCTCTTCCCAAGAGCCAATGGGCATCTTTTGAAAACATTCTTATTGTAAACAAGTCAAACCTTTTCTCTCCTACAAAGATAATACAAGTATTTAAGTTATATATTTATAATCAAACACTTTGTAAGTAAAGTGGACGAAACAACTGTCGGTTTTGTTACTTTGTTTCTAGATTAACAGCTGCCGTGGAGCAACGCGCGGCAGCGTTGTGCTTTTCGACGATTTTTGAACAGTTAGATTTTGACACTTCTGTTTGTAATTATGGTTTCCGTACGTTTCCGCAGCTGAAATTTAGATTTATCTTTTATATAAGATTTGGAAAACTAGTTAATTGTAATGAGACTTTGGAGCACAGTGGAGCAAGAAAGTTGCACTCTTTCAAATATTTAAAAACATAGTATTTTTGAAACTAAAATCAAAAACTAATTTAAAAATTATTTTGTATATTTTAATCATCTAAAATAAAATAAAACCTTTTATAAAACTCAAAAACATGCAAAAAAATTGTGTAATAAATTATTAAATCGTGTATTTTGAATTCAATTGTATCGCCTCAAAACGGGCTATTTTTCATTTGTTGACTTTTCGTAACTATAAATACATCAAAAAATTATTTGTAATGATTTATATTTGGTAATCTTACTATTCAATTATCTATTAATTTAAATATCTATTCATTTTGCATTTTGCGAACACTTCGAAATTTGGCATTTTGGCCGCTCCCAGACCACTGTGCGCCGCCATAATAGTTTGTTTAATGTTGAATATATTCATTTTCTAGAAATATATTTAGTAGTAAAACATTATTCCTTGCAAAGACAATTTAAAATCTTCGACGCAAAGTTCTATAGATACATTATATTCATTTTTTAAAACTTCTTTTGTTATTATAACTTGTTGCGATTTACTCGGAAACCTTATTATAATGGCCGACAATTTTTAAGAACTCGTGTACATGTCCGTAACTTTTTTGGATCGAGATTTAAAGTGGTTTCAGACAGACGGTCGAACCAATGCTCGAAAAAACCCTTTTCGGAATCAGCACCCTCCAAAACGTGTTGAAAACCCAAAATCTCCATTTCGGATTTTCGACACCATCGTCATACTTTTTATTTCACATTAGGTAATTGAAAGTAAAAAAAGAAAATAAGCTTAAAAAGGAGAAAGATTATCAAGAATAAAATAACAACCACCTTCAACAATTCGCGCGATATTTTATCCATACTAACACCTTCGATCAACAACACAAAACAGTGTGGGCGAGATCAATGCTGAGTACCCTAAGGGCGCAGCCCCGGTGTTAACGACGCAGCTACGACTCTAGTAACCTTCTTTCGTATCCGATTCCGTGAGCCTCATGCTAATGCGTCCATTGCGTATTCAGGAAAGCGGTTTGCGCCCTGAGCGCCCTTAACGAGCTTTCCTGCTAGCGCCCTTTTACTAGGGCTTTGTTATTTCTGCGAAAGAATGGTTTGTTTGGGGTGTCGAGATGGGTTCTTTTGTTTTTGTTTGGGTGCCTTGAAATATTCACGTATGATATGTGTAATGATAAGGGAAATGGTTGATATAATATGACTGATGACAGTTTATTCAAAGAGTGTTAGTTTTTGGAAAGCTATATCTTTCGAAGCTCTTATAATATTATGTTTTTAGAATATGTATCCCGGATTCATTGAATAAAATATACATAAAAAGTTATTGCATGGTTTGCAATATTCAACACTGGTTTTACTTATAAGTAGAATAATTCGTCCTGTAAGCAGTAGGGGATTTGTGATGGTGAAAAATTTACCCCAAGCAACGCAAGTACTAAATTATTTGATTTTTTTTTTAACTTTAAAAACCAAACTATTTACAGTAATTAAAAAGTACGTTTGATTTCTGTTTTTTTGTCGAAAGATGGTATGTATATCGGAGGGGGTGATAATAACAGAAATTTACAATTTTAGAATTGTTTCTATAATTTACCCTTCCAAAGACATCTCATATAAATTTTAGTAATGCATAAATACATTGCAGTAAAGATACACAAAAAAGGCAAAAACCAGAAACAGTATTTAAAAGGCCACAATAAAAAAAGTATTCATGATTAATGCAGAATGTACTTATTGGTATTTCTATCTTTTGTCTTTTTTCTAACTAATTACAACCTTTTATTTCCACATTGTTTTCGTAAAAGAACAAAAAAAACGTTAACGACCGATTAAAATATTCTATCCTATGTTAATTGGTTAATCGGAAAGATTAAAAAAAACGCGAGTAAATTAAACTCAAGTTTCTAAAATAGTATCAAAAACGAACACTTAAAATGAGGATTAAAATTATCTAACTTTAGATTCTAAACTGTATTAAAAAAATAATAGGAAGAATATTTTTTAGAAGAGATCAGATATTTTAATTGCGGAAGTTCAAAAAAGAGTAATTAAGGGAAGGTTATAAATTATTTAATACTGGCATGGGAAACATCATTTAAATTTTGTAAAGAAACGTGAAGCAGTTATTGTATTTTCTATTTATTTTTTAGCAATAAAGAATTCTTCGTGTTTCCTTTAAATTAATATTTTAATTAATTTTTTGTATTTTCTTTAATAAAAACTCTCGGTTATGCATACCTCAATAAATTACAAAGTAGAATGAATAGTTATGAGACTTTTTGTGTGGAGGTTCTCAGCCCTTTCTTTGTCAATTATCAGATGATTTGGGGTTTAGTTGGAGGTAGTTAAGGATTAGGTATGATTAGTTTTGAATATAGGCTACACTTTATTAAGATAAAAAAAACAGTAACACAAAAAAGATGAAAACCCGAAAATAATTATATTATATAAACACTATAAAAAAGGTATTCCATCTTTAACTTTTCCTTTTTTTAATGTGCAGAATTTATACGAATATTTTAAGCATTCAATGGAAAGTAAATTAATTTTAACCCTCTGAGGGGGATAAGAAATTGGTTAAAGTGTAAACTTGTTTTCACTGCATGAGATTTAAATTAAAATTTTTAACTAAAAATGTAATTTCTTATATTTTTTACAATTACATTTCTGTAGTAGATGGTTATAAATAGCTCCTCCACGCTATACATTTTAAAATTAAATTTAAAATTTTTAAAAATTATGTGCATTGCTGGAAAATCTGACAGTAAGTTGACGGGCATATGCGTCTGTATCTGCCAGAGGATTAATTTTTAAGTATGCGATATAGGGAGTATTTTGTTGCTTAAAATTTAGCAGATTAAATCGTTTTTTTTTATGCAATAGAAAGTATCGTATTTTTAACTAACCCATCAACATTATCTCTACAACAAACTCACAAGTAGGCTTACTAACAATAGCCTAAGGCAAAGATAATTTCCATGTAGGTTGCTATAGACACTGAAAAGATGGCTCCTAAAGAAGAATACCATTGTTAACGCATTTCTAAGAAAAGAGCCTCTTGCAATCCCCAAGATAAGATCCTTGCAAACAAATGGAAGGGATAGAATTGAGTGCAGAAGAGTCGACTGAGATCCACTTACACATCAAAGGTAGACCAAGCAATCCTGTTAGTGTTCTCCATTTAGCTTCTCCGTTGGGGGCAGTGATAGCAACTCTGGCGGAAAGTTGCTATTATGGTGAAAAAAATGGAAAAGTTGATTTCATTAAAAGTAACAGTTGTCAAAACATTAGGTGGTAGTTCTAGTTATGACTTCATATTTCGGAAGTTGTTCGAGGATAATTCTATTGTGGAAAAATTCAAACTCAAAATCACGAATTAAATGAAATGTATTACTCGAAAATTATTACTTAAAAAATACAACTATTTTCCTGTGATGCTCAATAGGCTTGTTTCAACACTTTGTCAAAGAAAACAAAACAACCGATGAAATCGAATTATGGAGAGCGTGACATCATAACAAATATTCCCATAGTTAATTATGTAACTAGTGCAAAAATTAAGGCTTTTTTTATCAGTTGAATAAATTATTTAATGATTGCAATCGTGCTCGCGAAATAAACAGAGACATATAATAGAATGGACTGCGCATTGGCAAACCTAAGGCGATCCCCTCATGGGTCACGTGCTGGGGTAAGATTTACCCCAGCACGTGATCACGACCAGTTGGCGAGTTTTTTCACAACGACTTGAACATATGAGGCCGACAATCTAGTGGTATGAAAAAGAAGTTGAGAAAGGAACAAAGATGAATCGCTATTTCAATGCATTAGCTGTTCAATTTAACAAATGTTTGACTTTTTAAATATTAGTAACTCAAAAACTACGATTGCAAAAACAAGTTACTTTTATGCTAATGTACTAAAAATAATCTACTTCTAAGATGTCAATGTCCAGACACTTAATTTATTTGACTGGGCCAAAAAGATAATTTAGAATTTTTACAGCGTTCACTTAAGTATTGCCTGATTAGTGAAGAATCATGAAGATTATTCTTCAGCATAAAAGAGCTCTTCTATAATAAATTCCCTCTATAAAAAGTATAGTTTATAAAAAACACAATTACTTAAAGTATGCAGAACTAAATAAATTTACCTGTGAAGTGCGACAAATCCTGTTTTACGCCACTCTGTGCAATTAACAACTACACAAGAATTTGGCATCTTGTACGATTAAATAAAATTACATGATTAAGAATAATCTAACAATGGACGAATTGAATCAAACAATTATGATTAAAGCTAGAAGAAAAAAAATAAGAAATATAGGGAAAAAATCGTCTGCAAAAACATTAAAAAAAAAAACGCCATGCAGCTGGATGCTATAAACCCACGTGACTTGGGAACATATGTGAGTCACCATTCAGGTTGGCCAGCCTACTCGTATCTGGTTTTCAGGTCTGGCGACAATTGGCATAGTTTTAACGAAACAATAGCGATAAGTTGCCATATGTTGCAACCTTTCTCCTCTTGGCGATTTTCATGATTGGTACGCTTTTAGAAGCTGCTTGACAGAGCAATGCGCAGTCCATTCTTTTTTATGTCTATGGAAATAAACTCACAAGTTTTAAAAAAGCCGATTTTTCAAGTATCGTCCTAGAATATTTATCACGTGCAAAAAAAGTTATTTCTTGTACGGGCATTGAAAATTAACCACGTAAAATGTAACTTCTATTTTGAAGAAAAACGTGAAAACGTTAATCACGTTCATATAAAGATTTTTCACTAATCAGATATTGTTGTAAAATTCTTTATTTAAGCGTGATATTTTATTCGGCGTCTTTGTGATTGGTGTAAAATTCTTTATTTGAACGTGATTCTTTATTTGGCGTCTTATTTCCAATGTCAATCTAAGCAATACTTTTTGCACGTGATTTTAAAATAATCATTAATATAAATCGCACATACGCTTCATATACTTTTCTGGACTTATCGGGAAGAAGATTTAAAGTAGCATCGTTAGCAGCCTTTTCTATATCATTTGGAAGTTCATAATTATCGCATAATATTTCTAATTCTAAATCCCTATTTAACATAACCAACGTTTTCTTTTTTTTTCTTCAAAAAGAGAATTTACTTTTTGCCTGTATAATTTTCAATGCCAATTTAATAAATATTTTTTTTTGCACGTTATTATAAAAAATAGTGTATGACAACACGTTGAAAATAGCCTTTTTTTAAACTCGTGAATTTATTTCATTCAACTCGTTTAAAATAGCCTTACTTTTCACACTAGTTGCATAAATAACTAATGTCGCACTTGTGCGTAAAAGCATCGTTTAACACAATTTCGTCAAAAGAGTCACTATTGCCACGATTATTAAATTGAAAAGTTAGTTCTTTGAGGAGACACTATAAAAAATCCTTTTATTGCGATTTAATTTCCATCACAATGTATAAAAACATTAAACAACATCTTCAATATAAATACAAATGTATCATAGTTTATCAAACGTTAAAAAAATTAATTATACGAAGAACTCTAGGTAAGTTTAGAAATGCTACTCACTCGATACCAAAAATTTAATGTACCTAAATCTAAAACAGTTGCTGAATTTAAATTGTGATCTAATGTGCAAGATCGTTGAATCGTCAAACAAATCTATTCAGTATGTTTTTTTAGACATTTTTATAATTTTTTTAGCTTCCACGCTACGTTTATAACGTAAAAAGTAGAAGGTATTCTAATCGTTCTGTCCGTCACCCACTTTCACAGAACGAACCGCAAGTCGCACAAACAAGTGGGATACGTCATTTTGAAGCAAAAAATTAGGCTAGATTACATCTCAAATTTCATTAAAGTTTAAATTAGAAGTATTTTTAAAATTTAAATAACTAAAAATTTAATCTACATTGAAATAACATGCAAATTCCATTTTCATTCAATATTTTCACTGTTGCCATTTCGTCAAACGTACGAGAAACTTCATTTAAAATACAAATTAAAACTCTTGAAAAATATTTATTTATGTGATATGATTCAGTTTGGATTGATGTCATATCACAATAAAGTTTTTTTGATGGTTTATTATATATGTATGAGGAAAGATGCATAGCGATTCTAACTTAGAATAAAAAAATATGCAATATTTTAAATATGCAATTTTGCTATAAAATATGCAATTTTGCTTTTATTTTTAAAGCATCAATTTTACTAATTATTTATTCTTCCCTTTTTCGAAAGAAAGTTAATGATCATGGGAAATTGTGGCGACTAAAAGATATTTATTAAAAAAATTGCATTAATATTTTCCGAATTTCAAACAAATTTTGCAAACGATAATGAGTAATTATTTATTTGCGAAAGATTAATGAAAATAGTTGATTTTGGCGTTAAAAGTTTGAATTAGAAATAAATTATTGGCTAAAGGCCCTGTTTGGCGAATTTCTCTCTGTTTTTTTCTAATTTTATTTTATGATAAACAAGAAGTTCATAAAGAACAAAAATAGCCTACCTTCCTGTTACTTAAATTTTTACTGAAGTTATAATCGGGAAAAAAAACTAGGTTCCTAAAGTAAATATCATCAACAGCCGTTTCTACACTAGATTTATACACATTAGGGAAAAAAATGCGAAACACAGCACCCAGCTATAATTTAAACTTCTAAAAGCCAAAATCAACTATTTTCCTTAATATTCTTTCCAAATTAATTAAATATTATTTATCATCTGCTCGTGATTTATTTGTAGTTCGAAGAATAAATAAATATTTATTAATAACAAAAGTAATGAAACTACTCCGAACTGCATTAAAAAATAAGAAATGTAAATTAAAACTAAGCATAATTGCATGCAAAAGTATGCCTTGCCGCTTTCTTGGTAGATAAATAATGAATAATCAAAGAATCAAATTGTGCTACATTTTATGACGTCATTCCAAACTGATTCATGAAAATATTATTTTGCTTCAAATATGTTTAAATAAATAAAGTTTCTCATGCCATTGTTGATTTGGCAACAGTGATTTAAATGACTCAAAATTGAATTTCAATGCTAATTCAATGGGAAATTCGCCGAAAGATAGTAGATTTATGTCCGTCCGGACGTACAGACAGACGGACAAAAAGTATGAAAGTTGGGTATCTGAGGTCATAGCTTTCTAACAATTTTTTTTTTTTAAGATCCGATGGATAGAACCGATTTTGGAAGGGGGGTACGGACAGACAGACGGAAAGACAGACAGACATACGAACAGACAGACAGATGGACATCAACCGCATTTCAATATCTACAGCGATTTAAATGACTCAAAATTGAATTTCAATGCTAATTCAATGGGAAATTCGCCGACATATAGTAGATTTATGTCCGTCCGGACGTACAGACAGACGGACAAAAAGTATGAAAGTTGGGTATCTGAGGTCATAGCTTTCTAACAAAAAAAGAATTTTTAAGATCCGATGGATAGAACCGATTTTGGAAGGGGGGGGTACGGACAGACAGACAGACGGAAAGACAGACATACGAACAGACAGACAGATGGACATCAACCGCATTTCAATACCTACAGCGATTTAAATGACTCAAAATTGAATTTCAATGCTAATTCAATGGGAAATTCACCGACAGATAGTAGATTTATGTCCGTCCGGACGTACAGACAGACGGACAAAAAGTATGAAAGTTGGGTATCTGAGGTCATAGCTTTCTAACAAAAAAAGAATTTTTAAGATCCGAGGGATAGAACCGATTTTGGAAGGGGGGTACGGACAGACAGACAGTAGACGGACAGTAGACGGACATCGACCGCATGTCAATACCTACTTTTTCATTTTTTTAATTCTTTCGAATTAAAAAAAGAAAAGTATGCTAAAAATAATAAACAAATATTAGCTAACTAAATCAAAATTAAGTACTTTTATTTCTCTATAACTAATTAAAAATTTTGTTACATATGCTTAATTTGAGTGACACAGAGGAAAGTGATAGATACATAAGTAATCTGTTATTGAAACTGTCATGTTACTCTTAAAATTTGTCTTGATTAACAGATTAATTGGTCTTGATCAAGTTATAAAAATATCTGTTTCATATCATTGCTTTTTATTATATCAAATAATGAATACGATCAAACACAACAAGGTGGATTTTTTTTATCAATGCAATTCATTTAAGAGAAAAAATTTGCCAACTTATATTAAAAATTAAAAAGTATTAATTTTAAATTGCACAATAATTCTTTTTACTACTTACGACTGTAATAAACCTCCACTATTTAAATTTATCTTGAAACATCAAAGTTTAATATATAATTTTTTCAATTTTGCTGAAAAATATAAGGTTTTAACAATTATAAGAAAGACATAGTATTCTTTTTATAACGAATCATAAAAATGGAAAATATAGTAGCAGATAATGTTTAATAATTTGGAGTCGTTTGTCATAACTTATTTACAAAATGAAAACAAAGTATCCTTCTAAAACAATTTAGTTTACAACTCTTTATGCATAAACAACGGCGAAATATCTAAATTCAGCCGCCGAAATGTCTAGAAGGTATATTTACTTGTAAAATATGATGAAATAAATATAAGTCATAGTTGGTGCTTCTGTAACTTTGAAAAAAAATTTAAATAATTAGAAGATTGAGATTTTTATTTTAGAGACGGTAGTGTATTAGCCTTACTTTAGTTATTTACCTTTGGAACTTAACTTTATTTAATGAATAGCAAAACAGAATCCGTTAAAAGCTATTTCATAAACAATTGTTAAGGTTTTAAATATTCTGTGTGAAATTTATCTCCGTTTGAACCACGAAACTTGAGGAACTGATAGATGTCAAATTTCGCAGAACAAAACGAGTAAGTTATTTTACAACTTTAATATTTTCTGCGTGCTTTCGTTCGAAAGTTCTGATTTTTTAAAGCCTATCTCATAGACAAACAAGAAGTTCATAAAGAACTAAAATAGCCTACTTTCCTGTTACTTAAATACTTACTGAAGTTCTAATCGGGAAAAAACTAGGTTTCTAACAGTAAATATCATCAACAGCCGTTTCTACACTAGATTTATACATATGAGAAAAAAAAATCGAAACACAGCATCCAGCTAATAATTTAAACTTCTAAAAGCCAAAATCAACTATTTTCCTTATTATTATTTCGCAAATCAATTAAACATTATTTATCGTCTGCTCGCGATTTATTTGTAGTTCGAGGAATAATTAAATATTTATTAATAACAAAAGTAATGAAACTCCAAACTGCATTAAAAAAATAAGAAATGTAAATTAAAACTTAGCATAATTGCATGCAAAAGTATGCCTTGCCGCTTTCTTGTTAGATAATTAATGAATAATCAAAGAATCAAATTGTGCTACATTTTATGACGTCATTCCAAACTGATTCATGAAAATATTATTTTGCTTCAAATATGTTTAAATAAAGTTTCTCATGCCATTGTTGATTTGGCAACAGTGATTTAAATGACTCAAAATTGAATTTCAATGCTAATTCAATGGGAAATTCGCCGACAGATAGTAGATTTATGTCCGTCCGGACGTACAGACAGACGGACAAAAAGTATGAAAGTTGGGTATCTGAGGTTATAGCTTTCTAACAAAAAAAGAATTTTTAAGATCCGATGATTAGAACCGATTTTGGAAGGGGGGTACAGACAGACAGACAAACGGACAGACATGCGGACAGACAGACGGACAGACATACGAACAGACAGACATACGAACAGACAGATGGACAGACATACAGTTGGACATCAACCGCATTTCAATACCTACAGTGATTTAAATGACTCAAAATTGAATTTCAATGCTAATTCAATGGGAAATTCGCCGACAGATAGTAGATTTATGTCCGTCCGGACGTACAGACAGACGGACAAAAAGTATGAAAGTTGGGTATCTGAGGTTATAGCTTTCTAACAAAAAAAGAATTTTTAAGATCCGATGATTAGAACCGATTTTGGAAGGGGGGTACGGACGGACAGACGGACAGACAGACAGACGGACAGACGGACAGACGGACATCGACCGCATGTCAATACCTACTTTTTCATTTTTTTAATTCTTTCGAATTAAAAAAGAAAAGTAGGCTAAAAATACATTATGTAATAAAAACAAATGTAAACCGTTCCCTTAAAACAACGCTTTACATTTAGTAATCTCCCAGCTCCGGAAGATGATGGCAAAGGTGACTTCCTTTCAGGGACCCGCCTTTTCACACGATTTGCTTGTTTGCGGATATTTCGCCGCACGTGTGAAGCCGGACAATGGACGTGTCTTCAAAAGGGGTGTTTGTGCAAAGGGCGTTGCGGTCTTGTGTTATCAGGAGCGGCACTTTTATTGCGTTGATCTGAATGTGTGTAAAAAGGAAAGTTGCTCATGCATCTGATAAACAAGAAGTTCATAAAGAACTAAAATAGCCTACTTTCATGTTACTTAAATACTTACTGAAGTTCTAATCGGGAAAAAAACTAGGTTCCTAAAGTAAATATCATCAACAGCCGTTTCTACACTAGATTTATACACATTAGAAAAAAAAATCGAAACACAGCACCCAGCTATAATTTAAACTTCTAAAAGCCAAAATCAACTATTTTCCTTAATATTCGTTCGCAAATTAATTAAATATTATTTATCATCTGCTCGTGATTTATTTGTAGTTCGAAGAATAAATATTTATTAATAACAACAGTAATGAAACTACTCCGAACTGCATTAAAAAACAAGAAATGTAAATTAAAACTAAGCATAATTGCATGCAAAAGTATGCCTTGCCGCTTTCTTGGTAGATAATTAATGAATAATCAAAGAATCAAATTGTTCTACATTTTATGACGTCATTCCAAACTGATTCATGAAAATATTATTTTGCTTCAAATATGTTTAAATAAAGTTTCTCATGCCATTGTTGATTTGGCAACAGTGATTTAAATGACTCAAAATTGAATTTCAATGCTAATTCAATGGGAAATTCGCCGACAGATAGTAGATTTATGTCCGTCCGGACGTACAGATAGACAGACGGACAAAAAGTATGAAAGTTGGGTATCTGAGGTCATAGCTTTCTAACAAAAAAAGAATTTTTAAGATCCGATGGATAGAACCGATTTTGGAAGGGGGGTACGGACAGACAGACAGACGGAAAGACAGACAGACATAAGAACAGACAGACAGACATAAGAACAGACAGACAGATGGACATCAACCGCATTTCAATACCTACAGTGATTTAAATGACTCAAAATTGAATTTCAATGCTAATTCAATGGGAAATTCGCCGACATATAGTAGATTTATGTCCGTCCGGACGTACAGACAGACGGACAAAAAGTATGAAAGTTGGGTATCTGAGGTTATAGCTTTCTAACAAAAAAAGAATTTTTAAGATCCGATGATTAGAACCGATTTTGGAAGGGGGGTACAGACAGACAGACAAACGGACAGACAGGCGGACAGACAGACGGACAGACATACGAACAGACAGACATACGAACAGACAGATGGACAGACATACAGTTGGACATCAACCGCATTTCAATACCTACAGTGATTTAAATGACTCAAAATTGAATTTCAATGCTAATTCAATGGGAAATTCGCCGACAGATAGTAGATTTATGTCCGTCCGGACGTACAGACAGACGGACAAAAAGTATGAAAGTTGGGTATCTGAGGTTATAGCTTTCTAACAAAAAAAGAATTTTTAAGATCCGATGATTAGAACCGATTTTGGAAGGGGGGTACGGACGGACAGACGGACAGACAGACAGACGGACAGACGGACATCGACCGCATGTCAATACCTACTTTTTCATTTTTTTAATTCTTTCGAATTAAAAAAAGAAAAGTAGGCTAAAAATACATTATGTAATAAAAACAAATGTAAACCGTTCCCTTAAAACAACGCTTTACATTTAGTAATCTCCCAGCTCCGGAAGATGATGGCAAAGGTGACTTTCTTTCAGGGACCCGCCTTTTCACACGATTTGCTTGTTTGCGGATATTTCGCCGCACGTGTGAAGCCGGACAATGGACGTGTCTTCAAAAGGGGTGTTTGTGCAAAGGGCGTTGCGGTCTTGTGTTATCAGGAGCGGCACTTTTATTGCGTTGATCTGAATGTGTGTAAAAAGGAAAGTTGCTCATGCATCTGATAAACAAGAAGTTCATAAAGAACTAAAATAGCCTACTTTCATGTTACTTAAATACTTACTGAAGTTCTAATCGGGAAAAAAACTAGGTTCCTAAAGTAAATATCATCAACAGCCGTTTCTACACTAGATTTATACACATTAGAAAAAAAAATCGAAACACAGCACCCAGCTATAATTTAAACTTCTAAAAGCCAAAATCAACTATTTTCCTTAATATTCGTTCGCAAATTAATTAAATATTATTTATCATCTGCTCGTGATTTATTTGTAGTTCGAAGAATAAATATTTATTAATAACAACAGTAATGAAACTACTCCGAACTGCATTAAAAAACAAGAAATGTAAATTAAAACTAAGCATAATTGCATGCAAAAGTATGCCTTGCCGCTTTCTTGGTAGATAATTAATGAATAATCAAAGAATCAAATTGTTCTACATTTTATGACGTCATTCCAAACTGATTCATGAAAATATTATTTTGCTTCAAATATGTTTAAATAAACATTTCTCATGCCATTGTTGATGTAGCAACAGTGATTTAAATGACTCAAAATTGAATTTCAATGAGAAATTCGCCGACAGATAGTAGATTTATGTCCGTCCGGACGTACAGACAGACGGACAAAAAGTATGAAAGTTGGGTATCTGAGGTCATAGCTTTCTAACAAAAAAAGAATTTTTAAAATCCGATGATTAGAACCGATTTTGGAAGGGGGGTACAGACAGACAAACGGACAGACAGGCGGACAGACAGACGGACAGACATACGAACAGACAGATGGACATCAACCGCATTTCAATACCTACAGTGATTTAAATGACTCAAAATTGAACTTCAATGCTAATTCAATGGGAAATTCGCCGACAGATAGTAGATTTATGTCCGTCCGGACGTACAGACAGACGGACAAAAAGTATGAAAGTTGGGTATCTGAGGTTATAGCTTTCTAACAAAAAAAGAATTTTTAAGATCCGATGATTAGAACCGATTTTGGAAGGGGGGTACGGACGGACAGACGGACAGACAGACGGACAGACGGACATCGACCGCATGTCAATACCTACTTTTTCATTTTTTTAATTCTTTCGAATTAAAAAAAGAAAAGTAGGCTAAAAATGGAACCAAACCTTTTTAAAAGATCTTTCTGGTCTTACAAAATAGCAAATTAAAATTAAGCTAAAGCACTTGGGTTAATTTGGGAAGATTTTAATTTGAATATATTAGTTATTTTGTTTTTAGTTTTTAAGAGCTTGTTTCAGATGACGTAGTTCCTTACAGGTTTCATTCCTTCCCTTTTTTTCCGTTCGGTGCTCTGATTGGTGCTGACACGTGACATTGATTTATCAATCGAGGCTCGAGAAGGATTTTATTTTCACTCAGCATTTCTGTCGCCACTCAAGACCTGAAACACGCCCCATTGAACGTGTGATTTTAAAGTTTAGTTTTAAAAGTTTGATTCACGGCAACACATTTTTAAAGTATATTAGATAAAATTAGAGGGGAGACGAAGTTTGGAAACTGCTCTCTGGCCTCCGATGTATAGAGTTTCGCTACGACGTACTTCCCTTTAATATTTCGGATCATTGACAAAAAAAACTTCAACGAACCGTTCCAAGTTGTTGTTTTTTAAATGCGCCAATTTTACATTCTATTAAGATATATTATTACCATCCAATTTTCATTTGGTGCGAGTTTGATCGTTGGCAGTTGTTTCCCTTTTTGAATATAACTGCAATGGCAACTTTTTTAAAATTCAGGAAAAATTAAAGTTTTCTATATGCATCAAGTTTTGTTGAAGTTGTTGTCAAGAAGTTTTGTTGAAGTGGTTGTCAAATGTTGTTGATTGTTTATCCGATTTTTCAGGTATCATTACGCATCAAAAGTAATCAAAATAAGACCAATTGCTGTATTTCAGGTGTTTTAGCAATCCATGAGGGTAAGAGGGAGGGTACACTCGTGCACTACCATGTATATAAAGCTAGTAACTGCTTATTAAATGATGGTGATTTAAAGTTTTATTTCAATTTTCAATAGGAAAACACTTTATAATAGTGATAAATGGTGAAAAATCAGAAAATATTAAAGGCTAAACTATATTAAGCTACACAATATTTTTTTCAATTTTTTTAATGCAGACGCGTAATTTAGGTTAAATAATATAACATTTTCATTAATAATTCAAAAATAAAGTAACAGGTTGAACGTGTTTAAAAAAAATATATTCTTATTCCCAAAATAGTTGAGTACGCGAAGTTTTACGATTATGTTCAGTGTGCACATGCAAGTATCAATCATTGATTTTCTACACCTTTGGCATGCATTTTTTACGGAACTGTAACCGGAACACGTAAGTACCTAAATATTATTTCTATCTCGAACTACTTTACAAACTTCAAACAATGGCCTCTTTGTACGGTTAAAACATTTTCTAAGAAAAGTATTTCGTGATCCAAAACAAAGGAAGTAGACTGCACAAGGTGGAATCGTGTATTACGAAATATTACTTTACATGAGTGACTGCATAAAGTTTGTTTTATAGGTTTAAATGGGGATAATGTGGAAGATACAGTCATTCAATGACGTAGAAATTTGTAGCTTGAAAATTTAATTATTTCAATTCTACAAACTTAGTTATTCGAAAACTCTTCAAATTAAAAAGTAAATGACAAAATATCTAGATGTTTTTCTAAGTGTGCAAAAGCATTGAATCAGTAAAGCGTACGTTGTATCCTTGATTTGAATAATGGGGATCACTTATAATTTGTTAAAGACATTATTACAAACGTATAAAAATTGTGCAAAGATATAAAATAGATTAACATAGATTAGATTCATAGAGAAATAAATGAAGTATTTAAAACAATATATTTAAAATAACGGTTTAATCAATTTAATATGTTGCTCAAGTCACAACTTAGTTCCTAGCACAACTTTGAAGTGTTTTTTTTTCATTTTATAAAATCTTCTAAATAAAAAATAGTTTTTAATTTTAGTTGCATTACAACAATCTTAAAATGACGATACTTTTTACATTCATAATGATTTCCCAACATTAAATTACTGCATAAATCTCTAAATATCATAAATTCAATTATGGTCTTAGCATGTTACGCAAATAGTTTTATTGCAAGATACACATCTTCAAATACTGCCTTCCATACTTACGACGTATTGGACTAAAATGTCAGCGGTACTAATTTCAAAAGTCTTTAACTCCTATATTAAATGTTTACGTTTGGTTGCATCTTAATAGATCATAAATGAACAGTCACTCACGAGCTGTAATTTATAGTCAGTAGTAAACTAGGTTGACTGTTTCAGTTAACTTGTATCCTTGTTTTCATTGTATACTAGTTTGCACTATGAGTGGTTCTCACACACCCGTAATTAGTTTACTGTTGATCAAGAGTTCTGAGTTGCTACGTCCGTAAAACAGCTGCCTGAAGACCAAGACAAACATTGTTAATTTCATCGACTGATTTGCACTTCACTGATTTTTTAAATAAACGATTCAATTTGAGACGTGTAACTTCCTATGAAAAATTTATCAATAAAGACCAACAAACCGTAAAAACTCCTTTCTGATTTTCCTTTATAATAAGTTAAAAGTTGATAAAACTGAGCAAATCCTGTCAAATGTTATCTAAATTTAGGTTGTAATGAAAATGCGCGAAGTTTAAACTGAAAAATAAATTTATTAAAAATAACTTGCATAGTTAATTTTGATTTACCTTATTAATTTTGATGGATTAAATAATAATGCAGAAGTTTCAACTATCTAATTTTTAAAATAAAGGCTTGTAACTTAAGATCTCTTATTTAACCTCATTATCTCAATGTTTAATATTTGTATCAATTAAAATATGAAAATCTTTGACTTGTTGAAGCTTTTTTTTACAGAAAGCTAAACAAAATAATTGATAAAATATGTGTATCTAATTATAAGATTTGTTCCGCAAGATTAGCTTGTTTTATAATGTTTCGTTATAATCGAAAGTTATCCAGTCGTTTATTAAAGTTACTAATTAATGAAATCAGAACATCGCGGATGTTGTTGTTTTTGTCCAATGAATTTTTCCATCAAAAACTAGGGAATTGCCAATTATAAGTCAATTGGATGGAAATCATTTTTAGAAAGTTCCCGAAGAAATCGAAGCGTTAACAGTGTTTATCGTAATTTGTGATGCAGTTAAAATGTATAGGAGAATCAAACTATTTAAAACACGTATGGTTTTTTTAAAGGGGCTGCTTTATTGGTGGTTTAGTCTTTGCTGACTCGGCATATTCCCCAGAACCGAGAGTCATTTTTTTTGTTTTTGTTTCAGGTGACATCCTCTCAGCTTTAATATATATTATATATATATATATATATATATATATAATATATATATATATATATATATATATATATATATATATATATATATATATATATATATATATATATATTATATATATTATATATATATATATATATTGCATGTCATTATAAATTATAATAAAGCAGTCTAGCTTCCTGTTCTTTTACAAAGTTAAGTTTTTTTTATGAAGTCCGCGCACATTTAAAAATCCTACCTAGTTCTCATGTAAAAATAATTCAATTTCAAATAGTTTTAACTATTTTTAAAAAGAAACTTTTGTAGAAGTGTAAACTTTTTTTCAAATTTACCTAAATCATAGAAAAAATTAACGAAGTTAAAAATGTATCCTTAACTTCTGTGTTAATACTGATTCATGTTTTTTCAGTAAAAGAAATTCAACGAAACATAAAAAGGAAGTTTTAAGCTAAATTCTACAAAAGCTTTGCATTCACTTTCTTATGCATATTACAACTACTCCCCTTTCAAATTCACAATAACCATAAAAACTAAACTTAGCTGGAAACGTGGTCTATTTCTCAACTCCACTTTCCATTCGAAAGTGAATTTGAAGTAAGAAGAATCCATTCAAAACTTTGTTTCCAACTAAAAATACTTTCTCCGCCAATAAACAGAAAGTGGTCTTAGAGGATTGAAGACACCTATAGAGGTGAAACTCCCCATGGAAAGTGACTTTAAGAGTCTTTAACCAAATTTCTTTCTCCAAAGCTCTATTCTCTATAGTTAAAAAGGGCTTTGCCACAAATAAGAATATCCCAATGTTTTTTCTCCGTAAAAAAAATCTGTTTCTTGGTTTTCTGAATCATTTCTAAACATACTGAACGACATAAAGAAAGGAAGCGTTTAAGTTATTTTGTAAATTAATGGTTTTTCTTATTTTCGCTTGTAAACAATTATATAATAATATATAGGAACATTTTATACAATGTAAATAATAGGGCTAGACTGTACACATTGAAGCTTTTCCCAAGATCCCCACCTTTTTAAACAAGTTTCTTGTGTTGATTTCAAACATTCTATAAGCTTTAGAGACACTTTAAACAAAGTGCTTCTGGGAGTCTCCAACGTTATACATTTTTTTTCATAGCTAGTTTCCATTTATAAAATGTCTGCCTTAGAAAGGGATATGTTTTTGAACATTGTTCGGGAAAAGCAAATACATGTTTCATGATTTCGAATACATGGTCTACACTAGGAATAGGTAAATACTTAGTACAGTGTAAAATATCGTAAGTATGCATAAAAATGCTCGGTTTTTCGTTCATGAAACAAACACATTATGCTTGTTGTTACTATATTTTTGTATATTATTAGTATCTATTGAAGTCCTATCCCTTAAACAAAATTTCGAATTTTTTGAAGATTTTTCAATATTTAAATTTCAATAATCAAAGATCTTAATGTTTCTTCAAACAAATAAAAAAAGTATTTTAGTATTCAGTGCGATATTACTTTGTTTAGTTGAATTCTCCATAGGCAAAAGGGCTTCATCTCAAATATAGATACGGCTTTGCCCATTTTCCACAAAAGTAAATGCATGATTCGTGACTAGGAAAATATGGTCCTAATATGGTTCACTATGTAACTCTGAATGCCGTGAAGACGTGGTGTTATAAAAGAAAACGTGAATATCTTTACAAAAGTGGGTTTTCTTTTTTCGCTCGTAAAATAAAATATATTCTAGATATTTTTCCATGTAATGTAATAGTTTTTGCATGCTTTATGCAGCTGTATATTTATCGCTATGAACATTTTGTAGTAAATAGAAAGTTTATTTTTTTTAATATTTCAGACAAATAATTTATTCAGGTCTTGAAAAGATAGTTTTATTTACATTTGAAGCCCTATATTACCCGGTTCTTAAAATATTTGTTTTTGATACATACTTTTCAAGTAAACTCAGCACTCCCATGATAGTTGTTATGAAATCTTCAGTTATTCAAATTTTCCTTTGTAATAGTGTTTTTATTATAAGCGAGGAAAGTTTCTTTTCATAAAATGTAATAAACGCCTGAATACTTTCTGAAATGGTAAAGATGTTTTTTATGAACAAAAATTAGTTAGTAATTCTATCGTGAGCAAAATATATTAATATATTTTAAACAATTTAAAGCGTGAATAAAGAAACTCGAGCTTATTTTAAATTTAATCAGTTATTGGAATACTTCAAAATCCATTTTTTGTATAATATTATAAACGTAGTGCACCCATGTTTGGCCAAATTTAATCCAAGTTTATGCTTGTATTTTTCAAAATACTTATTTATAGGTTTCGTATAGTAGTTTACTTTCTCCATAACTACGCACCATAACCACCAGGTGTAAAACCTAAAAATGGCACCTTTAGATCCCTTAGATTTACATAAGCCACAAAAACAAAGTATTAACATTTTCCCCCTTTTCCTTCAAAAAATAACCCACTTTCTTTTTTTAAGGATACCATATTCAGAAAAAATACATAGAAACGCGTTCTTTTTCCAGCTTTTACCGTCAAACACGGAGAGATCAACCTAAAGTGGATGCATGAAAAAAATACATAACACACCATACGCGGAAAAAGGACTTATCTCCTATTGAGTTGACAGAGCAGAAACGCCACTTTTTCCGCAAACAAGCCCCAAAAAAATTTAACTGCAAAAAGAACCGAGAATTGGATTCCAAAACTTATAGGGAAAAAGAAGGGAAGGATGGGAATATTCTTTGTGGAAGGGAAACCGAATTAAAGTCTGATTAGAGGAGCGGTCTTTGGAGGCAAAAGTGGATCGAGAGGCGTTCCAATTTCCTCGGAATATACCTGTGGAACAATGAACTATTTTTTTTCCTGATGGAGAGAGAAAATTGGAAAAGTCATATTAAATGAAGTTCGTGGAAGGGACCAAAGACACATGGGTGTAGTTTGTTGAACTATTCTGGGATAATTAGGTTTGGTCTTGGTTTTGCTGTCATTGGTTTGATAAACAAAAATGGATTGCTTTTTAACGATGCAACCAATACAAAATTCGTTTTTGTTTCAAAGTTGGTATCATTCGGCATACTAAATTTTTAAGAAAGTCGTAGATTGTTTTCATGAGGTAAAATTTTGAAACAAAAAATATACAAAAAGTGTACAAATTATACCACTTTCACTAAAAAAATATAACTGCTGTTTCACTTTCAATTCGCTCAAAACTTCATATTAAATTATTTTTCTCTAACAGTAAGGAACAATGAATAAAGAATACAAAATAAAATATTTAATTAATAGTTTTTAGTACGAAATTTCAAACAAATATTATGAATTATTCTAAGACACTCTGCAATTGTTTCCAGTACAAAACCCAAACAACTACTAGTAAGTATGATAGTTAACTAAATAAATTAATTTGTTGGAAGCTGTCATAAATACTGAGGATATATAATAATTTCCAAACATACATTACAATTCACACACACTTTAAAGTATATTCAATAAATCAAGTATGCGCATATTTAATTTATTATTTCCATTGAATATGTAGTCTTTAGATCATTGGTGATCCAAAACAAACAGTAGTCCAATGTTGATTGGATTTTATTAAAAATAATTGACTTTTCTTTAATATGTTGTTGTAAATAGGTACTTATTTCTATATGACCTATAAATATTAAACGTCGGAGTTTACGACAAATAAACAAAGTTGTAGAGTAGCAAAAGTACTTTATTATGTATCATTTAAAACTATAAATTAAGGTTAAGATACATTAAAGGCATTTTAGGTCGATTTAAAGAACCGTTGTTGTTAAGACTAGGTCCCGCGATTAGATAAGCAAACTACTGCTGCTCGTAAGATCCGAAAAGTAAATGCTTTGTGTCGACCGAAGAGCCGTTCTGTTGTAAAATGTACAGATAGATACAGGAGTGAGGCAGTTTATAGTTCTACAGTAGATGAGGCAAATTATTGTTGATATAACCTGAAACAATTGTGCTATATGATATATTTGGGAACTATATTTAATTGTTCACTGGTGGAGGGTTTTTTTTTGTAGGTTTTTACCATGAAGAAAAATCCTATCTATTTTCTAATTATTCTTATTTAGTATGTTATTCCACCTGAGGATAGGTTCCGCCTTATAATAAATAATCCTAAAAAAATCCCAAAAGTAAATCTTAGAATAATCCTAATTTTTTTTTCAAAAATCAAAAAAGAAACAAAGCAAATTTTTGTAATGTAATTGCATAAATTTAATAACAATATTTAAAAAAAATAGTGCTTCACTTCTTTAAAAAAACTGCAATGTTACTATTAAAAGTGTATTTTTAATATCAGGCTTTATTAAATTACAAGCAAAAAGATGCATCTAACCCGGTTTTTATAATGTATGAGTCATATAACTTAATTGCCATTAATTTATAATATGGAGAATTTTTAATTTGAATACCCCCATTAGCAATACCCTTCCTTACGAACATTGCCAATGAATAAAAACTGGCGAATGTGGATTATTTCTATTATCTCCATAAACCACAAGAACCACAATTCGAGTTGACGTAATTGAAGAAAATTTTAACAAAGGAAACTATTTTTAGTAAAGTAAGAAAAAAACTATTCTTAGCAAAGGATAAGTCACAATAGGTTGCAAACAATGTTCATTAAATTTATGATGTTTACAAAGCAGTGTTGGCTTTAAATTATAATTTTAAGACGATAGTTTTTGTTCATTTAACATATTTTTGATTTAAAATTAAAATGTATTCATAATAAAAATAAATTTAAGGTGTTATATATTTTGCTGCGCTATCAAAAATTTTCTTGAGTAATAAATTATGCACTCCTTATATATTTATGCATGTGTGTAATTTATACAATTATGCGTACATGTTATGTTTTTAAAACAAATAATTACTCCTACGTACAAGTGTTTACAAAGCATAAAAGAAATCTATTGATAGATCACTATTTATTACATGCTTTGAATTTTTCAAGAAATACTGAATCTTGAAAACATATATACTTTGTTGTCCATGCAGTTTTGAAGACATCAGTGAACCCCAATACCTCTCTCCTTATCAGAAATTCCTCTCATACAATATCCGATAACGTAATAAAACTTTTTCGACAACCAACCGAAATTCCATCTTTCCGTTTAAAACAAGCGAAGGAATCGGTAAGAATTTTAATAAGTTTAAGAAATGTTTGCTCAGCAACATTTTGGTTTTGGTAGTTTGTATTTCATGCTTCCTTTAACGACATTGCTGACTTGGAGGTTTTTTTTTGTTTTGTCAAAATGTAATGAAATGGTGGTAAATTTTATGGTTCCTTAGTTTTAAAGGGGATGGGGAACCCAGTCGGTTAAGGCCTTCGCTTTGCATGCGAAAGGTCTCGGGTTCGGGTCCGGGCAACGCCAAAATAACTGCCGACCTATAAACGGCCCGTGCAGTCAAAATGTATGACGAATAATACCCCGTTATAGAGGGAGTGCAAGTTAAAAATGCTTCAAAGTCTCAACGCTGCGTATGATGTCGGCCTTAACGGTTGAATTGGGTGCCGACTCAGGTGTCGGCTCGTCACTTGACTGTTTTTTCTAAATTCTGACACCCGTCGCCAATGGCCCTCGTCTACACTCTTAAAACAAAAGAGTGAAATTCACTCCTATAGCAGAAGTTTATTTTCGGCACCGGAAAGGAGTGGAAATTAACTCAGACTGAGTTAAAACCGCTCGTTTTAAGAGTGTAGGGCGCAGATTGTTTTCTTTTATTTCGTTTACCCACTCCGAAAAAGAGTGAAATTCACTCCTATAGGAGAAGTGCATTTTCGGCACGGAAAGGAGTGGAAATTAACTCAGACTGAGTTAAAACCGCTCGTTTGTTTTAAGAGTGTAGCTCTAGTGCGATGATATTTCAAACTAACCTAGCCTTAGTTTTAAACTTTCCAAATTTCAACTATAACATGACATTTTAAATTTTAATACATGCATTCCATTGTAAATTTGCTTATTATAACAAGCTAGTTGGATTAGAAATAGTTTAATGTTCCTAGGTTCTCTGGGGGTTAGCTTTTCTGCATTTACTTTTGAGTTGCTTAAATGGCAACACAAATTCTGGATAAAAATAAATTCCTTCTTGAATTAATGTCCCGTAAGAACAGAGCACCGATTGAAGGAGCAGGATATGCAGAAATGAAAGCTTGAAAGAACTACGTCACCTGAACCAAACAAATTGTACTAGCCCTTTGGCATAGTAAAATTTTAGACCAACCTTACTGAGTATCCGGCCTGTTGCTGGTCGTCAAATTTTGGTATTTGTATTTAACGAAAATAATTCCAGTTTTATTTATTATAGTTTTAAAAAATATTTAGTTATTAAAAATTGTGTTTATAAAAATTCCTTGGAAACAACTATTGTGATTTTTTACGTTCCATTTTCTTAACGAGTAATGATGGGAATTAAATTTCGAAATTCGATAAGAATAATCCAGTCAAGTGTAAAAATAGCTCTAAAGATTAAGACAGTTTTATATTTTAAAATTAAATATATCAGTATTGATCCGATTCACATGTTCAAAAAATAGCATTTGTATTCATTACCGAAATTACGGCATTACTTTAAAAAGAAAAATTTCTAAAATAAATAATATCCACAACGCATAAAACTTTTATAAGATAAAAATCTTATAAAATAGTTTTATGCGTTGTGTTATTAAAATATCCATATGAATAACCGTTTATATTTAAAAAAACGATATATTCTTAATTACTTAAGCTAAAAATATTTTAAATATGTCCTGTAAATCGAGGCAACAGCTGCTGATTTGAACTTTCTTAATTATAAATGTCAGTCTGAAAGTATAAAAAGCATTGATGATAAGATATCTCTCGATAATATAACCATCTTTGTAGTTTTATTACACTGACTACTTTTGAATGACAGAACTTTAATAGGATATTCGGGTTACACTATTTTATTAGAATTGTTAATGATATTTACATCTAGATTTTAAGCATGGATTTAACTTATAAAATTAAAACTAAATCTTCTTAACTGTTTTGCCATAAATTACATGTTTTTCCTTTTTGTAATCTCCTATTTGGTTTGGCATAACTAATAACTATTAAAAAGTTTGCTTCTAAATATTTGTTCGTACTTGAGCAGCGGTAGAGAAATGACAAATGCAAAAAAAAACTAAATTTATTTATATATTTTTTAATTTACTTTTCTAGGCGATATACCATTTTGCTCTTTATTTATTACTGCTTGCATTTTCCTCCTTCGAAGCTTTCTAAAATTTATATCTTAATATAGTTATTAATTCTCATAAAAGTGAACTTCAGACTTAAAAGTATCAAGAGCCAACTTCCAGAGCTACAACGACTTGACTATCGTTGGAAAGTATACGAAGTTGGGATCAATCTTTTTGCTGACAAATTGAGACAATAATTATTAAAATTATGTATGGAAATATTATAGAATCCTTTACTGATAGAGGTAGGTGTGAAACGGTGGGTTGAGATTGTTATACCATGCCATGAAGTTTTACTTCGCATTTTCTCTCCTCACTCCGGCCATTCTTTAAACGAATGTGATAATGAATTCTTTAAATGAATGTGCCAGCCATTCTTTCACGAATGATGTAGCAAAAAAACGAACAAGTAACGCAGTGTATATGCTATTGATGCACGTTTAATGTCGTCGTGATTCAAAGTCCTAACTCCCCTTAGGATATATCCATGGTTGCATTGAGTGACAGCTCAGTGTCGTCCTCGTCATTTGACCGTAAATTGTAAAAAATATGATTTTTAACCAAACCTAATAAATTAACCCTATAAGGGAAAAGCAAATTGGTTGAAGTGTAAAATTGTTTTTACTGCATAAGATTAAATTTTTTAGAACTTTCACCGAAAATTTAATTTCTCAATTTTTTAATATTATATTTCTTTCAGGTTATTATAATTGACTCCACCATACTTCAAATTTTAAAATTTAGTAAAATCCTAAATATATTTTTTTTAATGTTTGTTGCTGAAAAAACTGATAGTCAGTTTTTAACTGATAATTTACTTTCTTATTTTTTTTAAATTGTATTTCAGTAGTAGATGGTTATAAATGGCTCCTCCGTGCTTTACATTTTAAATTTTAATAAAAAATATTACATTTATAAATTTTTAAAAATTATGTGTGTTGCTGGAAAACCTGACACCCAGGTGACGGGTTTATACGTCTGTATCCCCTAGAGAGTTAATAAAGTTTCCTTGAAACCAAGAAGATACTTAAATTAATACCAAAACCACACCACTAACAATGCATATAAATCGTGCTCGGATTACACATATCTGTCCTACTTCCGAACAAAGCGTCCTTCTTTCTGACATATCATCCAAGCGAGTTGAAGGGGGGGGGGGAGACTACTCCAGTACACCCTCCAGCACGCGTAGCTCTAGACTTTTCTTGATTCCTCAAACCCTTGAGAAGTCGTCTTCAAGAAGCCACATAAAGGATTCTCGGCTCAGGAAGGAATAAAGCCCCAAGGGGAATATTTGGGATTGATTTTGTTTGAGTTTATTCTGGTTACCATGAAATTGGCGAAGAAAGTGGCAATTTTTACCAGAAGTTTGAGGGAAATAGGTTTTATGTTTGTGTAGTGGGGTGGAGTGTTCTTTTTTTTGGGGGGGAGGGGGGCTATCTGCTCAATAAGGTCTAAATGATTTTTAAATTTCAATCTGTTGAGAAGGAGTTGTGTTGGTTAAGTGAAGGATGTGTATTTTCTTTTTGAGAAGAATTGAAAATTTCCGAAGTTGATTTACGATTCAGGTGTTTGACTTTGAGCTGTGGATTTCGAATCTTGAGTATATATTTAATGTCAGTCCGCATGTTTCATGTGATGTAGAATATAGAATCTTGACGTAGAACGGATTTCATTCGTGGTTTAGCTGTTTGGCGATATGACATTGTAAGCTACGCCCACTACATTGAATAACCGATCAAGACCTCAATTTCATCATGGTAGAACTGTTGCCACTCAATACGTAACACATGCCCATAGTAGCGATATTATAGTTAACTATATATTTAAAATAGTGATTATATTTTACGCCTCTGAGATAAAAGGTGACGTGTAAATTAAATGAGATTAAAATTTAAATATTTAAATGAAAACTTAACTTCTGTAATTTTTTTTATTATATTTCTGTTGTAGGTGACTATAAATGACACTTCCATACTAAATTTTTTAAAATTTAAATAATAAAATCTATAAATTTATAAATTTTGTGTTTTTTCTGGAAAACTTGACAGTCAGATGACGGGTTTATACGTATGTATCTCTCAGAGGGTTAATTTTGGAAAAAAAATATTTCATATATTTCATGTTTATGTACAATTTTTTCAAGTTGTTTTTTCAAGTCAAATATACATGTTGGGTAGTGTGTACAAAATTTCATTTTTGCTTAAAACTGTCAAATTAAAAAGATAATACTTTATGTAAAAACTAAAAATATATTGTAATTGTGCTGTACACAAAATAGTGATTCCTACCTATTGTGAAAAAAAGCGTCCAACTTTTTACTAAAAGATTTACGTTAATTTTAGGATATATATTTCAAAAAACTGGTATTTAAAGAATCAAAAGTTTAATTGCTAAAAGAGTTACTTAATAAACACAGTGAAAACTTGCTAATGCGATGGTTTCAACTACCGTAAGAATTCTATCATTTATAAATTTAGATTCTACATTTCGTGTTATTCATTCTCATTATCTGCTGTTCGCACTCTTGATTTTATTGAATTTTAGAACCAATGAATGGTTATTCGTACTAAGCCACCGTTACACAATCCCCCTTTCTCAAAGAACTGAGCTAAATCAATCCTCGCACTAGAGTAGCTTCTGTGCTAATATCCGAGGCTCTATTAACTATTATCATCTGTCTTGGTGTTACCAGTGTTCAATACT
Organism: Oedothorax gibbosus; assembly: GCA_019343175.1. Taxonomy (NCBI): domain Eukaryota; kingdom Metazoa; phylum Arthropoda; class Arachnida; order Araneae; family Linyphiidae; genus Oedothorax; species Oedothorax gibbosus. The sequence goes on from JAFNEN010000143.1 coordinate 258,743, forward strand.
TTATTGCTATAAATGAATACTAATTACTATACAAAACTTCTATCACTGAAAAAAACGATTTTTCATTTTTTCAAAATCAAAGTTTTTTAACAAAATTAAAGCCATTCAGACATTTATCGTTACCCTAGCAAAAATCACTACCGAATAAACAAATTAAATTGTTTACTATTTGACCAAACCACCTATATATAACCCCATTTATCCTAACTACTTTGAGCTAAAATCAATCCTCAGCACAGCAGCTTTGTGCTATCTCGCAGGCCTCATTCAATCAACTATCATCCTTCGTGGTTCACAAAGTCGTTTTCTACTACGCCTTTATGGAAGAGCTTCCGCCATCTTTGATCCATAATCGAATTGTTTGTCCATTGGAACGTGATGCGACATTCGAGGCCTATGTTCCTCTCTCTTGGTGAAGGAAGATTAATTAATCCACTTTAGCTGGGTACCGAACATTGTCCTTAAGAATAACAGTGTTTTGTTAGTGTTACTATAGTGTATATTGGAATAGATTGCTTTTGGTGATTGTATTTGAAGTTTATTACAGGATAAACCCGTTACTTTAGCTGCATTATTTAATTCAAATTTTATTTTTTTGTAATATTTCAATAATATTTTGTTTTTATCTTAAAATGTAGCATCGACATTTCGATTACTGTTTCAGTTTCAACGTTTTACTAAATAAAATATAAATTACAATTCTAGCAACATAGCCTCTAACAATAAGATGCATGTCCGATTAAACGAATAATAACGTAAATTCCGATAGCTTATAAAATACATTCTTTGAATTATGGTTTTTGAATTGAATTCCGATATTTTAATGGAATTCCGGTTCTTTTATTGACTTACTATTTCTTGGAGAGTGTGAAACCGCAGGTATCAGCTAGTAATTTTATAACATAGCTTTTTGAAATAAATATTATACAGCAATGATCGCATGTTCCTAATGCACAGTTTTTCCCCAAAATCCATACTTTTAACTTGCTGTTTTTCCTACTATCCTCCTCTTTCGTGTCAATAACTCCATTTAAAATAAAACTACGATTATTTATTATTTGAATAGCAATATCCACGTATGTCTTTTTAATACTACTCAAAACCACTTGTGCCATATCCAATATAAAAATCATTTTATCTTAAAATGAAATATGCCTTTAAAGTATTAAAAATTACGTTTTTAAAAATCGATTCCCCTCCCATTCATAATATACATCTCTTATTTTGTTTCGAAAACATGTACATCGTAAGCCATTCAGAGCATTAAAGGCTGGACGAAATCCAAAACCAATGATTGTTTAGTTCATGATTTTATAAAAGCCAGTTTCTCTTTTTCGCCATAAAGGCCTGGGTCATAAGTTGCAATTTACCAACAAGCTAAGTAATTCGGCCTCTTACGCGCTTGCTTTGCTTACGTCCCAACCCAATTATTTCGGATATTTTCCTGTTTCTTGGGAGCTTGTTAAAATATGTTTGTAAAAAACTAAAAGTTGTTTGAAAAATATGAATTGAGAGGGTTATTTCGTCACTAAGTTTTGTGATAAAAGTTTTGTTTCGGAGGATGCTTGAAAAGCAAAATGTAGGAAGAAATGAAAGAAGTTTTAATTTTTTTATTTTATTGTGACTTTCGTTTGAAAATTCTATTAAGGAACACTTTTTAAAATAATTGTAGTGTAACAAATATAACAAGCTATTTCCTTTTTCTTTGGTATTTTGCATTAGTATAAAGGACATTTTCAATCTGTGTTCTGGCAAATCAATAAATGGTTGTTTAATATTTCAATAAATAGATATATTTGATTTTCTTGTATTGGTTTTTTATGTGTATGTTTGACCCAAATTTTTAGACAAAAAATATTAAACACTTTTTTTATGTTATAGACTTGCAATTAATAACAAGAAGTTCATAAAGAACTAAAATAGCCTACTTTCCTGTTACTTAAATACTTACTGAAGTTCTAATCGGGAAAAAAACTAGGTTCCTAAAGTAAATATCATCAACAGCCGTTTCTACACTAGATTTATACACATTAGAAAAAAAATCGAAACACAGCACCCAGCTATAATTTAAACTTCTAAAAGCCAAAATCAACTATTTTCCTTAATATTCGTTCGCAAATTAATTAAATATTATTTATCATCTGCTCGTGATTTATTTGTAGTTCGAAGAATAAATATTTATTAATAACAAAAGTAATGAAACTACTCCGAACTGCATTAAAAAACAAGAAATGTAAATTAAAACTAAGCATAATTGCATGCAAAAGTATGCCTTGCCGCTTTCTTGGTAGATAATTAATGAATAATCAAAGAATCAAATTGTTCTACATTTTATGACGTCATTCCAAACTGATTCATGAAAATATTATTTTGCTTCAAATATGTTTAAATAAAGTTTCTCATGCCATTGTTGATTTGGCAACAGTGATTTAAATGACTCAAAATTGAATTTCAATGCTAATTCAATGGGAAATTCGCCGACAGATAGTAGATTTATGTCCGTCCGGACGTACAGACAGACGGACAAAAAGTATGAAAGTTGGGTATCTGAGGTCATAGCTTTCTAACAAAAAATGAATTTTTAAGATCCGATGATTAGAACCGATTTTGGAAGGGGGGTACAGACAGACAGACAAACGGACAGACAGGCGGACAGACATACGAACAGACAGACATACGAACAGACAGACATACGAACAGACAGACATACGAACAGACAGACAGATGGACAGACAGATGGACATCAACCGCATTTCAATACCTACAGTGATTTAAATGACTCAAAATTGAATTTCAATGCTAATTCAATGGGAAATTCGCCGACAGATAGTAGATTTATGTCCGTCCGGACGTACAGACAGACGGACAAAAAGTATGAAAGTTGGGTATCTGAGGTCATAGCTTTCTAACAAAAAAAGAATTTTTAAGATCCGATTATTAGAACCGATTTTGGAAGGGGGGTACAGAAAGACAGACGGACAGACAGGCGGACAGACATACGAACAGACAGACATACGAACAGACAGACAGATGGACAGACAGACAGATGGACATCAACCGCATTTCAATACCTACAGTGATTTAAATGACTCAAAATTGAATTTCAATGCTAATTCAATGGGAAATTCGCCGACAGATAGTAGATTTATGTCCGTCCGGACGTACAGACAGACGGACAAAAAGTATGAAAGTTGGGTATCTGAGGTTATAGCTTTCTAACAAAAAAAGAATTTTTAAGATCCGATGATTAGAACCGATTTTGGAAGGGGGGTACGGACGGACAGACAGACAGACGGACAGACGGACATCGACCGCATGTCAATACCTACTTTTTCATTTTTTTAATTCTTTCGAATTAAAAAAAGAAAAGTAGGCTAAAAATTGACTAAATCGAACTAAACACTTAAATTCTTCATCTAGCTTTTAAAGGTCAACATGATTATTTCTCTGATAAAACTAAATATAATTTTGCTCTTGCTAGATAGATTAACTTTAATGATAAAATCCAAAACATTTAGAATATAAATTAGGAGTAAGTTTAGAATTTTTATATTCCTTTTAAGAATTACCCTGGCCTCACAGCGAAATAGTTAAACAGTCAAACCGTATATGGCCCCACGACAAGAATAATGTAACGCAAAAGCAATTCCAACAACTTGGACATTGTATCCAATATCTCCGTCTGTCTTACAGCAGATACCCCTTGAAATTGCGGAAAAGTATCGAATAAAACACGATGTTAATAACGCCCAGACTTGTGATGTGACACATTCTGTTCACAGCTGGTCTTGTGACACATCTCCCGATTCTGGCCAATCTCCAAAGAGATATCGAGTACCTAAACCCTCGCTGTGTCCCTCTTGATCTCCTGACAGTTACCATGAAACCATGTCCCTTGTTGATCACTCATTCTGTTTGATTAGGATCGGAATCGGGTGATATTTTCATATAATAGTGGAAAGATACTATCGTTCTTTTTAATTTCACCATACTTCAACCATATTTACCGCAAAATAATTTTAAAATTTTCGTTGTGTTGTTAGGAAAACAAATGGTAAATTCAAATAATTTCTATTTAGGAAAAGTGTATCAAAGTTCAAAGTAAAAAAAAAGTTTACAATCATATCGTGGAAACTTAAAATATACCTTTTTATTTGAAGACGTTTTATTGCTAAGTTTATTGTAAGTTTATTCAATGACGTTAGTTACATTGCAATTACGAAAATAGATGATGAAACAAATTGTGTAATGTAGTTAGCTTGATTTGAGAAGTACCATATTTTAAGGGACATTATATTCCTTTTGAACTTAAAGGTGCATGTATCCGTCTTGTTTCAAGGTGGTATAGCTTACAATCAACAATTTCCTTTGAATTATTTTTCAAATAAAAAAACGTATTACTCAGTAGGTGTAACTAACTCTTAAATAAGAAACATTAACGAAACACATAACGAGGCACAATACATTTACAAAGAATGAAACCAATTTGCTTTTTGAATAAACCTAACTTAACGTTTTTCTAACATAACTGATTTTACTTCTCCTTCACATCTTCATTATGTGGCAATTCACCAGAAGAAACACATCTGTAAGTGTTTTGTGTAACAACAACAGTGATCACTGCACATGTGTTCTTTTCTTCTCAAATAGATAATGAGCGAGATTTAGACATCGATGCTCCGTGTGTGAAATCAGATAGCCTATTTGTAAGAGGTGATTGAGACAATGATTGTCAGCATCAGGTGTTTAATAGAAGACAGCATTGTTTTCGTGAAAAAAGGATTTTCCTAACAAATTTGTTAAGAGTTTTAAATTCGCGTAACTGTTGAATTTGATTCTAAAAGTTTTTCTGTGGATTTTGCTAATTAATTTTTTTAATAAATAGTTATTTTATTATGTTTTAGAAATATAAGTTCATAATTGGGCTAATGTTTTAGGCTGGTGATGCATTGAGTAGCAATGAATTATTTATTTGAAAAGATCATAAGTATTTTTTACATTTTCGACTTTTTCCACGAATCAGTAGATGTATGATGTTTAGAAAACAGCAGATAAGTTGGAATTAGTTTAAGACAATACTCTTGTGAACCGTTATAGTAAAATTTTATAATTAATTTTCTGCGATTTCCAAACAAATTACCTATTATAACATGCCTACTAATAAGTCTCAATACTATAAAAGTTATTGGGTGAATAATAGTAGTACATAAAGTTAACCTGCATTTGAGAAAGTTCCCATTCAGAAACTAGTATTAGACACCAAAGACTTGAAAACCGAAGACTTGAAATGGTCAAATTCTTATCCTTTACCATGCAGTAAGAAATTCAATTAGCATAGTTTGACCATTTAACTCTTTAATTTTTATAACCAGAAACTTTTTTCCTCTAAATCCCTAAGAAAAAACTTTTAGGACGTATCCAATAAGGAACCTGTACCCAGCCTCTGAGGTAATAAGTTGTTATCGATCAGAATAGAATATACGTTAATAAAGATCCGGACATTTGGACTGGTTCGCGCATGAATTACCATATGCAAGAGATTGTCTGGTAAGAACCTCTCGAGGCCAAGTGTTACCATTCCCTGCGGCAGTATTGATGCAGTGGGAGGGAATAGAACTGTTCCATTTGCGTTTGATGTTCCATTTGAAGGTAAGCTCGAAAACTCACTCATTAGCTGAGCAATCGCTAGAGCTTATGGGAAACAAGCTTATAATTATAGGTTAGTGGAACGTGATGCATTAATTTTGAAATTACTAACTGAATAAGACACTGTTTATTGTAAACTGAAACAGTTATCTAAATAGTTGAACCAGAGATTTTGTATTAAAAAAATATTAATGCAACATTTGTAAGTTTACACAAAAAAAACCACGAATAACAATGTTATTGCTTGTATTAAAAATATATTCATTATTTAACACAAATCCTGATTGTGCATATTGGAAATCCATTTTCAATGAAATCGAAACAACTCATTTAGAAATCAATGTTTCAAATTAATATTATGAATATGTTGATAATGGTATATTATAATTTTTAAAACTTAGATGTTTAATCGAATAGTACTATTTAATTTCTTTGTGAAAAAAATATTAATTAACCTGAACAGGGCAATAGATTGTGTACTTTCAGACTGTGCGATACATAAAAATTGACTGTTTATATAATGAAAATACAAAATATATAATATGTACTCATTTAGAAAGTAATCTTAATTAAAATGCTTTCTTTAAGAAATTCTCTGACATAATTAAAAGTTCTGTTCCTATTCTAATCAAGCGTCGAGTTAGTATTTGATAATCAATGGCAGGGATCAATTTAGTTTGGCTATCTTGCATTCTACAGAAGGTAATAAGAGGAACAAAATTAAAAACTATCTGCCCATTTTGAAGAAAAAGGGATTATTTCTCCCAGTCAGTTTCGATTAGACGCTGAGATGAAAACGTCGGAAACATTTATGTGATTTCTCTTGGGGGCGAAGACAAACACAAAACCAAAGGCTCCATTGTTAGAAGTTTTGATTAACAGGACGAAAAGATGGAACTCTTTTGTTGGCGACAAGCGGGAGATTTCATTTTTAGTTACTCGGAATAGTGTGGTCGATTTAATTTAGGTCCCAAGGGGATGTTTTAGTTTGAGCAATTTTGCACACAAGCTTTAACAAAAGGAAATAAGATATTCTGATATTATTGCTGAGATGATCAATGGAGGTACGTTATATTTTATTTTGTAGGATGTGATATCTTTACTTTAAAGCTCGTTGTCACACTTGTCGCTCGTGTTTGATGAAAGAGCTGATTCCCGTTACCATAAGTTTTATATTATTAAAAATGGATTACTTTAGTTGAAAGATCACTAGAGCTATATGTGACAAACGGCTATAGGGCATATGCGTTACGGTTTACACATATGTAAAATGCAGCATTTATCATCACTTAAATGTATTTACTTGGGTATTCAACTGAGAGGACAGTAATTACTTGTTTATATTTGACGTACAGTCCTGCACAAAAGTTTAGACACAGAAGAAATTCATGAAAATATCGATAGTATTTAATTATTCCCACTAAATTCTTTTAATATATTAAACTCGTAAGAAAAAAGATAACAAAAAAATCCCGAACAAAAAATAAATAAAAATGTCTAACATCAACAAGTCGAAATTTTGCAAAGTTTCCATGCCTCAAAAGTATAGACACAAACGTAATATTTATGCACATTTTTGAGTGGAAGTGACTGCGTTACCAAAGGGAAGTGTCTCAAAGCTGCTATATAAGGTTTGGAATATTTTTCCTTGATGATAACGATGCCGAAGTCAAAGCAATTTTCGTTTGCGGAGATTATAAGAATTTGGAAATTAAAAAGCCGAGGTAAATCCGTTTCTGATATTTCAATTGAACTAAATCGATCCAAAAGAGGTATTTATAGAATTTTAGTACGTGGTGATATATACCAGGCAAAAGCACGGTTAAACGTAAGCCGCGGTTGCAGCCTCATCACAAAGAAGCAAGACTAAATTGGGCTCAGCAGCACATGTCATACAGTGACGAATGGCTAGACGTAATCTTTAGTGATGAAAAAAATTGGAACCTACATGGTCCAGACGGGTTTTCTTACTGCTGGCATGATCTTCGTAAAAAATACTGCTGTGGCTCAGTTTAGGCGAAGGCGGAGGTTCAGTGATGGTTTGGGGAGGATTTTCATTCAACGGCCAGATCATTCCCTAGCGTTTACAAAGGGGAAGCAAAACTCTGAGAAATACCAGGAAACCCTCGAGAGTAATTTTTTACCGTTTGAGAAGTTTTTATGTGGACCCAACTGGAAGTTTCAACAAGATAACGCCTCTATCCACACATCCAGATCAACGAAAGATTGGTTTCGAGCCAAACAAATCACGGTTCTCGATTGGCCTGCATATAGTACCGACTGTAATCCGATAGAAAATGTATGGGGGATTCTTACAAAAGTAGTATATGCCAATGGAAAGCAGTATACCAAATTTTCTGAACTTAAAGAAGCCATTGAAGCAACGTGGTATAGTATCAAGCCTGAAACCCTTCAAAAGCTTGTGCTTTCAATGAAAAAACGTGTTTTTGAACTGATAAAACAACGAGGAAGCTTTATTAACTATTAAAACTTTTCACTTGTTTCCAAAAATTAAAAAAATCGATATGTGCCTAAATTGATGTGCATCGGATTTTCGTCTTTTTTTTCTATGTTTGCGGCTAATTCGCCATATTTTTGTCGTTTTCTTTTTCAAAATTATGTTTTTGAATACATATGTGCATATGTTTAAGTGCAATAAAGATTAATTCTCCTCTTTTAATACTAATTTATAAAGCATCATATTTGTGTTGTCTAAACTTTTGTGCATTACTGTAGTAAGTCAATATTTGATGAACTCATCCATACATCTGATCAAATTGTTTTATTCACTTAAATGCATTTAGCATTAAAAACAATGCTAGAGTGAACGATTAATTACAAAAAGGTTTTTTGCATTTATAGCATCAAAAATATGTATCTTTAGGGCTTCAGACGTCAAATTTCAGGAAATCGACGGCCCCTTAAAATATTTAACAATAAAATTACTTGCAAAGTATACTTACTTTTTAATGTATATTAGTTAGGAAATTATGTTTATTTGAGAAGACCGTATGTGTAGGATTTTGCTAGGGTCGCGGTAGAATGTAGTCATTCTCTGTTCGATCGCATTCCATGTATTGAAAAAAAATCTTAGAAAAATTTGAATACTTTTACAATAATCCGATTATAAGTTATATAAGGCAAGCTAAATTATAAGACTGACTTCATAATTAATAAAACTATTAATTTATATAGCATAAATATTTTGGGAATTTATATATATGTATTTAGAGTTGTATTTGCAAGAATGGATGATCTATTTGACAAAAAAAGCTATTTTGACTCGAGAATAAAATGTAACTCGTAAATATATAAATCTAATGAAAACGTTTGCTTATAATTTAAGCTGCTTTCTTTGCCTGAAGTATGTCAAACTGTGCTGTTATTTATTAACTACAAATTATTCTACGGTTTTTAAGCATAATACAATTCCACAATAATAGTTTTGCAAGCTCAAACAACTTAATTTACTTAACTAATAACCTAATTAACTTAAATCAATAATTATTAGCGGGTTTCTTGAAAGCTTTTACATTCAGAGCAATTTTTGAATAGAAAGAATTTTTATTTTTAAACTACTTGTACTACTGAATAAACTCTAAAGAATGATTATCTTTAAAAGCTAGCTTTATTATAGAAGAGAAACGGAGCAGTTTAGGTATTCCTAATAGTAATCGACAGTTATTTTGCAATTTATTCGAAATCCAATTCGAAACAGAAACGAATTAAATACATAGCCTTTAATCGGTGAGTATCACACTATTATCCTCTTCAGCAATTCGAATTCTTATTACTCTTCCTTTGCAATTTATTCGCATAAAACTATGCGAAACTTTCTCGAAGAAACTCCTCGTTTACTGAGGATGGAAATTAAATTAAATTGTGTAGCACTAATAGAAAACTTCTGTATTTAGCACGCGTTACCGTTTCGGGACACTGATCATTATGCAAAATTCTTAATTAATTCTACCTTAACCCTGCTTCGCAGTTTTGCAGCTCGGTGAAGGCGTTGATACCTAAGCTGCTAATTTTGCTTTTATCAGTAAGTAACAGGTTTATGGTTCTAGTTAATGCTGCCAGATTTACCGGGCTTCTGAGACTAAGTGATTAATGGAGATTGGTTTAGCGATTTAGTTTATGAAACGAGACAATGAAGGCCCTAAGGTGCTTTTCCGTTATTAAGACTTTCCACTAGGAGTATTTGTTGAAATGAGGCGCTATTGCAAATAGTACTCTTCATTAAATTCATAAATTATCTTGACTATTTTGAAACTGGTTAATTATTTCCTGCATTTGAATTTGTAGGGTTCATTTGACTGTTTAGCTAATATTCAAAGATAATATTCTACAGAAAATTGTTTATTAGCTTCAGAATTACTTAGAAAAAAAAGTATAGTTTCCATTGTGTAAAAAAAACATTCTCCTTTTAGATTCCACACTACGTTTATAACGTAAAAAGTGGAAGGTATTATAATCGTTCAGTCCGTCAGACACTCACTTTCACCGAACAAACCGCAAGTCTCACAAGCAAGTGGAATATGTCATTTTGAAGCAAAAAATCATTCGGCTACATACCGAATTTCATTAAAAAAATTTAATTAGAAGTTTATTTAAAATTTAAATTACTAATAATTTAATCTACATTAAAATAACATGCAAATTCCATTTTTATTAAATATTTTCACTGTTGCCATTTCGTCAATTGTACGAGAAACTTTATTTAAAATAAAAATTAAACTCTTGAAAAAATATTTATTTTGTGATATAATTCAATGGGCTTGTTTCACGAGGGATCTGGTCACAGCTCCGCGGTCTTGTTTTCATTTTTCTCGAATTACTGTTGCCTTGGTATTCCAAATTGAGTTTTCTAAAAACATTTTAGTTTTTTTTTTAAACAAATTCCAACTTCTTTCAATGCATGTTTTCCTTGATAAATGATTAAAACAACCAACAGCACAGCAAGAAGTTGTAATTTTAAAAATAACAACTAAAATAACTTATTCTTAGAAAACTCAATTTCGAATATCAATTAAAGTAATTCGAGAAAAATGAAAACAAGACCGAAGAGCTGTTGCCAGATCCCACGTGAAACAAGCCCATTTGGATTGTTGTAATAGCACAATAGAGTTATTTTGATGTCATTATATATGTATGAAAAAAGATGCATAAAGAATTCTAACTTTGCATAAAGAATATGCAAAGTTTCGCTTTTATTTTTAACGCATCAATTTTATTAATTAATTATTTTTTTAACTGTAAACTGGTGGCTACAAAAAGATATTAAAAAAATATATCATTATTCTTCGAACTTTAAAAAAAATTTGCAAACGATAAAGATTAATTATTAAATCTGCAAAAGAAGATTAAAGAAAATAGTTAATTTTGGAATTACAACTAGCTAAAGGCGCTGTTTGGCGAATTTCTTTCTGTGGTGTAAAATAGTTTGTTTCCTGTTGAGCACAAATGTTGTGTGGAAGCGGTTTAAGTGACAGATTCTGTAACAAACCAACTTGTTTGCTTTTATCTGCAAAAGAGGTGCGATAATATTCTGTTGAGTGACAGATTTAGCATGACTTTGGAATAAATCGTTTAGTAATGGAGCAGCTTTTAAAGATCTATTTGTTCTTAGAAATGGATCTACAATAGAAGTGCATTACTGTTATTAAGACTTTTAGTGGAACCTACAGAATCTGCTAACATTAAATTATTATTAATTAAAATATAGATTTATTTTATATGAGAGAATTTGTAATCTACAAACCAGCTTTAAACTTGATAAGTACTATTTATATATAGAATTCTAATAACTAAATTATAAATAACAATAAAGATAATAATCACATACAGAGTGTAGGTTGTGGGCATTTGAAAAGCTAAATTATAAGGGCAATTAATATTTAAAATACGTTTTTAAGTTCCAATGCAAAATAAAAACTATTTATATCGACTACTTAAAAATTTGATTGAAATTTTATGAAAGTATATAAAAGTTATTTGAATATAAATATTTCATCATAATTTGAATTAATAAATCTCTAAATTATTACGTATAAAGTTAAAATGCCTTTTTTAATTTATTAAAAGATTCCAAACATGCAACAAATTATTAAAATATAACAAAATGTAAAATTTAAGAGTTTTGTAGACTCAACACGTTCAGGATATTTACGTGAAAGTACTGAACTTTTATTAAATAATATGTTGTTTAAACTTTATTAGGTTTTTTGTAAATATTTCTGCTTTAAATAATTTATAACTTTTTAAAAATTATACAAATTGTAGAATTTACATAGAATGAATGCTAGTTCCCAAGAATTATATATATATAATTTTACATTCATTCTTTCTCTTCTTCAATGGCCTGACAATCCAGGATGGGCCCTTGCCTTCCGCAGTATTGAATTCCAGGATTTCCTATACCTGACAAAGATATTCATTTGTGAAGTTTTAAAGTCCTTTTCCACTTAGACAAGCCATCTGATTTTAGGTCTTGATATTTTTCCTCCTTTACATTTATTTATAATTTAAATAAAATAATAAAGAAACTCATTCAAAATCAAATAATTCAAATGAAGAAAATCATGTTAATAATTTCTAGATTTTCCAGCATCAAACATTTCCGAATCATTGCATTCTGAACTCGAGCATTAAACTACCAAAATATTTAAATACCTTTACAACACTTAACCTACGGACATGTTTTAAAATGAATTCATATTTAAATTAGCATACTGAATATTCATGTATAAATATTTCCTTAAATTCTAACTTCTCGTTAATAAATGTCACATAACCCTTAAGGGCAAACCAGGAGAAACCTATTCAATATTAAGTTAATTATAATTTATACTACCACTTTTCATATATTTTTTGGTTAATTTACCGCCCGAGGTTAATTGTTCAGTGAAGTTGAGACAACTTTTAATGGCAATTTAGTTCCGCTTAACATTCGAAATATTTTAAATAAGCTTATAATTTATATTACCTTGTACGTAGAACGTTACTTATTTTTTTAAATGTGTTTTGAGTTAAAATTAGAGAAGAATGCGAAATTTGAAGAATGTATTCAGAGGCGTAGCTACCGCCGTATATGCCGTATCAATTATACGGGGCCCCCGGTCCACGGGGGCCCCCAACGTGTGCAAGCAAAAATTAGTAAAAACTTTCCCATTTTTTTTTTATTTCACAAATGACAAAAGTAAAAAAAAGCAATTTCTTTTTTTCCCGTTTTTTTTAATCCAAATATTTTATCAACATTTTTTTAAAAATATTCTTGCGGAAAGAAAACTTAACCTGCCCATGACGACTAGTAACATTTGCTAAGTAGCCGCGTAATCGCAGTAGGTTAGTGTTCTTCTTATCAGGCGAACAGCCAGGATTTTTTGAAGGAGGGGGCTTAACTTCAGAAGGGCACTTTTACACAAATGCTTGAGGGTCTGGATTACACCCAGGATCTGAGAAGGGTTCCGGAAATTTTGAAATGTTAAGTTTCCAAAATGCTAGTTTTGAAATACTTGTAAATATACTAAATTTACAGTAATGTTTTACAAACTTAACTGCTGGGAAAAACGCTTAAGAAAGTGAGTGGTTGATAAAAAAGAATTCCCAGAGGAAACTAAAATTACTGAAATTCTGAAAATTGGCACGAAAATAGTTCTTTCATTGGAATTGGAACCCCCGGGAAAATATTCGAAACCAAAAAAAAAAAATTGGAAATGAGTAAAAAGGAGTAAAATGTTTTCAACAAATCTCTGATATCTATGTCGTTTTTGACATACGATTATGAAATTTTTAATGGCGATTTTTTAAAACTATGTCTATAAGTTATGTTAGCTAAAAATTCATTCATCTACCTAGAAATCGAATGAATTCCAAAAGCTATGGAATAGAGCAACATTTTAAAATATTTTTTAATTCTTTTTCAAAAGTTGTCAAACAAACCCTCGTCCAAAAAGATACATTTAAATTCAAAAGCATGTTTCAAGTTTCAATTAAATAATTTATAAAAGATATACAGTTCTTGTTCTTCTTTTCTTTTTATTATTATTTAACGATCACTGATGATTCAAAAGAAATATTTTTCCTGAAAGTGATTTATTTTGTGGGGTTCAAAATAGAAATGGATGTGATACAAGTAACATCTTTGCTGGTTTATCAAAATTCACAAATAATGATTTATATACCAATAAGTAGCACTACACAAACTCTTGTGATTACTCACAAAATTCAGTCCCCTTTATTTTTGCCCTTAGTGCAAGTTTATCTATTAGTATTTTTTTTCCAATGTCAACCTTCCTTCCTGTGAATGGAGATTAATGCCGAATTTGTTTAGTTTGTTTGAATTATCGTCTCACTAGAGCTACACGAGGGCTATAATGCCCTCTGCCCTTCAGTTGTAGAAGCCTAGAAACAGACAAAAGCAACTTTTTTAAAGCCGTCGTCCGTTTAGTCAGTCGTTAGCATAATAATCCGTATCAAATGATTAATTTTGGAAAGTGGTTATAAGCAACGTTTATGGTTTCGTTTTGCAAGAAAATTGTGCAAATTAGCTTTTTTTGCATTAAAATAAATTTTTTCGATTTCATTTATTTTAGAATTACACAAATTTGAGAAAATTAATTTGAACGGAAGGGCACTTTGTCGCAGTCAGGGGTGGGGCTCGAGCCCCTCCCCTGGCTGCGCGCCTGCTTCTTATAGTTCTAGTTATGATCAGATCAAATTTGTCAATCAGCATCAGCGCCTAAGTAATGTTTGTTATAGAGTCGGATTCGCAGTAAGTTGGTGTTCCTTTTATAGTTCTAGCTATGATCAGATTTGTCAACCATCAGCCTCAGCACCTAGTAATATTGTTAGTTAGAGACGTAATCGTAGCAGATTTTTTTTTTTTAAAAAATTTTGAAAAAATCGGTCAACCAATCATAAATCCTCGTAATATCTACTAGTTGGCAGTGTAATCGGCATAGATCAGGGTTCAATTTCTTTCTTAGTTTTAGTTCAGGACAGATCAGTCAACCAAATTTCAGGTTCTTTGTTGTTTCCAAAATTACGATGGCCTATGTCTTCATCACTACATAGGATTTTTTGTTGTTGCTGAGGGAACGTTATTGTGTTTTTAATTGAAAAACAAAAGACAATTTATTTAACGTTTGCCATACACAAAATATGGAGTTTGCTGTACAACTTAAAATAGAACTGAAGTGCTCGTAAACCACGAATTAACAAAACAATAATTTTTTAATGCAATATAAGTTTTAAAGGTTCGCAGTGAAATCATATTTTTTTACGTGTTTCAAACAAATTTCCCACTAAATGACCAACTTTGGCGCTTGATTTTCTTCCATCGTGAATCGGCCGATTTAAAAGAAAAATAACCGGTAATCAATTATTTTTGAGTGATTAGTAAAACAATCGCCTGCCCCCGCTGAAGGGACTACGGACAGAGCTTAGAGGAATGTTGGCAGGTATTATTAAGTAATCTTTTGAATAGACTGTGCGAATTATGGAATCAAAATTCATTCAATAGTTTGCTAAATGAGTCCAAAGATTTAGCAAATGAGTGGAGGGTAAAAACTGTTTTTAAGAACAAAAGGCAAAAGATAACGAAGCGGGTTTTTTTTATGAGTTATCACAAGATAAGAGAATTTCAGACCCAGAATCCTATTTCAAAGAGTCAATGTATACTATTGCTGTTTAGATATATTAATTTCTCAAACTAAACAAAGATTTCAGAGCCGTTGCGACCTGAGTATGTTCGAAATTTTTACAACCCGAAACACTCCTGTCTCCTTCAAACGAAGAGATATTAAACGCTTCCGGAAAACTGTCGGCTAAATAATACAGTAAAGACATCTCAGTTAATCTTTATGACCAATTAAAGGCTCTAAAAACATGCCTAAATCTGAAATTCAAAAAATTCATTCCATTAAGGAACTGATTGAATTATTGCTGATAAAATCCAATAGTCTTGCATCCGGTTTTTCCGAGGTAATAACAGCATGCTTTTTATTCTTAACCCTTCCAGTTACACAACCGCAACTGCTGAAAGAAGTTTTTTCAAAATTTCAAAATTAAAACTGATAAAAAATTACCTAAGAATTTCGATGGGACAGAAACGCCTATCAGACCTGTCACTATATTGTTCATAGAGGCAGAAACAGAAAAACTAAAGTCATCATCAGCTATAAATGAATTAGAAAATCAGTTTGCCGAAAAAAAGGCAAGGAGGGTATATAGTTAATTTGAATTGTTTGTAAAATTTTTGGAAAAAGTGACAGTTAACTATGATGAATAAATATTTCTTTTAATTTTATGCATTTTTTTCTTTTGTGAGAAAACTTTACCCTTCCTAAGGGCCCCCAAACAAATTTTTATACGGGGCCCCGCCAAGGCACGCTACGCCTCTGAATGTATTGCAATTTATTAAAGGGTTAAGGGCATGTTTCAAGTATTGAGTGACAGCAGTTCAGCAAGAATTGAAATAAGGTTTCGATAGGTTAATGAATCAATGTAGTGGGTACCGTGCCACCAATCACCGAAACTATCAATGGTAACCAGGAATGTATGACTGCATAAAGTGGCAAAAGTAGACTAAAATTTATGAAAACCTTGACTTACACCAGGTTATCTCCAATTTTTGACACTTCTAATTCCCAAAATACAAAGTTATCCAAAAAAAATAATGATACCCTCTTATTACTACATAGCATTAATCGGGTATCATTTTTGGGTTACTCCTTATTTAAACAATTAAACAGAATATAAGTTATTACCTTAAACTGCTTGATTAATAAGTTGTTTATAATTTTGTTTGAACATCACTCTAAAACAAGATGAAATACTCCTATAGAAATGATTTCGAGAGTTTACTCGACTGATTAAAACCGCTCGTTAAGATGTAGACGCAATTTTTTTTTATACTTTTACCATGAAAAGATGAATTCACTTATAGGAAGTGTTTGGGCGTGAAAACTACTGATTAAAACGCTCGTTGTTTAAACGTGTACCAATTTAAACATTAAGCACTAAAAAGTTTTGATAAAGGAAGATCTGAAAATCACTTTTCTACTCAGAAAATTTTAAAGACATTTTGTATGAAAAACAGTATTAAGATTAACTACTAATTACAAAAAAAACCTATACAGCTTGTTTTGGCATTATAGCACCAAAACAATATATATTTTTAGGGCTTAAGACCTCGAATTTTAATAAATTGACGTGACTCTCAGCAATAACATCGGGTGCATTTCTTTTCAAAATTACTTGCAAAACATGCTTTATAAAATATTTGTTTGAAAATGCGTTTATTTTTTTTTAATGTGTAGGATTGTGATGGGGTCTCGGGGGGCTATAAACAATTGTTTTTTAGTCTACTTTTATGCTTACAGACACTGAGTATGGTTTTCGAGTACTAGAAAAATCACGATTTTAAAATTATATACCGATTAAATAGCCAATGTAATGACTATCTTCATTAGCATTTTTACCAGAAGCTTATTTGAATTTGCTGTATATTGACTACTACACAGGACTAATATATATCTCTCACAAAAACTATCTTGCTTGTCTACCCTCTCGCTTTCAACTTAACTAAGCCTATTTGCTATACAACCGTATCTTATTTAGAACTCAACGAACCGGTTTCACGTCATTTCAAAAACAAGGGAAAAATTGAAACTTTTCTAACAATTCATTTAGTTTTCATATTACTCCTTCATAGAATGTGATTGACGATTAAATCACGTAACCAAATTTGCTCCTAAGAAAATGAGAATCAAATCAAACCAAGCATATCTTCATTGATAAGGGAAAAAATGGCATAAAATTTCTCACTTCAGTTTGAGAACATTTCTATTTATTTCTCTCCCCCCCCCCCCCCCCCCCTCTAACTCTCCTTTAGAGAAATGGATGTACATGTTAGACAAAGTTCTAACTTACCCTCGAATGCATTTGAGTACCTTTGATTAGGAAATTCTAGCAGAGTACGATATTTTTTATTCTTACTAAATGTTGAAACTTGATATCGGAATGCCGAAATATACAGAGATGGTGGGAATCGCGCCAAAGAGTGACAAAATTGGTCTGCCGTAATTTATAACTAAATATTTAGTAATTGTGTTAAGGTTTTTTACTACAATTTATCTTATCTCTCCTTCAAAAATTGAACCATTTTGACGTGTCAGTAAAATTTCCATCCCTGTAAAGTAGAAAACATATCCGATATTATTTTATGTTTGGGAAATTTAAAACATATGGAAATGAAAAAAAATTACTCCGATTTTACATTTTTTTTGCCAACAGCAAAATTTTTTTTATGTAAAATAGCATAATTAATAGTTTCGATGTTATAACTGAAAAATAGTTCGAAGCAGAGAAAAAAACGCATTGTGGCATTTTTGATGAACACAAGAAGGTAAAATTTGCATTTTTAAAAATTGCATTGTAAACCAATATAAATACTTTTAAAATTTACTGATAATTAGTAAAGCTTTGAAAATATTAATTTCATGATAGATTGAAAGCTTTACTGATGTCTAAGGCTTGATTCTACGATCCCTGATCGACCGTACATAGTCAGCTTTAACGAAAACTTATCGGTTCGTTATTGAGTTAACTTTTAAAATAACCGATCGGCGGTCATAAAATCTTTCCACACGGACATGGTAGTAGCCTTAAGTGACCAGAATGCGTTGTCATTTAGGCCTTGCAATAACTCATTCTGACAATTTTTGAAAGTCCTGTGAGGTGTGGTTGAATTTTTACATTCATTAGCTAATTTAACCCTTTGACTACGAACTTTTATAAATGTTTTTTACGACTGAGACATATTACATGATTACAATGAGTTTCTAAGTGCTTTTCATCCCATTAGTAATTTTTAAACATTTGTTAGGACAAATGAGTCATGTTAATAGCCAAAGGGTTAAAGGGACACGGTACCACTTTAAAAAAAATCTTTAATTTTGACATTCACTATAAAATTGATGTTTTATTACTTCAATCTGTATTTAAAAACAATATATAACAAGAAAAATTTAAAAATAATTTTTTTTAAAATTTTCTTTTTTTTAATGCTAAAGCTTTTTTAAATACAAATATTTTAACCCAATTTTTTCCCATGTACTTTAAACTGTATTAAATTAGAATTGATATCAAAATTTGATTCATCTTCAGTAGTTGTTTTATAAAAAATATTTATCTAGAAAATCCCAAATTATTTTAGCATATTTGAAAAATTTCGACTTTAGTATTCTTTTAATAAAAAAAGTATTACTTTTGAAAACAATTTTAATACCAATTCTTAACGTTAACATATTTGACAGACTGCATACAAAATTCCTTAGACTTTAATCAATAATTAAAAAAGCCTTAGCGTTTTGAAAAACTTGTCATCAAGGAAAAATGAACACCGAGAAAAACACATTTAAAGTTTTCATTCTACCTGTCCTCATAAAAAGTGGAATAACTTTTTTTTTAAATATAGCTACACTTCTAAAATTGGTAGACTTTATTAGAAAATTCCAAACTTTAATTTTAGCAAATAAAAAAATTCACAATTTTTGCCATTTTTGAGGTACTGTCTCCCCTTAAAACTGCCACAACACGTTGCTACTCTTTTTTTTTACTTTTGGTAATAAAAAAGCGTTTTACGTTGAGAGTTTATCATCAACACGAAAGTAAAAATTCAATGACGAAAAAAATTGTGCTACCAATCTTATCCAACCAACAGAGCTAAATATTTGCTGAAAGGGGGAAGGGACCAAGAAGTTCGACACATTTTCGAGTGCCAACGAAACGGAAGAAAAACAAATATTTCTCGTCTGCTAGGAACTGCCTCTTCCCGAGCATGAAGTCGACAGCTGACATTTAGATCGAAAAAAAGGGGGAATTCGAAATGAATATTCCGTTTCTTATCTTCAGTTCCTTATTTCTATATTTCCGAGCAAAAGCGGCATAGCCCCCATATATTTTTTTACAGATTCGTAATCGAATTTTTGCAGTCCATTTACTTACAAAACCTATAATAAGTGTTTTGTAAGTAAATGGACTGCAAAAGCTAATATAAGTGTACTACTTAGCTTTCGTTGCTGATGCCAAAGTTTATAGATGTGAATCCTGCTTCTGAATATGCGTGTTGGCTGTTGATACCCTTTTAAAATCAGCTGTGGGCAATAAGTTTAATGCTACTTAGTAATGGAAAATGCTAAGGAATGGAAAATAAATGTTATAATATAATATCTAGTAACATATTCCGATCACACTCGGTATTCATAATTATAGACATTAATCCAACTTATTTCTAATTTAGGGTACATAATTTATTGGATTGAACTTATTATGCTAAGAAAAGTGAACACCTAATTTGTAATAACTCTATCGTTCGGATCTAACGCCATATAAAAGCCCCGGACAGTTTTTCGAGCTTAAATAGGAATTTTAACATGGGTTTTATGAAAGCGTATGCACAAAAATCCCGAAATATTGGTTCTACTAAATAGCAAAGACGTGACAACCATGGCAGTATGGAAACCCTCGTTTAACAAGGTAATTAGCTTGTGAAACTCACGCGGAGGATTGCTATTGGCCTGAAGAATACTCAATTGGCACTAAATTACCTTGGGTGGCGATACGAAACGTTTGAAAACTCGCTGGAACGACGGCTGTCATTTGACTTTTTGCGTATTAGTACCAGTCGACAATGAGTTGTTAAGTTGCACTAAGTGCTGTGATATGCGAGTGTAAAATTATAAACACAAATTTTACTGACTTAATGAACTGCGTTGCAAACAATTGTACTGGGTTTATTTCGTATGCTTTCTTGTAAAACTGGAAAATGAAGTTACGTCTCTCTTGCTCCGAAATAGAAGTTTTATCTCTACTTTAAAAAAAGATATTCCACGGAAATATTTTAAAGTAATGTCTCACCCTACGCCATCAGAGTTTGAAATATATAGAAGTGTCCTATTTAAAGACTTTTTTTGCTTCTGGAAAGGGAATCACTTTACCTAGAAGAGATACAAGAAAGTATAAGGGAAGTAAGCGTATGTATCGAATGACATAATGGGTATTTTTGTTTCAAAGAAAAATTATAATAAGATTACTATAAAAGTTAATAACAACCTGCTTGAATAAGTATTTTGTTTGTTCCGGGAAAGCAAAACCAAATATGAAACTTGTATCATTTATTTGTATTGAATTTTAAAAAAGTGTAAATTTAACAAAAGTACAAAATAATATCGTGAAAAGTAGTTAAGAGGGGTTTTTTAATACTTAAATAATATATATTCAAATGTACTTTTTGAAGTAAGGAAGCACTAAAATTATAAATATTGAGAAAAAAATGTTTATTTTTGTTTAAAAGATTATAATAACGGGTTCCATCAAGTTTAGATATTTATATTATGCTTAGATATTTATATTATTTATGCTTACTTGCATTGTTCTTTTTCTTTAAAAATAGAAAAAAATGAAATTAGTTTTTTATATATATAGTGAAAACTCACGTTCATGAGCTAAATATTTCATTTGCATACATTTTTATACAACAAAATCGGGTGTTTTTTTAAACACATGTAAATTCTAAGTTGTTCATATAATATAATTTAATTAAATGACAATGTATGTTCAGCTTTTAAATACTTTATCGTAAAAAAATAAAAACTACGAAAGTTATTAAAACATCTAGCATGTTTAGGTGGTTTTAAATTTGAGTTTTAATTAAAACACTTATAAAAACTATTTGGTTCTTAGTAAAAAGTACTTGCAAACATCATTGCGTATTGAAAGTTATATGAGCACAGTTTTCCTTTAAATTGAACTGCTGTAACTGAAGTATTAAACATTCAAAACAAAATGCAAGTTCCTTTATTAAATTTTTTATACTTTTAATTACTAGCATTTTGAATCTAACGTAAAACTTAATCTAGTGATAGCCTGCAGCTATTCTCTTTGGCGTAAAATTACATTAGACGCTTAGATTTTTCATCAGATTCATGATAAAAACTATATTAAATATTTAATTTCCTTTCTCGCACCTTTCTTTTGAGTGGATCTTCTGTTTGCATTAATAGAAAACTGGATCAATGTCATGTTTAATCAGACGAAATAAACTATGTTTATATTATTAATACAGAAATAAAGAATGATAAGGACTTACTTTTATCATAAAAATGAATGTTTTCTATTGATATTTAAATTTTAATGAAAGTTTGCCTTGCAATAAAATGAGAAATCTTTCTACAAAAATTTATTTTCATTGGAAAAACAAACAAAAGCAAAACTGCTAGAAAAATCGAAGAAAAAATATTTTCCCCCTTTTTCGTCTCTATTTTTTATTCTTCGAAAAGAATTTTATTCTACGTTCTTCAACTTTAATTAAATGCATGCATTTCTTTTTTTTTCTAAAATAAATCAATCGAATATTTTAAGAAACAAAAAAGCCGAATCTGTATAGCAATACACTTCATTAGCTCATCGAACGCTTTTTTCTCCCTCCAAAACAAAACCTCAATTCACTTTTAGCACACAAAAAGGCCCCATGAAACGTTTCAATTACCTCATTTTTTTAAGGAATTTTTAGTTAATGGGGATTCTTTCGCCAAGCTTCTGCTTTGGCTCTAGATTTTATAATTCTTGATAATTTTCTGAGAATACTAATACGGTTAAACTAGACTTTGTTGGTAAAGACCATGTTAAAAGAAGTTTGTGCGGTTAGGATGCTCTCGTATTGTTTATTTACAAACATCTTTTCTTAAATAAAAAAATACAGCATAAATCCATTTGTAAGGAGTTATTCGAAATTTTAGGTTTAAAATAAAATTTTGGTTAAGTAAAACATATATTAGTTGAATAGTTGATTCATTTGGGGTTTGGTTGTCAGACTTGTAGATCACATGGCTCAGACCTCCTCACTGATAACAAAGAGTTGTCACTAGTAAACTAGGGGTGTGTAAATACTACACGACTTTCAATTACCACTCAATTAATCAATACACACAAGTTAATTATGTACCTTATAAAGTTATTTCAGTATCTTTAAAACCAAAAAAGTTCTATGGCAGCTACCTCTTGCGCATGCGCCAATTTTCTCATGGTTTCAGACAAACAGACGGACGGACCAATGTTCAATGACCACTTATGTGCAATCAGCAAACAAAAATCGGCATTTTTGAATTTCGACCCCATCGCAATACTTTCTTTACCTTATATTTCATATTAAGTAATTGAAAATAAAAAGAAATGTAATAAAGTTTATTATTCTATAAGGCATTATCTACATGTCGGCGACCATTTAGATACTTGGCGAAGAAAACCCCGACAGCTAGAAGATTTTTAGGTTTTCCCTCCCTTTCCCAACTCCAACGTGGGCGGGAAAATTTTATCAATATTTTTTTCAGTACACTGTTTTTTAATGTACCCCATCAGATCTTTTGATATATAGCCTGCGGGGGCAATAGAAAAAAGCGTGTAGATTGTACCAAAAAATTTCATCCGACAAGACATTTTTCCCTGATAAGACGTTAAACTTACCAGCAATGTTATTTTTTATGAAGCTAATGTGCATGGAATATTTGTTTTCTATTTGTATTAAATATTTTTTATTTAGTCAGAAGTTGTTGTCGTAAAAGGTTCAGAAATACAAATTTCTTTGTATTTTTATTGCAATTTTTGTAGTTGAGGATGTTTTGAATTTTGTGACGAATTTTTGGTGATTTTTGTATTTTTTTCTTTTCCATTTTTGCTCTGTCGTTTTTCTGGGGGCGCCAGATGTGAATATGGTGTCAGAGCCCAAACCTCATCAAGTCAACCGGAAAAGAACCATCTTTCATCCCGCAAAGTGAGTAAAAACCAAAATTTTCTCTCATTGTGTGAGATATTTTCTACCTTTTTGCCGCTTATAAAATAGGGGTGTTAACACTACACGACTTTCAATGACCACTCAATAAATTAACACGCCATTTAAAGGTAATTATATACCTAATAAGGTTTTTTCAATAATTTTTAAAACCTGAAAAGTTCGGCGGAACCTACCATTTCCGCATGTGCTGATTTTTCCGAAAATATTGTGACGTCTGGCAGGTACTGCGAACTCGTGTACCAAATTCGAAGTCTGACAGATGGACCAAGTAACCCTTTTTTAGAATCAGCACCCTCTAAAACTAGTAGAAAACCCAAAATCTCCATTTCGGATTTTCCAACAAATACTTCATGTTATACTTCATACTTCATAACCTTATGTTTAACATTGAGCAATAGAAAGTAAAAACGATTTTTTCCAATACACTACTTTTTGGAATAAAATTAATAAAGAAGTAACATAAACCGTTAGTTTATATATTTAACGCATCATTAGACTAATAGAGTCATTTAGCTGGAAATATAACCACCATTCTTGATTATTGTATTTCCAAACCGGCTAGTATGCGTTCTAGCAAAACTCAAATGACAACATCCTTTTCAGATCATTGAAGTTATTATATTATAGAACAGTGTAGTTTATTTTATGTTAAAAACCTGTATATTAGTGTATGCTAATTATGCGTACTGGTCGATGTGGAAAATCATAGCTTGTGTTATTTTTATAAATTGTCGTTTATGGTCATTTAAGATAAGTGTGTTGCATAAAACTGTAAGTACAAAAAAATTATATTTTATCGTTTTCCATTGTCTCATTTAAAACCAATCTAACCACTTTTCAACTTTATTAGATTAAAACAGCTTACGCCGTTTCAAGGGAGAAAACTCGTGAATCACATAACATTAAATGTAAAACTTCGTTTATTCGAATTATTTTAACGTACTCTCCAAAGTATATAGAATACAGTCAATGCTAACACTACAAATACATTACGTTTTTAAAAAAAACTTAAATAGAGACTTTAATTATTAATTTCTCACCCTCACAATAATTAATAAAATCTCCTTAAACTAATATATGGAAACGTTTCCCAAATACACCCACATAAAATCATTTTCATTGAAAGAAACAGTACCATTAGCCCTTTCCAAAACTATATCAACACTTACACTTTCCAGAAACAGGATACACCATTCGTGGCAATGGAAATCTGCAGTTGTACAAGCGTAATAATAATGAATGGATTTCTCAGCTAAGCTTAAAATGGGAAGATTTCCCGAAAACCAATGGTCCTGCACATCTCTTAATGAAAGATTAGCTGTGCAATCGTTAGGGGGATTTTGGAATGGCATGCCATGGGGGATTTCCGCAGAGTTTGGCTGCTATTGTAATGTGTTTCCTGAATGGCCCTGATTTAAGCTAACTTCTAAACGAGAGACTTGTGTATAAAACGACAAATTAATTAGCAAATCTTATATATAGTATTCTTATCGTGTTTAGATTTAAAGGGAAATTTCTATGGATAGAATAATGACGCTTGCATTACTGATTCAGCGCCCAATTTAGACCTAACGAAAACATGGTATCCGAATGGCTAATTTAATCTGTTTCTAGCATATATTTTTAAGTTCAACAACAGTTGTTGCTCCAAAAAACTGGTTTAACAAATACTTCAATTAGAAAAAATAACTGAAAAACCAGAATAAAAGATTTTCTTAACGTTTAGAAATCGAGAAAATAAAATACGCAAAAAAACTAAATTTAGATATTACACAAAAATCTTATTTACTTTAGTGTTAAACTTTTAAAAATAAAAATATATAACATAAATATTGTAGATTGTACATATTTAAATACGTTTGGCAACAATAATTTTACATTAAAATTATTATGGTTTGAAATTCGAATCAACCTTTTAACGAAACAGGAATAGTCGGATCGTTAACGGTACTCCGTTAACGATCCGCCTATTCCTGTTTCGTTAAAAGGTTGATTTGAATTTCAAACCATAATAATTTGAATGTAAAATTATTGCGTAGCCCCCCTAGTATTTATAAATGTAACACATATATCAGAACCAGAAGTGAATAACAAACAATAAACACATTTTAAAAATGCACGCTTAAAAACATTAGTTGATTTCACAAACAAAACCTCTATCGAAAATTCACAAAATACAATTATGACAAGTAGACTTCAAATATTTAAACGTTAAATAAAAATATATCGAATGCTTTCCAATGAAACCAGGGCTTTGTCTAGCGCCTCTATAACCCCGTACTTTCATCCATAGAACCACTCCAATCGATGGATTGCAACCTATTGACACGGCTGGAGACTTTGCTTGCCCCAGTTCGATTGTTTGTAAACAATTCTCGGAAAATACGAATCGATAGTTAAGTTTGGTCAGAAGAACATCTGTGGTTAGCATCTAGACTTCCTATTCATTTGCAAGTGACCTTTAAAATTTGTAAGTTTTATTTATTGTTTCCAAAATTTATTCGAAGTAAAGTTAGTTTTACGTATAAAAATGTTGTACATATTTAAAAATGATTGCGTCGTTAAAATGTTGAGTTGATTCGTATAAAAACGTGTAATATACTGTGCATTTTATACGAATGACAAAATCGATATATGTTTCAGAAGTTCTATAAGCGGATTGTTTGGATAAAGATTCTACCTCCAAAAAAGATTACTTTTACTACAGATCACAGTAGAATAAATTGCGCAACGTTAAAATAGCAATACGAGAACAAAGACGACGAAACGAACAATAAAAGAAAAATAAAAGAAAAAATCGCTTTAATAATAAAAGAAAAAAAATGAAAACATACTGTCTCAATGAAAACGTTCCGTCCAAAATCATTTAGCAATTCTAGTATTATTTATGTTAAATTGAAATAATTAGATCAAGTTATCACCAAAACAAATGTAAATCAATACCAAAAAGGAAAACAATACCGCTAGAACTGTTGAAACATGCTCATTGCCTTCAAGAAGTAGTGTAAAAAAGTATCTGTAAAAAAAATATTTAACTTGTACTGTTGACTAGGGATCGATTGCAAGGTTGCCGCATTGATTCTAGGCAAGAAGCCAAACGTGGATCCATTGAAGATGCTTTCTGAATGAGAACACTGGAATTACTCCTTAAAGATGAAGGTTTAAGATCATTGGCCTCTGATCATTGGCAAGATCATTATCTTTAAGAGTTTTGTAGAGGCTTTTTAGACAACACAGTCATAGTGATTTTTCATCTTTTCATGAAGAAATCCTTATTGAATTTATGGAAGGACTAAAAGAGACAAGTTTTCTTCCTATGTTTTTGGATTTTATGACTATATTTTTGTTGTAAAGAAAGTTTTTACGAAATATTTTTATTCCATTTAGATAGGAAATATACAAAATTTTATAATGTATGTGTTAAATTAGAAACATTGACTTAAAAAATATATATATTCAATTAAAGATTTAAACAAAATGCATTATTGATTCAGCGACCAAGATAGGCTGAACGGAAACTTTCAGAAACCGAATGTATAATGCAGTTAGTTTGAAATTAGTTTTGCTATAAAATAACTATCCTTGATAGGGAATGTAGAAAATTATCAAAATAATTTATTGTCTCGAAAGTTTTGATGGATAGTCAATGAAAATGTTTTAATTGGTTAATATTCCAAAAATGAAAACTGCAGAAAAATAACAATTAAATCTTATTAAAAGAATTTGAAAATGTAGCCTTTTTAAAAAAGTTTTTCAATACGATACGATCAATCCAATGACACTAAGCTGAAATTTCAGCTAGCCAAACAAAATGTTCTAAGTTATTTTATAATTTTCTACTAAAATCTTTTATAGCTTTCTACGCAATAGAAATTTTAATTACTTTTTTACAGCTTCATTAATTGCCGAAAAAAAAATTATACACCAACAAATTTCCTGATTATAATGACATTTTGAAACTTGATTATCCTAGTTTAATAATAAAAATTATTTTAAGTTGTGAACATTTTTAAGTATTTTATTCATTGGTGCTAAATAAAAGAGTGTAATAAAATGTTTAATCTTGTAATTCAAAAGTTTAGTAGAAATGTGTAGAACATATACAAAAACAATACAGTACCGAAACATGCAAATATTTCAACACTTTTGATGTATCTTTAAGAACTCTTTAATTAAGTAGATTCCAATAAAAGATATATCAATATCAATCATATTTAATTAAACCAAAATATCAATAAAAAATCTAGAACAAACACTGAACTTTCAGTTAAAATTGAGATGTGTGATTCTCTACTTCCGTAAACTTATATTCATTAACCGCGAAACTCCAAAAACCGTCTAAAGAGGATTATTTTCCCAAATTTAAATATTCTCAAAGAGTAAACCGATTAATCAACTGATTTTGAAAATCGGGAGACGCGATTAGGCTCCAAGAAAGAAACGCCTGAACACGGTACCTTGTTAGCAAGTTTCAGAAGATAAATTGCTGTTTCGTGGTGAAAGGAAAAAGATACCTACGGCAATTATTCATTATTTGCAAAACTGATTTCGTTCACTCAATTAATATTTACGCTTGCGGTGTAGGATCGGGAAGAAATGTGAGATAATCTAGTGAAGGTGACGTTTTAATTAAAATGATCGGAATGGAATGAAGTATGAGGAATTGTCATAACTTCATCTTTTGTTTGCTGTAGGTCATTTTTAGTTTAACTAAGAGATTTTTCTACTGTCTAAATAGAAAAATATATGAAAATAAGTGTTTAAAAGTTACTAAGATTTTGTGGTAGGAGGTTTTTGTGATAGGATTCGGGATGGAGTTCCTAATCCGAAGAACCACAACAGATTTCAATTACATTTCTGTTTTCAAACTGTGAATTTTACTTTCAAAGGTTTTTAGCATATCGAAATACCTGTAGAATTAAGAAGTAACCACGAATTCATTCATATTTTATAGCATAGTCAGAATTACTGTATGTTTATTTAAACTAAATGATAATTCTTATTTTTAATGTTCGACGATCTTTAATAATAATTTAATTTAAAATTCTTTTTCTCGATTAAAAGTTATTATTTATATCAAGAAATAAAGTAGGAATCTACAGTGCCTTTTAATCAAGTCAAAAATATAAAATTCATTTCTTTCAATACCATACATAGAAAACTGCAACTTTCGAGTTTCTCAAACTCTTTCTACAAACATATCCTTACCTCAGACAATGAAAAGTCCAATGTCAATGTATGTAGACCATCAGCTCTTTTAATACGTAGATATACATCTATGCAGTTCCAGCGAACTCTGCTAAACAAACACGCTCTAGTACACAAAGTAGTATAAATTTCTTCAAACTTCATGCATAGCCAAGATATCTCTGATGTTCCATTTCTCTCGTCATCATAACATGCAAACGAGTTTTCCCGCATTGCATAGGTCGAGTTTATTTTAGTCATACTAAAGAAAGCTTAGAAATAACAATATGCCTTCAGCCTTGTTGAATTGAGGGGCTGGGGAGTCCAATCGGTAAAGGAGTTCGCCTTACATGCGAAAGGTTCTCCAATAGCCCTCGTGTAGCTCTATGGCGCGACGATAATTCATCCTAACCTTGTTGAACTTTACGTTTTCTTTTATCTATAAAATAATATGAGAACTAAGCTATTACCAATATATGTTATTATATATTTTTAATACCAAGTAAATTAATAGGTCACAAATTAAAAGTTTAGTTTTTTTCCTCAGTAATATTAATGTGAAATTAATTAATAAAATTGCCCGTGAAAGTCCAAGAAATTTCAGACTTATTTTTGAAACTCCATTTGACTAAACTACTAAAACTTTTAACTAAACTTCCTACTAAAAACTTTCATTAAAATTTAATTCAATGTTTTATTGCGCCTACAGTTGCTTGTTTACAATTTTTTAGAGGTTTTTTTTCACCTTATAACTTTTTTCGCACCTTATAACCTGATTTGTCCTTTGCTTGAATTCCATCTTAATTTTGCTAAATTTGAATTGCTAGATCATTTATCGGCAATTGCCTTCATGTAGCTGATAGTGCTACATTAATTCAACCCCAAACCAACATCATTTATAACTTCATGCGTAATCCATTATCTACAATAATAATGCTGCTTGGGAGCACCAAATAGTTAACGATATAAGTAACATTTACTTAAATATTCCTTCCACGATTCCACATTATTACACAAAATTCCCTTTAATAATAATCCACACTTTTCTCCTGGATATCCATTTCTCTGGTCCATTAACTTCCAAATGTCCATAAACACAAAGCCCGCCATTTTAATTATTTTGCCTCAAGTTCCTAAAATTGAAAGAGGCAGCGAAATTTATTTTAGATAATTGAACTGATAGGCAGGGAATATCTCTATCATCACTTTATTGTAAGTTTTCTTTAGGGGTTATCCTTTTATTGATATCAACTTTGATAATTAATTTTACTGGACTATTTTTAGTATTTAGTTACAGTCCACTAAGGGAACTTGAGCTTTTAATGGTAACTTTTTGATCCAAGCTTTTCTCCGTAATAACTTCACTAAACACACTTATTTTTAATGGCTTTTTTTCGATTTGTGGAAGCATTGCCGTGAATTCTAAATAAAAATACAAAATTAAGTGGAAAGGTAGTAGTAAGGTTTTATTATTTGGGTTAATGTTACCCTTAAGCAGCATTGTCAAAGTATAGTAAAGTTTGTCGCAGTTTTGGTATGAATCCTAGGTCATTATTCCTAGCGCTCTGTTATCTTTACTCTGTAAAGTGAACTATTATACGATTCGAAATGTAACGAAGAATTTCTAATTTTATGTTATACGAGTCACTTCAAAATGAAATTTTTGGAAACCTTCTGGCTTTTTTATTGAGTTTTCTTTTAGCATTAAATCTTCTTTATATTTCTAAGCGTTGTAGTTTAGCATTAAATCCTCTTTATATTTCTAACCGTTGTAATTTTTTTAAGAATTAATAAGTCAAAATATTTCCTGCTAAAAAATGCAATTCGTTAATTGCTATATTCGTTCTTTCCCGGCTATTTCCTTCGAATTATATTTACATTCTACTCAAATTTTTAAAAAAAAACTATTATTATTTTGTTTTAAGTAAAATTAAAACTTAAATTTAAATTTCATTCAACTGGATTTATAATTATTATTTCTAAATTATTAAACCTCTCCTATATCTTCGTCCAACAAAAGCCTGGTTACAGTTAACATCCTTCCTTCCTGAAGGCATATTCAATTTTATATGTATCTGCGGGGGCGTAAGATGCCTTTGTCCCCTATCAGTGTGCATTGCGACAATGGAAAAGGTTGATCGAATCTGGGGAAATGGCGCGCGTGACAGCATATCCGGTAACGATCCAGAACTGTGTAATTTTAGGATGGAAAAGAAAAAAACGTTTTGGCATTTCCCACTCTGTTTTTCGAAATCAGAAGTTCTTTTTTTACTCATTTTAGGTTAATGCTGGTTAGCAGATATGGTTTTATATTCTAGAAGTACTGTGTGTTCTAAATTACGAGACTCCATTTTAAGCCTCACCTTAGCTATTAACCACGAATCGCAGAAATATGTGAGTGTTGCAGATTGTAGTTTTATCGGAACTAAATATTGATAATGTCTACTCTGATTTATATATACTTTTAAAATTAGTAATTTTAAAACAAACTTATTATTAAAAGAAACGTTACTTTTCGTATAGAGGAATAGAAAAAAAACATTTGTAATTTTAAAATATAAATGACTCTGACTTCGAAAGTAAGAAAGAACTCGTAATTTCCAAAGCGAATAACTGGTTTTCGAATTAAACTTCTCTTCAACAGTAACTTATCAAAACAGTTGAAATTACAGGACCAGAGGTTGGATTTTGAAGGGGGGGGGGGGGTAGCCGGAACAGATAGGCTACAAAATGGCCGAGGAATGATATGAAGTCCGACCGCTGTTTAGTTTAGTGGTTGCCGTAGGCTTTAGGCTGTCTGGTAATTAAAAGATGGATTAATTGCAATCGCTTTCGGGACAAGTGTACGGGACGGGTGTTCGGTATTGCGGAAAGAGATATGACGATTGTATGGATTGTGACAGTTTGTCTGGGTTTGGAGGAGATTGTTATGAATATGGAATTAGTTTAAATGGAGGGGAGGTCTGATTAGTGGGCTAGAACAGGCAGTAGAAGATCTTATTGGAAGAACGTGCTTGAAGTTGAGTTGATTCGGTATAAAAACAAGTGTAATATACTGTGTATGTTATGCCAATGAACAAATCAATTAAGTTTATATGTTCTATAACCGGATTGTGTAGATTGAAAGATTCTACACAAGCACAGAAAAAAATCTCTATTTAAAGTGTTAGAGAGCTGGTGCAAATCAATCCATCGTGCTCCAATGTCGAGATTCCACATATACCATGTCACAATTGAAAAGCTTAGTGGAAGAACGTTCTAAGTGACATTTTTTTAAAAAAAAATTAGTTATTTGTGTCAATGAACATGTTATTCTCTTCTTTGAAGATAAGTTTTCCCTTTTTCATACACTGAGTTTAGCATATTTTTTTTACGATTTGCAAGTACCGTTTTTAACAGATCCGAGTGAAAACTAAAACTTCAAGGCATAATTTCTCGTTTTGACCTTTTTGTTTACATCGGACGTTCCTTCCACTAAATTTTCAATTATCGACAGACTTTTATGGAATGTTCTTTGATGAAAAAATATTTAACAGTTGGGGGGGGGGGGGGGGGGTAGTATGAAAAGTGTTTAGATATTACTTAGATCGAAATAAACTCGGTTTTTATTTGTAAAAGATAAAGAGTATTTGGGATAAAATAAAAATGTTTAAGTTAACAAGCTAATAAATATTAGTATTTCTCCGCTTCATTTTCTTATTTTGTTATCCAGAAATGAAAAGTAGGTTTGTAACAGAATCTGTCACTTAACCCGCTTCCACACAACATTTGAGTTTAGCAGGAAAAACGCGCCAAACAAAGCATTAATTCTATATTAAAAATTTGCACGCTAAATTTGGAAAGTTTCATTTATTTTCTTTCGAAAATTCAATAATTAATTGTTATCGTTTGCTAAAATAATTTATATTTCAAAGAATAAATGTAATATTCCTCTCTTTTAATAGAAAGAAAACATTTTATATCAACATACAATCAAAGAATCTCTTCGTGAAATACATTTGACGTCATTTTAAACTGATTTATGCCGCAAAAATAATTTTATTTTTATTTATTGTTTAAAAGAATTAAAGTTTCTCGAGCTATATTGTTGCGAATGGCAATGGTGATTTAATTCTAATAAAAAATGGCTTCGTATACTTTTTAAATGAGCATTAAATTTTGCAGTTTTTTAAATAATTGAAGTACTTCGAATTCTATTTTGAAATTTTCAAAGTATTCTAATTTAGATGCGCTGAATTTTTTGAAGTATCACACTTGTCCGTAGCATTTGTAGTTTGGGCTATGAAAGTGGGTAACGGACAGACAGACGGACTGAACGATTATAATACCTTCCATTTTTTACGTTATAAACGTAGTGTGGAGGCTGATAACGGAAGAAACTGTAATTTTATTAGTGTGTTATCGTTCTGTTAAATTTTATTGTTAGTAATAATTTTTTATTACCGGTAATTAAATAAACTGTTAAAATACTTCATTAAGAAATTATGCTGAGTTGAAAGTTTTTCCGTTTGACGGAATGTTCGCCTCATAGCTCGCTATGCTGTGCTACGAAAGTTTCGAAAAGTATTTGCACAAATTGCAACATTTGCTCAAACTTCGCTCGTAAAATAAAATTCAATCGTTTTACAGAATATTACTTTTCACACTTGTTACATAAATAACTAGACTAGCGTTATCTATAAAAATTAAGGTGCTAAAAATGTTTGTTAAATTTACATTAAAAATTAAGTTGATGCAGCACCTTTAAATACTTTTAAAACCCTCCGATTGTTAGACCCGGATTTTTTGTATTTTGTGCATCAGTTTTTGTTATAATAATCTTAAATTTTAAAATTTTGTAATTTACAAAATTTTATTAATAATGTACTTTTTTATCTGGAAATGTTTTTCAGATCATCTCTTTCAAAATAAACCTGATTCTATTTTTTTAATTATTTATTAATTAATTAAATTAAAAATTTATGCAGTAAAAACAACCATACATACTTGGCCATTTTCTGGTCGTTAAGAAGGTTTTAATTCATCGAAATATTAAGTATCTAAATGTTTTAATTCTCGAAGTGTTCATGCGTTAAAAACAAAATACAGCACACTACTTGAAGAGTTAATATTGTCTGAGTATTTGATCGAATTGCTTCGCAAACAATTCCAACAAAACATAATTCTTCAACAACATTAACTAACGGCAAAAAACTTTTGCCCATCCTATAATATCCGCCAAGTTATTTCCTGCTTTTTCCTAAGAGGAAATATGTCAGCTAGTCTATAATAGCATCTTTCCCACTTAATCTTCTTTTAAGCCTTTTAGTTACCATCGAAAAGTATCTTTATCTCATCTTAGCATTAAAGAATCAAAACAAGTATTGTTTCCGTTAATCTTATGACTTCCCAGCTTCTCTTAGTTTGTTATATTTTCTTATCGTAAAGCAGGACGTTCCACTCTCAAAAAGTTCAGTGGGCAAGAATCCAAGTTGGCACAGTGATCTTGTTAAAAAAAATGTAGCGTATAAAACTTGAAGATCACAACAGGTGTTAGTTAATATGATTCAACAATCGTATAAATTGGACTAAAGTAAAATTTTAATTATCCGAAGTAATTGGGACCTAACCACATTCGTATAATCAGAAATTTAGATAATTGGAGTTAATCGGGAAAAACTGTTTAATCAATTGCTCAATTTATTGTTGGGCTGTGAGATTATGTAGTTCTAGTTTCGGTCGTCATCAACCCAACCAAAACCAAAGTGTAAGGTTTTGCTTTGACAGTTTGAGTTATAGCCTTTTGTTATAGTTTTTTATTCAACTTTTGTTAGAATCTTGGCTTCACAAAAGTTTCTATGTAACACATAAACTTTATAATCAGCCTATTTGTTACTATTCGTTTCTGTTGGATGTCATGCCTAGTAATTTTCTTAGTCGTTCCAAAAATATTACTAGGCATGACATCCAAAAAAGACACAGTAAAAGATGGCCGGTGTAATTTTTCTGACATTCGGATAATCAGCAACGCTTCGAATAATTAGAGTTCTACGGCACGTATAAAACTTGCTAATGTTATTAAAATGCAAAACTACTTATTTATACACAGTTTATTGATGAATAGTTTAAAATGCATGCTACTAAAAACGCTAGTTCATTATAATCTTTTGTAAATGCCGAATTTACCCTTTATGCACTAAGATTTAATTTTAACTATTTGCCGTTGCCTATTTTAAAGTTAACTGTGTAGCTAATAATAATATTAGGTAACAGAAATAGTTGGGACTAAATGCATTATTAATTTTAATTTGTTTTTCTCTCTATTCAATAACTAATACATGACAAAAAAATTGTGTGAAGGAATATGATTTACATGTCTTAGGCAATGTTAGAACGAATTTGTTAATTATAAAACCCTTATATACCTCAACTAAATTATGCCATAAGTATTGTAACAAGTAAAGTTTTTGAAAATGTCTTGTCTTGTAAACTTAGTAAGTCAGAAAGTTACACCGCACTCCTCATTTTCTCTATATTGAACAATAAAAAGTAAAACGACAGCCTTTATAAGTGGTACTTTTAAGAACACGTCAGTAGATAAAGGGTTAATACCAACAGTAAGTAAAGTTGTTTCTTTTCCTGCTTGTGCTAGGGACATGCCTATTTTCTTGTATGTCTTGGACTTCTTCTTTTGCTTGTATGTAATAAGATGACTAGGGTGAATGAAAAATAATAGATATAAATTTATCACACAAAAATATTTAACTTATCAAAATATCCCTTTGAAATTGAGACTTAGCACTAACGTTTCAACTATGTAAAAATGAACATTGTAGTTTGAAAAAAAAATTCAGTCCTTAAATAAACCTCTACTGCAAACAATTAACAGATTTTCGTTTCATGGGGGCAAAGAATCAAAAGATAAACCTAATTATCTTCATGTTTGCTTTTGCCTTTTAAAGCCATTAAACACATTAGGATGTAGATGAAAAAGAAAATTGATTCACTTTTACCATGTAATAGGGTTTCATGTTCCAGTTAATATATTTGATCACAGCATTGACAAAGTTTTAAAAACTTTACGCAATTAAAAAGATAAAAAATATTTGGTTGGAGTAATTCAATGGTTGGTAAATTTTGTCTGCAAAGAAAAACACAAAAGATGCGGGAGCTTACAATTTGTATTTACTTCAAGCTATAGTTAATGATTGGTATTTAAATTCTTACTATATTTATAAAAAATAAATGACTTAAGTCCACAAACACTAGCGTTTGAGAAAATAAAGAGGCGTTTCAACAGCATCGAAATAACTGAACCAAAAATTTTAAACATTAATTTCAGAGAAGGAATTATTACAAGAGTATGTATTATTCTAAAAAAGGATAAAACATGTTTTAATAAATGAAAAATAATTTAATGTCTTAAACATTTAGGGTTTTTTTTTTTTAAGTTCCATTTGTTTCGAATTTATTCCGCATTACATTGACATTTACAGAAATGTACCTAAGAACATTACTTAAGTACATTTCTCTAAACACTCTCTATTTTGGCCATATGCGAATTCAATTCAATCATACTGTATTAAAAAACGAAAAGCATTTATTTAACATCGAAACCTCTCAGTAGACCTTTTTCCTGAAAGAGAAAAAATACTTATCGTCACGCTTTTGGCCACCAAGCCTCGAAAAATCTCCCTGAAGAGAAAAATATCCCAGGATCCAAAGAAAACCCCCTTTTTCGGGCATTTTCATATATTTCTCGCTCTTTATATACGCCAGCCACAGAATGGCATGATTTTGATTTCACCCTAGAGAAGGCAATATGAAAAATAAAAAATATATTCCAGGAAAAAAGTAAAGTCCATGAGGGAAAAAAGAAAAGTATTTATCTTTTGTTGTTTTATTCCAGTTGGCCGTATAAAATAGATATATTTCATTTCTTAAAGAATGTCTCCAGATATAAGTGTAAAAAGATAAAGTATTATTGTAAAGGGATGATGTTTCTTCGTCAACAAGTTAGAGTGACGCTATAGAGAGCCAAGTTATTTAACCGTAACCCGTTATGTCTGTAGCCCGTTTCATTGGATTTAAGATATTTCGTCCAGAGTGTGAACATAAAATGCATATACTATAAAGAAAATAATTATTGCTGCAAGGAATATGTAGACTCATAGATTTTTTATTTTGAAATTAGTTTATTTAAAAAAAATAAGTCAACAGTAGACCAATACATTACAAATTTTCAACACCAGACATGAAAAAACATATAGTTAAGAAAAATAGAAACACCCTCTCAAATGTAATCCTATACCAGTAAAGAATAACTACAAAGTATTTTTCTCTAATGGAGCTGCAACATTGGTGGTCAAGCCTTTTGCAGACTCGGCATATTCCCCAGAACTGAGAGCCATTTTTTGTGGCACCATCTAGGCGACTCTCGCTACCAATTTTGACGCGCAGATTACAATAAATCTGGGCTCTCTGTGGATGTTGCCGAGAGAACCTAAGCCAAATAGGCCCTCCAGGGATCTTTTACATGCCACATAATCATATGACATGCATGTCCACGATTTTCTCATCCAGAAAATCCGACGGCTCGAACGCGCGATCTTGGGCTTACGAGGTGGACACATTTGAAGAGTACAGGGGAAGAACCACTTTATTTTTTAGGAGGGGTTCCGTAATTGTATCTGCTTGGCGGACATTGGCGACAGGAAACCGGTTTTTCTCTTTCTTCTTCGCTTGGTCCAAGCGTCGCAAGCGTGAAATGAATGAGTGAGTGAAATGAGTGAGTGAGTGAATGAAATGAGTGAGTAAAAGGAGTGAGTGAAATGAGTGAGTAAAATGAATAAGTGAGTGAGTGAAGTGAGTGAGTGAAGTGAGTGAGTGAAATGAGTGAGTGAAGAAGTGAGTGAAGAAATGAGTGAAGAAATGAGTGAAGAAATGAGTGAGTGAAATGAGTGAGTGAAATGAGTGAGTGAAATGAGTGAAGTGAGTGAAATGAGTAAGTGAATTAGTCACTCACATTTCATCACTCACTCATTTCACTCACTCATCACTCATCACTCACTCATTTCACTCACTCACTCACTCATTTCACTCACTCATCATTTCACTCACTCACTTCATTCACTTCACTCACCACTCAATTTCACTCACTCATTCATTTCACTATCACTCATATCATTTCACTCACTCACTTCCTCACTCATTCTCCTCACCTCATTCCCATCATCTTCACTCCACTCATTTCACTCACTCACTCATTTCACTCACTCACTCATTCATTTCACGCTTGCGACGCTTGGACCAAGCGAAGAAGAAAGAGAAAAACCGGTTTCCTGTTGCCAATGTCCGCCAAGCAAATACAATTACGGAACCCCTCCTAAAAAATAAAGTGGTTCTTCCCCTGTACTCTTCATTTAACCTCTCAGCCACTGAGCCGCTACTACAAAGTATTGATATTTATTATCAGCACGCAAAACATATTAAACAACCACTTATTATTAAAATGAAACTCACGCATTTTATAGTTTTAGAAAAGAAAAATAAATGTGCGTGTGGTTTAGTTTCATTGCTTATCTCGATAAGTAGTTATAAAGGCTTTTAATTGCATTAAAAATGAAAAAAAAACGTTTTATAATTCATTCATCTGAACTTTTTTCAAAGAATTATAATGGTACTAATCTTAATTATACTTTAATGTATGCTCTGAAGAACAACTCAGAAGCATTCATTAATTAGATGTATTCAATGCTAGGATGAAATAACTTAGTATCGCAAATGTTTCCTCTTGGAAATTCAGTTTAAGCCCAAATGTGAACATCATTCACAAAGATAATGATTTAAAATAATTAATACATGTAAAGAATATTATTATTGAATTATATTCAAAATATCTTAGAATTATTTCTTTGTTTCAGTAACTAGAATAGATAGGAAAAGGGGCTTATAGAAATATTTTAAACTCCGAAACAGAACAATTTAGTAAATATAAATGTTATTCTTACTAAAGCTTAATTGTAAATTAAACGAGGCCTGTAAACATTAATGAATCTGTGAAATAACTATAATTTAAAATTGAAATTGAAAACCAGTGTTCTAAAATTAACGTCTTACAAGCTTCAGTACCCAATTGAGTGTCTTTAAAAAAAGTACAAAAGTTTTTCTATTTATGCTATTTAGATGATTATGGTGTCACTTGATACAAATTTTCTGTAGATCATTTCAAACTGATAGTTAGACGACTAAACGCGCAAAAATAATTTTGATAAAATAAAAACATATTATTTTCCAAAAATTAAAATTTTAAGTTTAAAGGAAAAAAAATTTAATTTTAATTGAAGTGCATTATTTAGGTACAGTTCTTAAGGCATTAAATTGTTTTATTTTTTGTGCCTGAAAAAACATTAATTGAAAATCGGTTATGCTTAAAATATTTTTGCAAAAAGTAGACTTTTTTACCTTACCTATAAGTAACAACAGCCGTTATGAACACACAATAACTAATTACTTTCAATGCGTGGCGAAAAGAAGTAGACAAAAAAAACAGTTCGATGTTTTCCTTCGGCTTTGTATGTTCATAATAAACGAAATTAGTTTAATAAAGATACTGAGCAATATATTTTACTTTATGCAAAATAGCTTCCAAAGCGTATGCAGCAAAATTAGTTTGTATAATGTAACAATTTATTAAACATAAAACGTTAAAAAGATTAGTACACATTGTTTTTACCTTCGCAACTAATTAAAATGCAATCTGTCTTCTTAGACAAAAAAATATATAGGAAAAGTTAATTTATGTAATTTACATTCCATGAAGATATTTTTACAAAACCAGCCAATTTGTTCTCTTTTAGAGAGGTAGAACTTAGGTGACATTAAAGATCCATTAATCTCAAAAAGATGTAAAGCACTAAATTTAAATTTAGTTATGTTTTTACATTATTTGATGTTTATAATTAATTTTTTATCCGTCATATTAATTTTACTACACATTTCCCCATCTTAAAAACTAACATTCTGTCGTAAATTATAGTTTCATGCGTTTTTGAAAATATTATAAAGTTTCACTTTCTAGGACAATCAATTGATTTGAATTCATTAAATAACTTAAAATTGTCATTTGCTATATGACAATCAACTGAAATTCTAAAAGAAATTGCACGAAATGGCTATCTTTGAATTTGGGTGGTGTTTAAAGTTTTTTTATTTCAAATGAAAAAAACAATGAAACAGATTTATTAAATTAGTTAAGGTTGGTTTAGTTATAAGATAAAATACAAGAAATAGCAGGCACCTGACTTCAAAATTGTTAAATGTATTAAAAAAAAGTTCAAGTGATTGTTATAAAATATCTTGTGTTGTTCAAAGCACGTTTATAACTTATACATAAATATACATATAAAATCTGTTTAGTTCATAGTTTAAGAACGTATATGTTTAGTATTCGTAAGGATATTCAAATGCCT
Source organism: Oedothorax gibbosus (assembly GCA_019343175.1). Classification (NCBI taxonomy): domain Eukaryota; kingdom Metazoa; phylum Arthropoda; class Arachnida; order Araneae; family Linyphiidae; genus Oedothorax; species Oedothorax gibbosus. Next base: position 298,880 of record JAFNEN010000143.1, read on the forward strand.
TCGCATAGCTACGGAAATGGATCTACTAAATTAGTTAAGGTTGGTTATAGGCATCAGATTAAATACAAGCAGTAGCATACTCCGGACGTTCAAAACTGTTAAATGTACAAAGAATGTAGTTAAATGTACAAAGTTAAATTCTGTTTAGTCAATGGTTTATGTACGTATATTTTAAATATGCTCGGATGTCGGATATTCAAATGAATTCTCACAGCTCCATTCTTTGAATTCGGCTTTGCCTGAAAACAAACGTTATTGGTCTTATTAACCTTTAATTCTCATGGTTCAGAACTTAGTTTTTCATATTCTTTTTGGTAAAGATATTTTCATCTGGTTGAAGTTGATACGCGTGTGTATCTTCTGATAAATATGTTGGTTATGGTAAGTGATAGAACCTTGACCGTTTTGAGTTTAAGTTTTATTGACTTAGATGCCCGGAAAGCTTAAGTTTTGTGAAACACTCTCTCTTTCTCGGCAGTTCAATATAAATTTTCACAGTATTTATATCTGTAGTTCTCAGTTTGAATAATTTTAAATGAAACTTCAACTATAGCCAATCTAACATTATAAATACGTATGTATGATTTCAAACACTGAAAAAATCTGTTAATCTTACAAAACAAAAACATATTTACTGAAAAATACTTTTATTTTCTTTTTACAGCTTATTTTTGTAAAAATATGCCATTCAAAGTAAAAACTTTTTCTGTTTTTATCCGTGTAACGAGTACTAGACTGCAACCGAACATGCATTTTAACTGTTTTTGTGAAAACAGGCTTAGTAGAGAAAGCGTTGACCTGGGGGTCAAAATGTCGGTAGTTAATATTGTTCCTCGGTAGTATTGGGGTCAGTATCCCTTCTTGTCACTGGGTTGACCGGGGGTTTGATTTCAAAACTAAGGGGAAATAAAATTTCGTTTATTCTTTACAATCTGTCTGTTAAAAAATAGCTTTTGCGTTAAAAGTACAAACTGTTTATATGAAATAAACAGATTATCTTGGTAAATTATACAGTATTTTTCTGGTACACCAGTTGACATATTTTCTGTAAAAACAAGAATTTTTTTTACAGTGTACTAAGTACAAGTAATAATATTATCGCTCTTTTTCAGCTTCGTGAGCATGAATCGAGGTGGCGTGCCTCCCCTGAAGCGAGCCAGGACAGAGCTGCTAGGACCAAAGCCGTCTCTACCACGTTTCACAGACAAGGATCAAGCGTCTATAGACTCCCTATACAACAATGGTGAGTTTCCAAAAAGCTATACATCAAGAGAACGAATACTTTTAACCAAAGGATATTTAAATTCACAATTAGAAAGAATGAAAAAAATACTGCATTGATTCGTAAGTAATTATACTTAAAACGAATGATTTTTTATGATTTCTTTATTTTACTTTTAGTAAAATGTGACAGTTTTTCTAAAAATAGAAGAAACAAAGCAAAGTTTTACAGACATGGATCAAGATCCTATAGACTCCGAATGCAACCATATTGAGTTTCCAAAAGGCTATACGAAAAGCCGCTAACACTTTGAATTAAGGTACTTTGAAATGGATGATTTAGAAAACAAAGTTCGGAAAGATAAAAATATACGGTATTGATTCGTAGGTACTTATAGTTAAATCGAATTCTTTTCAAAGTTTTCTTTATTTTACCTTTAATCCATATATGGTGTTTTTTATAAAACTCGAAAAAATAAAAACTATGTAAGATTTATTATAGTTTTCCAATCCCCATCGAAGCAAAATAACTTAACTATTCTTTCTGTTTTCAGGAGAAAGCAGAAAGAATTGAAAGAAGTTATTTTGCTTGGTTGTAAAAAGAAAAACTCGTAAATCAATGTTTAATGAACATAAACACACACCAACCAAATAAAAGCTTAAATTTCCTGGCTCTAAATATTTTCTTATTTTAAAAGAGAGACCCGCCCTTTCATTCCTGGCTTCCTTTGTATTCGATCACGTGCCCCACTCCCCAGCTATTGTATGACAGAGGCAGAGTTGCTTGTATACCAGATTTCCCATAGTCACGAAGTCAAGAGTAAATTGATTAGCTCAATGGGAAATATTGATTATACTCTCTGGTAATCTTAGTAGGAAAATGGAAAATGTTTAATGTTATATCATAGCAGAAGTATTTTTTTTATACTAAAGCATTAATTGAGACATATTTTGTAATTTAGAAATGTTAAGTTTTGATTCTCTAAGTATAGTGTTATGGTTTTAGTTTAAACTATCCTTGCAGTACAGCTACACGAGGGCTATTGGCGAAGGGCGTCGCAATTTGGAACCACATTTTTCTAAGTATAATTTTTCCATTTTTTTACGTAGAGATCAAGAACTTCAATTTCAAAAAATTACAATACTATTAACTTTAACAACCAAGAAAGGTGAATGATTTTTTTAAAGTTCAAGATAGTTTTTTAAGTTTTGGCAAAACTAATAACTAAGAATTGCATGATAATAATTATTAGAGTTGAATTTTAAAATGACTAAAATATGAGAACTATGATAATAGTGTGAAATGCGACATATGCTATATAGGATTGTTTGAGAAGATCAACGAATCGATAAAAATGTTCGAAAATTCCTCCGATGACCTTGTTAACTTGCTTCAACAAGTGTTCCATCCAAATTATGCATGTTCTGACTAATGGTTTCTGAAATGAAAACTTTAATTATAATATCCCTAAATGTTTATCCCCTATTTCATTAAAATACATTAATTGAAATAACTCTAGGTTAAGTAAATGTTTGAATTACCGCTAATACTCGCGTCGAGTCTAGTGAAATTGCTGCCATTTGAAATTAAGCTTTATGTCAATGATTATGATTTAACTCATAGATATTACGTGTTGATTTACTTTGAAGTTCGATAACCTGTACACATAATATTTTCTAACGAGGTTTTGTGGAATCGTATCTGAGTTTCTTATTAATTGAGCATTTAAAAATAATTGAATAAATAAAAATTATACAACTATGTTCTTCAAGTAAGACCTCTTAAATAATAACCAATAGTCATTTAACCACGCAATATTTGTACTCGTATCAAATAAATTGTTCTTCAAAAAATAATTATACACTTATTAATTTCTTCCAATATATTTTTTAATTCATTTTAAAAATTCTTTTTAAAAAGTGTTTCCACTACATCACGAAACAATTTCAACTGAATAGCCATCAGTAGATACAAATCACAATCGAAACTTCTAATGCAAAATCTCATTTTAACTTCAAAGTAAGACACAATCCATTCCCAGCGTAAAATCTAAAATTCAAATATACTCAAGTACTATCCGCTTTCGAAACGACACTGCCTCTAACCCTCTTACTTATCAAGTTAAACGGTTTAATTCAAGAAGGGAAAATACAACTTGTGCCTTTTGGCTGTTGCTACTTGTGAATCAAAACCCAGGTCGATACGACTTGCAAATAAGGCACTGAAATGTGCATATCTAATTCCTGGATAAACACAGACTCCCGATAGAGTTGAGCCTTTTTGCAGCAGTAGTTTGACAAAGTTTTAACAGTATAGTTGAGTGAGTTGATGTGAAAGTATTTTAGAGATCAAATATTTCAAAGGTGCATATCAATATTAAATAATGATATTAAAAAGCTTTTTGCCCATAAATATTTTATCCAAATTGCTTTAGTTAAGTAATTAAAATAAGTTTATTTTTGGATCATTAGTTTTGCAGTAAGTAACGTTAAAATTAATACAAATTTTTTAACTTGCTTTTTTGCAGTATTTACAGTGTAAAGTGCATTAAGAGAGTTAAATCATTCAATATGAATATTTACGACGGGAATAAAATTTTAAACAAATTAATTCACTATCTAAATTTTGTTAACTCCGTCTTTATCTATTATAATTTATTATTGTTTTAAGTTTATTAACTTTGAAAAAATGTAGAAGCTTTACTTATTATAGGATTAGTTCCCGAGCCTATGAAAATCACTATTTAGAGCAAAGTATTTTGTTTAAAATCCATTAAGGTACAAAAGCTTTATTTGTAATGTCATATTAGCAAAATATTTTCTATTTCTGTTGGATTTTTTTTTTCATTCTTAGTTTAAGAATTAATATACTTTTATTTAAAGTCTCTAGAAGAAACATTCCTAGGTAAATAACTTTAGATTCCCAAAATTTGAATAATTCTACAAATTATTAATATTACTTCAAATTAAGGATTTTTTTAATTAAAAGACACTTTTAAAAAAACGACATATATAAAACTAATTTCTGACACAACATTCAGTTACTGTTTCGACAAACTAAACAGCTTGCCCATATATCCAACTTATTTTGACAACTTCAAAAATTCCGTTACATCTATGCCAAATCAACCCGTGCAGCGATTTGCCTAGATATCCCAACAGCAGTTCGAAGAGTGAAGCCGGCTGATTTCCTTCCTGGAGAAGTTATGAATTATGGGCCATGGCGCTGGAACTGTGTGGGTCTTCCTCAAGGAAAAAGGGGTGGGGAATCAAGTGCCATCCACGATTAATGACCTGTATAATCGATTTACATAAAATCGATTGAGACCATGAGTTTCATCGAGATCTATCTAAAGTAGTGTTTTATATGCAAGAAGGAAAGGGGAGACGTTTGGGTGCTAAGTGATATATTGCCCAACCCTCGGGAAAAAATGGCTTCTGAAAATTCAATTTTTTTATTAATCAATTTGCGCTTGAAGTATGAAAGGGATTTTCTTTTGAAAGCTATTTGGGCTGGAGTGAAGTGTTTTTATCACCAAACAATCTTACAAAAAGGTTTCAGTCTCATTTATAAAAGATTTTTTTTATTTAATCTTTTATGGTTTGTATGTAATTACTGAAGAATAAAGACTGGACCAATATATATTATTATAGAAAATATAATCGCTAATGACTATTTAACTTTATGAATTTAGATACTTATTTGTTAATTTGAAAATCAATCCTCCCAAACTACAATTGCCCTCGTGTATCTCTAGTGCGCCGTTAATTCAACTAAATCCAGACGAAATCTCCCTAATTAGATTCATAAGGAAATGTCATTGATTTTGGGGGTAAATAATTACTATTCTACCTGCAAAAAATCCAGTCACGACAATTTAAGTTAATTACTCAAAACCCAAACCACATTTTTAAACTCTTTCCTATATTGGAAGTTAGCATCACACAAACTTTCGTTACTCAGCACAGTTCTATCGATTCCCGATAACCACACTTTTAAAAATAATTATCAGTCTATTTAACAGTGCATCCCCTTCAACTTTCTACCTAATAACCCACCAAAAGAATATCGAACCGCAGAGGTGCATTTCTCTCCCACAATAATACATTCCCCTCCCGGACTTATCCGGTAAAATATTTCGGGAAAAGGGCCACCGGAGTCTAATGAGGCCTGCGCTAACGAAGTCCGGGACAATTGACGCAGAACAAAGACTCTCGTTAAGCTGAAAACTCCTGGACAGTCTTGAGTAGCTGTGGAGTTGTGAAAATTTTGGCGAAAGCTTGCTACATTGTAATCTTGCAAATGTTTAATTAATAAGGGCTCTTTAAACGTAAGTATTTTACTTTGTTGGTGTTTTACGACCTTCAAAAGTTAAATAAAAAATATTTTAACATAGTTCATTTGTTTTAGGCTAACTAGTCTTAGGCTTGTTTGACACACTGTTTTGCTTTTAAAGCCTTTTCCCTCTAGCGGTCGTTTGCTAGTATATACAAACTTTTTTAGGGATATTCTCCAACCTCTTTGTAATTTATTTTGTTCGAGCATAATATTTTTCTTCCTTTTTTTCTCATTTGTTTTCAACAATTTTATAAGAAAAGAAAAAATCGGACATGATCAAAAAGAAGGAAACAGTATTTTTTAGTCTAAAACTATAATAAGTCAAACAATTACTTCACTTAACGGTCAAAATCTACTAGAGATATACCATCATATCCAAATTCTAAATGTTGGTTAAAATACGCGGAATGATTTATGACTATACATTGCTGTGTCTTGTATTGTATTCTATAGATTGAGCAGAATTTTAACAAATATTCTCAAGATAAATGATACAAGAAATCCAATTTTATTTACAGTTCAATAGATTTTTGCCTTGTAGAATATTTGAAGCTATAAGAATCCTACTATTTTATGTTAAATGCAAAAAAAAGTTATAACTGTCAATTCAAGAAATTCCCTATAGGTATTAAAAATAATTACGAATACAATAGCATAGTATTTCTAATACCCTTGTAGTGTAAAAAGGCCTTCATCTTTAAATATAATTATTCAATGTTTTTCGAATTCGACTAACAAAGCTACAATCGAAGAAAACGACAGCCGGAAATTTTATCTCAACCAACTTCCAAACCATTGTTCATGCAATTACTTTTTCCTGAAGCACACTTGTCAAAACTTTGTTGGAGAGTTTCGTTCGGCGGTTTGCAGGAAATTATCGTTTGGAGAGTAATCCATTTTCTCAGCAAAAGGGCCTCGGGGAAGAAAGGTGTTGACAAGGGGTATTTAATCGTGCGTATTCGTTCATCTTGGAGCACTTTCTTTAGAAAAAAGTCCTGATGTGGACCAGTCTTTATGGGGGTTGGGAAGTACTTCAATTTTGTTTTTCCATATGGAGCTTTTTATTTCTTAAAGAGATGGTAAGAAAATGTCGAACGTGCTCGTTATCAGATGATAATTACGTCACCCAGAATTTCATGATGATTGGGCAGGAGGAAATTATGGAGTGGGCTCAAGAAATTCTTATTCGAATCGAAGGTGCTTTTTAATGAGAAACGGACGTTGTTGAAAGCTACGAATTCTAAGTTTTGCTGATCCTACAAGTTTTTCTTAAATGCAATTAAAGTATGAGTGTTTGAAAACGCACTTCCATACAATGTTTTATTGCTTCTTTGATAATTTGTTTTATTTTTATATCATCTTAGTCTTTTTTTTGCATATTTTTTTTACATGCGAAATGTAAGTTTTAATCAAAATATTTTTTTTAATTCAAAGCCTAAAAACTTTAAAAACAAAAATAAGAAAAACTAAAGTTTTTTGCGAAGTCTAAATTTTACTGCAACTTTAAGTTTATAAAGTTTCTAAACTTATTTCAAGTCCTTATGTGTTTTTAATAGGTGAACCCGACATATTGATTTGCGGCAATTGCAAAGAAGTATTTCCGGGAATACACAAACTGATAGAGCACAAGAAACAGACTTGCAAACTGAGATTTACTTGTCGCTGTCAACACACTTCTAGTCCTCCAGGTAAATTTTTAAAACTAATTCATCGTGATTTCCTCTTAAGCAAATTGTATCAATTAACCATCCATGATATAAATATGTCTAGTACTTATCTTTAAGACATTGTTACACTCCACTATCTAAGACAATTTAAAAGCCATCAAAGGGTGTTAAAACTACATTTGAAATACATTTTTTTAAAAACTGAATCAAGATTGATGAAATCATAAGTTTCTTTTGAAAGTTTCACTTTTGTAGGAAAAAGCTTTACTTTATGATTTGATAAAACAACAAAAAATTGCCGTTCTATCTACCTTTTTACCTTCCATTACCTCTAATATAAAATATAATGAGATGAAAGTATTATGATAGGACTGAAAATCCGAATTTTTTTAACATTATGAACCGTCTGTTTGTCGGACTTCAAATTGAATACCTAGTTCCTGTCGGACGTTATAAAAAGGTTTTTGAGATTATCGCGCATTTGCAAAGAGTAGCTGCTATAGAACTTTCTAGGGTTTTTTTTAAGTTATTGATGAAAAATTAAAAATACTATGGGCTTCTCATTTTGGTACACGAGTGCATGTACTTGTTGGAAGCCATAGTAAGGTTTTAGAGAAAATGGACCATTCGCAAAGGGTCAGATAACTTTTCAGGTTTTAAATATATTGCCAAAAAGCTAAAACCTTCTTGTACAAATCTTTATTCGATTTCTAGCGTATCAAATATTTATTATTGAGCGGTAATTGAATGTCGTGTGAAGTTTCACACACCCAGTTTTCTTTTTAAAAACAAAGCAAAATCTATCATGTTTCGCATGAGTCTATGTACTTTATTTAAAATAAAATGAAAAATCTCTGAAACCACACAGAAAACAATCATTTTGTATTTAGAACATTTCTTTTCTTTACAATTTTTAGGAGCTCCTGCTCTTCCGGTGTGCGCCCAGTGCCAGTCTCGACAAAACACCTGGTGGGACCTGGTACAACACTTTCAGACCAATCACAACGCCCTCATCTACGTCAAAGACGACGAGATCACATCTCTGGTACATATTTCTATTATACTACTGAAACTCGCAAATCTTACAAACTGCCTGCTAGGCAAAAATATTAAATATTATTTAGTGCAGATTAAGGAATGTAGATGTACCCCAAATTGTTAAACACCTCATCAGAACTATTGGGGAGGAGCCAGTAGGTAAAGCGCTTGCCCTTTATGCGATAGGTCCCAGGTTCGGGCCCAAGCTTTGCCAAAAATAACTGTCGACATCTTAACGGCTTGTGCAGCCGAAAATCTCTACCTGTGTACATGCAGAGAGAGTGCACGTTAAATATGTTCCAAAGTCCCAACGCCGTGTACGATACCGTCACTTGGGCTGTGGTTCTGAATTATGACGCCCGTCGCCAATAGTCTTCGAGTAACTCTAGTGCGACGATAATTCAGCAAGCGTAACAAGAAATACTGAGTCTGCTTATTACAGCTTTGTAAAATCATATTATTGTATCACAATTCAATCAAAATCATAATGTACAGTGACGTAAAATTTTCAGCACCGGCTACATATTTCAATTAGTACTGCATATGAAGGGATTTACCACAAATTGGCAAACACCTCTAGAACTACTGGGTCTACCTAATTACAGCATTTTAAAAACCATATTGGTGTATCATACTTCAATCAAAATCATAATTGTGCCGTTATATAAAACTTGCAATATAAAGGGTCGTCAACATATTTCAATTAGAAGCATTTTATTAAATTTGAACCGAACCTTTTTTTTATATCATGGTTTCTTCTTTACTAGAAAATTTTTAATATTTTCAGAACGCCCATAATATCAATTTTCATAGCATAAATTATGTAACCGCATTAGTTTTGAAAACACAACCTCTGGGAAAATATTTCTTTGCCATATAAGCATTTTTACAAGGTATTCTTATCGTCATAATAGCAAAATAAAACAAACTTGAAATGAAAATAGCATCTGATTATTTAATAATTGATATTTAAAAATAATGTCGCCCTCTACAGAATATTTTGTGGCAATTGAAACCGAAAATTTAATAATTAAATAACTAAATTCGTTTTATTTTGCTGTTATGACTATTCTCGTATGAAAAAATGCTTACATTGCAAAGCGATACAATCGCAGAAGTTACGATTTTAAAACTATTGCATTAAATCTATGGGACTGACCATTCGATCTTAACATCTTTCTCTCCAAATACAAACGTTAACTTTACGTTTTCAAAAATCATTTCTCGTGTTACTTAAATTGTCCTACATAAAATTTTCAATTCTATGGACTTCAGTTGTCAATTTACAATGGGTTGGTGCAACGTTTCACTATTTTTTGGTTGTATGTTGAACCATTTCCAGATTTGAAACATTTCCCTATACAGCCGTTGCCTTTGTTTCACCAAAACCAGGAACCGTTTTCTGGTGGGTGAAACCAAAAAGAAATTGTTTAACCCTTTGTAGCTGGACTTTTGAAGAAAGCTTTTTTATCGCATGGCACATTTTCTTGCCAATCGTCGTTAATGAGTCAAACCACGGTTACAACTTTTCTATCTCCATTTTCAGGAGGGCACAAAGGGTGAAGAAGATGGATCCACCTGTTCCAACTGCAGCACCTCTGATTCCAGGAACGGGAACAGTCTCATGCAGGACTGCTGCTGGATGGACGACCAGAGAGACGCATCCACTGAGGTAATAGAACAAAAATCGTTTGCTACCTAAAAACACGTTACTTTTAACATAGACTCCTGTATAATAAGATGCTATTCCAATTTGAAAAACAACGTAGATTTGTGGAGAATCTGAAAGCAAATTTAGTTGATCAATTTAGCAAAACGCATGTACTACCTGATGTGAGAAATTTGACGAGTTCGTTTGCAACCTAAAGGTGCGTGTTACTTTTACCATAGCCTCCTGTATATTAATATGCTGGTCCAATTTGAAAAATAACATCATGGATTTGCGACAAATCTTAAAATAAATTTTGCTCACTAGTTCAGCAAAAGACATACGTATCTATGTAAATAGTTATCTGGTAGCTCTTGATGACGACGCCGAAATTTGATAGTTGGTTCCACTATTCAAGTCGGATGATTTATGTTACGCTGCCTAGTTTTTGATGTGGTGTACATATATCTTATTATAGGAGGCTGTGTTTGGGTCAGAGGATCTAGAATACAGGATATATCCAAAAAATTTCTCCCCGAATCACGTTGTCATTTTACCAAGAACCGGTGCTTGGCGGCAAAAATTTATTTGTTTCAGACACTATGTTTGAATTTAACTCTAATTAACCTTCTGGTTGAACTAAATTGCAATAAAGGACTGTTAATATCTATTTGTCTCCTTGCAGGCTGATATTCGTGAAGCAGAGGAGAATGGTCAAACCCAACAAGCTCCCGCTGAAGACAAATCCGTGGACACGACGGATCTGAAATCTTCTCTCGGATGATTGTCTTGAAATTGAAAAAAATTGCAAGATGGGAAGAGAGATGATAACCGGCGATCGGCTACGGAAGCCTCCTGGATCTCTTTGGGAAAATCACTGACTCAGGAATCAGAAAAAAAAATACTTCTAGATATTCCAAGCAAAATATTGATCTCGAAGACAGGCCTTCCCTTTAAAAAGGGTGGACAAAAATTGAACATTAGGACTGATCCATTATTGTGTTATACATTAATGCAAGCTAGATCGAGGACTTATAGGTGGATATTATTTATAAATTTGGTAAAAGCATTTGAAAATTGTTAAGTAATGACAGTTTCGCATGAAGTACTGTTTTTGTTCTGTATTTTCAGTGGGTATGTCAAAGCAAAACTCGTTTTCTTCCATCTTCGATCTGCTATTGTTTTATAATATATTACAAAAGAACTTGCATCAACTTCAAAATATTTTATTTCAGTACATTTTATCATACAGAATAATATAGCACAAAATACGGAACTTAATATAGCTTCAAAACTAGTTTTCTTTTGATAAGTGTTTCAAAAACTTTGACATAAAAATGCATCACAAATTTTAATCAAATAAATACGATTCTTACCTATTGTAAATTTTTTGCCCAAATACTTATAACAAACGTGCTTAAGTCATCATTTCTATGCTTGCATTTCTGTTTCTTTGGAAAGAGGCTTCCTCGGCTGCATCTCGCCCAGAAAAGACATTGTACACTACCAAAACAGACTGGATATCTCTCTATTTTTAGATTATCTAACGTCCCTCAGTAGATATGAAAACCGGTCACCTTTGGACCATTGTTTCCTCCCCATCATTATTAACATCCTTCTCGGCGCTGTTCTATCTTTGTACTACTGAATATTTCGTATACGTGTTACATTATGCATTACTAAGCCAGACAGGAAATTGGTTAATTCAACTGCAGCTATCTTTCCTTTCGGCGTTGATCTGCACTCTTCGTAAATGTCTAATTGTGTTTCTTTTGTAGAAGTTTAATTACTTTGTATAATGTTTTATTACTGAAACATACGATGCTGTACAACTCATTACTGTAAATTTCCATTAAAACTAAATTAGCTGTAATTCCACAGAAACCTGGAACCAGAAGATTTATTGGTAAAATAATTACGTTATTTAATTACTGTAATCCTCTCAGTTGAATGCGTAACAAGTTTAGTTTCCATGTTAAAACTTTCTATATTCTCTATTTTTTTAAATTATAAGTTGTATACAGCTTTTGATTTACAAGATGATCATCAGTATTTTTAATTGTTGTCAGAACTGTGTTTCTACAGGCGCATCTACGAGTATGGACATCTGTTCCACCATTAGCAATTTATCTGTCTCTTGGAAGAGGTCAATGTGATACTTGTTCATCTCCGTTCTTCAATGGATTAATTACATTTCGGTATAGGCAGCGTCGACTTGATGTTCATGACCAATTAACCCAAGTAGTAACATGACGTCAGATATGAAGGGAAAAATAAGTCATATTTTTCTGCAATCACTTCAATAAACATTCGTTGGTTCATCAATGAGACGTAGATGTTTCGATGTCATTTCCATGTAATACGAAGTGACATCTTCTAAAAGATTAGTTGCCTCATAAGCGATGTGTTTCGAATTTCCGTGTCGTCACATATATGAACATCATGATCTGATAACCGACTTATTTTTTACCTCAATATTTGACGAACAACCAACATCATGCGACTACTTGGGGATCATCTATGTGTATAAGAATATAAATATAAAAATATATATCTCTAGTAGATTACACCCCAAACACAACCTGGATGGTAGGAACAAAAGAATTAGCCATGTTATTTGAAGAAGATAAAAAGAATTTTCTCTGTGGTCAATGTGGTGTTCCACGATCCCAGTTTTTTTATAGATCGGATAGAGTCTAGTGGCTGTAGTCGTTGTGGATCGCTTCTGTTTTATCCTCGGGGGACCCGAACCATCGTTAAAGAGGGCACTTCTCTTATCACATCTGTACAAATATTGAACTTTCTAGCTGAATTAACTGATGGTATGGTCACGTATTTTCATTCGGGTAAAGGATCGTTTTGATTGTTTATAATTAAATCGTACCTTTTTTTTAATGTATATTTCACGGCATATATTATAAACGAATTTTTAGTATCCTTAAAACTAGCTTTTTTCAAATAGTGACCTATAAGTTTCAGTTTGTACGAATCTAAACAAAATGAAATATCTGATTAAACTTCACAAAAAATCATTTTTTAATAACACTCTAAAGAATATAAAGCCCCTTATACATAAATATTTTATGTTTTTGAGGATATAGATTTTGGCTTCTGCCGATTTCTTAACTTCGTATTTTAAAAAGAACAATTTCATTTGACTGCTGCATATAGCTTATATTTTTTAATCTAAATATCGTAGAATGACATAAGTACATTATTAATTGAGAAAGTATCTCAGTCTTTATGCTTGATCAAATATAGATAATTTAACAGGTTTTTTTTATAAATTTAATGCATAAAATCCTAATTGCTATTATAATTCCAAATTCTGGGGAAAAGTTTTAAAAGAGATGGGCACTTTTGTTTGTTCAAAATGTATGTTTCAAATATATTTTTCTGATCGGAATTAACTTTGAAATAAAATTTACATTAAATGTGGTTTTATGATACATTTAAAAATCAGAAAATCAGAAACACCAATTGTAATTTGTCTATGAATAAGTTTATAACAATAATTTGACCTTTTAACAAAAATATAAAACTGATTAAATATAAATCTGAACTTATAATACACTTCTAATAGCTGATTCAGAGAATTCGAAATGCTTTAAAGTTTAACAACAAACTGTTTATTTTCTTTGGAGATTTGTGGTACTTTATCACTTAAAAAAAAGCTACTTACTCTCCGAACCTTTCGTTTTTCCGGAACTCTGGCGTTACACAAAATAACATTTTTTTAAAGCTTCCGACCTAGCATCGTAAAACGTTCTTTGCAAACCATTCTTGATTCGCTTTATCTTCTAATCGAGACAAATGGAAGCCAATAAAGGTAAATGCCAAGAAAAGTAAGACGAATGTATCTGGTATGGGAAAATTTCGTGGAATCGGAAGCTTTTTACAGGTATATAAATTCTAGCATTAAATGGGGGTTGTCTGGTTAGGGAGCGTAGGCGTAGAGATCCGATTGAGGTTAAATATCATTGGAAAGAATGTGGCTTTAAAATATTTTAAATTGAAAACATTAATTGCTCATTGTTTATTTTTTAGATATTTACTCTATGAATTTCAACTTGCTAGCTTAAATAATGTTTAATTTCAAACAAATATAATTTTAAATATTTTCAAAACACAACAAAAGGTACGTTGTATAATTCAAATTTATAATAATAACTTTATTATTATTACTTTATTTATTCTTATTGTTAAGCATAAAAGCGTTTATAAATTTAATATAATTCTGTGATTAATATTTTATGCTTCTTACACGTAACATTAACTTGAGTTTGTGAAGTTAAATTAAATAAATTGTTAAAATAGCAGGTTGTGGTATAAGAGAGTGCTTCTTATCAATGCCACCTAAATCAGAAAGCCTGAAAGAATTTATGCGTAATTTCACATGAAGGTATATATTTTCTCTTTTTGACCAAAGATCGTGAATTGAAATAAGCAAAATTAAGATATCATTGGTCAAAAATCAAAATATGTTCACTAATGTGACGTTATACTATTTAGGCCTTTGATGTAGATGGTATTGGCTCTATTCGATGGTTCGCGATAGGTCCTCGTGGTCCGAAGGTACGTGTGGCCTTTCCATCGCATTTATCGTGTGTGTTCTTCCCCCACATATCTCCACTATCTGAGTGTCTTTTTCAAAAAAGGTCTCCTACACAGATCACAATCAACGGCCTGATAATTTAAATAGAATGAGCATCTTTCGTTGGGTGAAATAAGATCAGTGAATAAGAAAGAAAGACTTCACCTTTTGGCCACTTATCGCTGCTTTTTTTGTAAAACACTTATTTATCACACCAATAATAAATATTGACTTTTTAACGTCAAGAAAATAACATTAAAAAAACATTTTAAAAAAGAATAGACTTTGGTAAAATCCAAGTCTCTGGCCCTTCAACAAATTACAAAAATTGGCGAGTTTTAAAGAACGCTGACTAATTTATTCTGGAAACAGTGTACACTGATAGAAAAAGATGTGCGTTACACTAACTTTGCACGTATCCAAAAGCTAATCGAGATCAGTTTTAGGGATACCGAAAAAAATCGCAAGCAATTCGGAAAACGTGATTTTCAAAATGTCTCTAAGCTCGAAAAGTCTCCGGGTCAGATTAACCTTAAACTAAAAGTATTTAGTTATTTTTGTGTCAATTTTTCTGGAAAACAAGCCAAGGATTTGCGCCAAGTTGTAGTTATTGCAATTTTCCAGTTTCCCCAATGCTCAGTCTTCATTTATTTATCAGAGGTCTTTGTCACAAACTGTTGGAGACTTTTTATTTCTGGTTTCCAGCAGGACTTCTTAGCACAGTTCGAAAGCGTGGGCGGAAGACGGTTTCACCAAATATTATTTTAATAGTAAGATGAATATTTTAAATGCTGGAACTATTTTTCTCGTCGTTGTTAATCGTCACTTTGCCTGTCGATGCATTTTTTCATTTAAATATAAATATGACGCAGACAGTGATTATTGTATGATATAAATATATTATGTATAAACATAAAATATTGTGTGTTATAAAAAGATATTTATAAATATTCTATATGTATGCGTAGTACCTTATAAACTTACCTTATAGACTTACATATGTGCCCCTCCCTCTTCCCCTAGCTTAGATGAACGACATCTAACTATTATCATTGCAGATAATGGCCGAAAGACACGCAGTACCCATTAAATATTTATTTTGTGTCTCAGTACATTCACTTAGTTCTTGTATGATCTATTACTGAAGAAACTGAATTGACTTTTAACTGTTTTTACCGCTACAAATATGTAGCCGAATATTTTTATAGGCAATAGGCCTAAAGGCCAATAAAAAATTTGGTTAATTATGGGTAGCGTACTGACGTACTCAATTTTCTAATTAAAACATGTTTTTAAAAAAAGTGATTCTATATCTTATTATAAAATGTTAGATGTAATAACGCAGGACATCCAAACTTATTATACTAAAAGGCAAAATTATGATGTCTTCTTTCAGAGAAACACTTTAAACTGCTTGAATCAATAAAATTTATATTAAAACAAGAAGTTCTTAAAGAACTAAAATAGCCTACTTTCCTGTTACTTAAATACTTACTGAAATTCTAATAGGAAAACAACTAGGTTCTTAACAGTAAATATCATCAACAACCGTTTCTACACTACATTTATACACATTCGGAAAAAAAAATCGCTAAACACAACATCCATCTATAATATAAACTTCTAAAAGCCAAAATCAACTATTTTCCTTAATATTCTTTCTCAAATTAACTTAATATAATTTATCGTCTGCACGATTTATTTGTAGTTCAAAGAATAATTCAATATTTTTTAATAACAAAAGTAATGAAACGACTCCATAAAAAATAAGAAATGTAAATTAAAACTAAGCATAATTGTATGTAAAACATATGTCTTGCCGCTTTCTTGGTAAACAATTAATGAACAATTAAAGAATCATAATTGTCTACATTTATGACGTCATTCGAAACTGATTCATGAAAAATTATTTTGCTTCAAATATTTTTTAATAAATTAAGGTTCTCATGCCATTGTTAATTTGGCAACATTGATTTAAATGATTCAAAATTGAATTTCAATGCTAATTCAATGGGAAATTCGCCGACAGATAGTAGATTTATGTCCGTCCGGATGTACAGACAGGCGGACAAAAAGTATGAAAGTTGGGTCTCTGAGGTCATAGCTTTCTAACAAAAAAGAATTTTTAAAATCCGATTGTTATAACCGATTTTGGAAGGGGGGTACGGACGGGCAGACAGACGGACATCGAAGGCATGTCAATACCTACTTTTTAATTCTTTAGAATTAAAAAAAGAAAAGTAGGCTAAAAATCTGTCGGTCCATTTGTTTATTTAATACTACAGGTTTTTATTTAATTTAATTTTTTTTTAAATAAATAAATCTTTGTTCAGTTTTAAGATCATACAGAAACTAACAGTGATTTCATGCTGAGATTCCCATAGAGCTGTCGTTTCATAAAAAGTGTTAAATTCAAAACTGTTTCTTATACCTTTGCACTTTCAAATTGTAAGCAAAGGCT
Source organism: Oedothorax gibbosus (assembly GCA_019343175.1). Classification (NCBI taxonomy): domain Eukaryota; kingdom Metazoa; phylum Arthropoda; class Arachnida; order Araneae; family Linyphiidae; genus Oedothorax; species Oedothorax gibbosus. The sequence continues at coordinate 315,848 of JAFNEN010000143.1, forward strand.
AAATAAATTGCTAAAACATGGTGTACTTTTATTGTCTTTCCCCAATCTGGTTGGGTAGTCGTTTTTATTTTTTATACTGTGTCCGTTGCCTTATTACATTCAATTTCATTAGAGAATAAATACTATAAGTATAGTCTTAGAATAAGTGGTATAAAAATGGCCGGATTATTTTTGGAACACTAAATTTTCTTTAGTAAAAAGAAGATTGGTAGATTGGTTGGAGAGAAGAATGTATTCTTTAACAAAACAAACTTCAGTAATTTAGAGACCCATTAAAAATATTATGATATTGTATATGTATTTTTTTCTTTGCAATTTTTTAGAATATACAAGCTGATACTATACAGAAAACTTGAATTTTATCCAATATACCATAAACTAACAAAATTTGTTGAAAGTATATAGATGCCATGTAAAGCTTGAATATATTGAGATTGTTATATTAGTAAGTCCATGCGTATTAAAAATATATCTAAAACAAAAATTCTGTAATTGTATTAACTTTGTGTTGCTGTTATAAAGAGTTTACGCATAGCTATATGGTTTTGGAAATAATCTTTTAAAAACTACGCAAGTATACTAGTTTCAAATATTGTACTGTAAATTTGAACTTATTCTAAGAAAGACTTTTATCAAAAAATACATCTTAAAAAAAGTTTTTTATTACATCCAAAAAATAAAGGCCTTAAAATTATAAGACAGCAAGAGAACTATCAACCTTGGCCAGCAAGGGTAACGTTTGGTCCACTTCAAAAAATCTAATTCTACTTTACAATTATACAACTTCAATGTCAACAAAGTGTCGCCAATAATTATAGAGCAAAAATATTTTCTATGTTGGGTATATTTTAGGAGGGTATAGTTACAACTGAACAAAGCTTGGGCCAAAATTTTCCCTTGAAAACCAAAGTTACACGTGTAAAACGGTATTTGGTTCCATTTTCTTCTCTAAAACCAAAAATTGGTACAGTCAGCAATAAGAAGTTATGACGGAGATTCTATTTTTAAATTTGGATTGAATTAATGGCTCCTGCACTTACACGTTCTCATGTGACTTCTAGATGTGTGTTCACAAAGTGTATTCTCTGTAAATGTATCAATAAAATGAATCTCGTCGCAATTGCATTTCCTGTTTCCTTTTTGAGTAAGTTAAATATTGTTTTTCATAACCATTGATTTTAGGTGCTAATTTTGAAACTTTCAGCTACTTTATTAGTTAATATAGTATAATAGTGTACTGTATAGAAAGGAGTATAGAACAATAAGGACAAGTACAATAATGATAACGATCGTCATTCAACCATAGTTTAAAATCGAAACCCCTTCCCTATAATAATCCTTACATAGCTCCAGTGCAAAAATTATTTAACCAAACCGATGAGACTGTAGTATAAACACATCCATATAATGGGAATATTTCTTATGGCGTCACGCTCTCTATACTAAAATTTCATTGGTTGTTTTGTTTTCTTTGACAAAGTGTTGAAACAAGCCCATTAAATACTACTAATGAGCAAGTTCACGAGAATTTATAATTTTAATTTTTATATTTTTTTGTAACAACTCATAAAAAAAAACTAAATATATTTTTTGTCTTTATTAATCAAAGTTGAAGAGAAAAAGGTTCTAATTAAAATTATATTTAAAGCATTCTTCACTGAAGTAGAAAACTTAATTATTTTACTTAGGGATTTAAGTCAATTAAAATTGTTCCCTTAATAAGTTCTTTTAAAGACTTTTATTTATTTTATTAAAAAAATCTATAAGTCAACGGTAAGGTCTAAACGCGACTTCAAACGGTATCTTAATTACTTTGTTCATTAATTTATCTTTTTAAAAATTGACTTATCTTTACATTGTTTTTTTCTTCTTTTAAGATATACTTTATTTAAAGTCGCTTGGTTAAATCGCCTCTCATGTTACTCTAATGAAATGTTTACTCTTGACACACTTCGCTAAAAAAATATTTCAGGATACTTAAGATCGAACCATTAAACTGTGATTATTTTTAAAGGTATAAAATTAGATCTTACAACGTAACACTAAACTTAACCGAAAATTTTTAATTTTCAAGAATATTTTTTGCTAATATATTTTAATATGCCATTACTTTCCTGTAGCAATAGGAACTCCTAAAGAAAGAAAAATATTGCTTAAATAGTAAAAGTACATAATTTTTCTCAAACAAATTAAAATGTTAAACCGAACTTGCGTCGTCAACTTTACGTTAAATATTTTCTTAAGTACGGTTTAAGTATTTTCGAATATTTTCTTTAATTTTTCGTAAGTATTAAAGAAGGTGATAGTTTATTAAAATTGTAACACGTGTTCAAGATATATATTTTTCAATAATCTATTTAAACTTGTGATATTGTAATAATCACATTTTTATTACCAAGAAAACTTGCATTCAAAAAAATTTATTAATTAGAAATTTTATAAACAAGTAGGTTTGTAACAGAATCTGTCACTCAGACCGCTTCCACACAACATTTTTGTTCAACAGGAAAAAAAGTCGCCAAACACAATATTAATTCTATTATAAACCTTTAAACGCTAAATTTGGGTAGTTTCATTTATTTAATAGAATCAAAACATTTCATATAAAAAACAAACAAAGAATCTCTAAGTGAAATATATTTGACGTCATTTCAAACTGATTGATGTCGCAGAAATAAATTTCCTTTAATTTATTATTTCAAAGAATTAAAGTTTCTCGAATGATTGTTGCGAATGGCAATGGTGATTTAATTCTAATAAAAATGGCTTCTTACGCTTTTTAAATGAGCATAAAATTTTGCAGTTTTTTAAATAAATAAAGTACTTCGAATTCGAATTTATTTTGAGATTTTCAATTTCTTCTAATTTCGATGCGCTGAATTTTTTGACGTATCACACTTGTCTGTAGCATTTGTAGTTTGGGCTATGAAAGTGGGTGACAGACAGACTGAACGATTATAATACTTTCCACTTTTTACGTTATAAACGTAGTGTGGAAGCTAAAAATAAAAGTATTTAATCATTTTGAAAGTTTAGTATTAAAGCCCTCGAAATATTATTAAATTATTTTTAACTAAAAATAATAAATTGTTATCATACGTCACGTATTACTTTAAGTGATATTCAAACTCAATTAGAAAGATATTTTATAAGTTGAAATGTAATTAAAAAATGTTAAACTGTGAACAGTAGAAAATAAAAATTCCTTTGCTACGTACTTATAAAGAAACCCTTTCAATTTAACTTCTTCTAAACGAAACAACTAAACTGCCTTTGTAAGGAAACACAAATGGCTTTACACGGTAATTGTTCCTTTTCAGAATTGTTTTAACTTTGAGTAAAGCTATTTAGAAGTCATTGGAAGCCTGGCTGCACGTAATCCTAACTATTGGAGAAAATCATTGGGTACGGACAATTGTTGAAAATTGCAAGAACATGAAGGAATTATTTTCAAATTCTTTAGATTGTCTTTCACCTCTTTCGATTTTCTTTTGAATTATTTGCTTGCGATAAGAAGTTCTTCTGATAACAGGGTTTTTATTGGATGATACGAAATTTAATGGGCTTAGCGATTGGGTAAAAGACTAAACTGATGCACAAAGGGGATTTTATTTGCTGATACGAAATTTCAAAAGGCAGCTAGGAAAATAGGTTGAAAGACCAAACTTATAAGTTTGAAACACTTAAAAGTAATCTTAAACTAAATTTTAGTTACTCCTTCTAGTTTAAAGCTTAAACTTTTTTTTTTAAATCGCAACTACTTTGTTCTTCTAACTATTTTTAAAGGTTTGGGGAACTTATCACTTTTAAAAATATTAGGTCCAACCAGCACCTCCTGTAAACAATACAAGATGCTATTAGGTTTACTATTTTACGTTTGACGTATACGAGTAGTAGTATACCAGCTACTATTTTACGTTTAAAAAAGTGAGAGTGGTCCCCTCTGACCGATCACCTACTTAAAACAGTTGACGCTTTTGGTATTGATTAGATTAGATTATTTCTATCGAGTCTTAGTTTGTGTGCAGATGCCTTCTCTAAAGATGATGTTGGTCCAAACGCTTTGTTTTCATGAAGCTAATATCTATTAATTTCGAATATGAAGGTTAAAGATCAATCGGAGTTGGACAAATATAGCACATTTTGTTTTTATGATGACCGTACACTTAAGGGAGATTCGTCGATACATAGCAAATTTACAAAGTAAAGGTTATATGAACAAAAGCAATATATAATTTGATTATTAGGCTAATGATCATACATAAACATTCTGGAACTATTCCACTTTTTATACATAAAAATTGTTGATTAAAAAAAAGTTACCTTGTACGAAATAGCCCCGGGGGTCGGGGCTATACCGCACAGCTTAAAAATCATCTGTTTAGGTAAGTAATGATTGTAATGCAATAGATTACTGTACAAAAAATTTTTATTACTTATAAAGGTCATAACTAAGAAACTGTGTAGTACAATTGTAAAATTTTACAACAAATTACGATCCAAAAAAAATCATCAGGTTAACTTTGATAAAAAAAATTCTAAGATTTCATAACAAACCTAAAAGTTGTGCTCTATTTGGGGACTTTGAAAAAATTGTTAGGAAGAAATATAAAACTAACAATTTCGGTAGGCCTACTTTCCTCATAAGTTACAATCGATGAAGGTATGTTGCCATAGCAAACCATTTGGGGCTAAACCGTACACTTCTGTACGATTTAGCCCCACTCTATACCTCGCTTCAATATATTAAAATAACGTTAAAACAATATATTAAAATAACGAACCAAAAGAATTGCTGATAATTTTTTTTGAAAAAATTGAAAGAAAATGTATACAGTAAACTCCAATTATCCGAAGCAATTGGGACCTAACCACATTCGGATAATTGGAGTTGATCGGGGAAAAAAATTATATTTTAATCAATTACTCAATGTATTGGAGGGCTGTCTCGGTCTCGAGATCAGAAGGTCCCGCGATCGAGTCCCGGTACCACTGAAGACCCACCGAGTATATGCGGAGTATACGTGCTCGTTAAATCTGTTGGGTCCGAAAGTCCTGTAGTCGGTCATTGCGCAGTTTACCACGGGTACAGGTCCCTGGTGACTATTTCCCTACCCTTCAGGGACATGTCTAAAGGTTTATAAGCGGGTCTCTGTGACCAAGCAGGCACACAAGCCTGAAAATATGTCAACCAACAACGTTACATTGGAGGGCTGTAAAATAATGTAGTTCTAGTTTTGGTCGTCATCAACCCAACCAAATCCAAATTGTAAGGTGCCGTTCGCCTAATTGAATTACAGCTTTTTTTTGTAATAGTTTTTTATTAGTTACAGTTAGTACATAAGTTTCGAATTATAAACTTTTAGTCCCGCCTACCTGTTACTCTTCGTCTCTGTTGGATTGTTCTCATACATAGTAATTTTTTAGTCAGTACAAAAAGATTACTAGGCATGACATCCAACAAAGACGAAAAGAAACAGTAAGAACGAGTAAAAAAAACTTCTGATATTTAGATGATCAGCATCGCTTCGGATAATTGAAGTTCAACTGTACATGAAATCTTCATTCAATAGTTGTTGATACGGTAAAATATAAAGATAAGAGTGAGCGAATAGCCCAGCCAAGCATGGCTGAGCTACTCTCCAGCCTAGCATGCATTCGCCTAGCATGCGAAAGGTCCCAGGTTCGGGTCCGGGCATCGCCAAAAATGTCCGACAAATAATACCCCGTATAGAGGGAGTGCACGTTAAATATCATTCCAAAGTCCTAACGCTGCGTACGATATCGCCCTTAACGGTTACGTTGGGTACCTACTCAGGTGTCGGCTCGTCACTTGACTATGGTTCTAAAATATGACGCCCGTCGCCAATAGCCCTCGTGTAGCTCTAGTGCAATGATAATTTAAACTAAACTAAACTAAATATAAGAGTTATATAAGTTGTAAAATAAAAGTGAACATGTCACGGGGCGATTGCTACCACTCCTCCCATCTCTCCAGTTTGAAGGTGTGGTGTTGAGTAGGCGCGAATTTTCATTAGAGAAGTGTATCGTCTGACACTTTGAGGACCCTCTTCATTAAGGTAATGGCGAGAGCCAAACAATTTTGTCTGAGAATGGAGTGACGTCACTTATCCAAGAAGTTGAAAGAACGAGGGAATATCTGATAACAATGGGAAATAATATCTAAGATATAAAAAAAAAGTACAAAAACCTTTGCGTTATTTTTAGAGTTTAAAAAACAATGTATTCACAATCGTAAATGAAAAGTTAAAATACCTTGAAAAAGCATACAGCCGTTTCGGGAATTAAACGAAGTCCGCGTCTTCAATTTTTGAAAACGATAAATGAATTAATGAAAAAAAAGAAAATGCTAATAAGTCGGCGCCTTAAAATCTTATACTAAACATTTAAGATAACCTAAAACTAAATTTTAGTTAATACTTCTTAGAAGAACAAATAGTTTTTCGAAATCGTGATAACTTTTTTCTAAATATTTGTAAAGTTTTAGGAACCTAACTCTTTTGAAAAAATTAGATCCTATACATTTTGATTTCAAAATTTTATTACATTTGTTAATTTCGAATGTGAATGTTAGAAGTCAATCGAAGTTGGACCAAATATAGCACATTTTTAATGATGATTAGTTTTTTTACCACTAAATAATTATAGGGACGGAATACTATTAAATTTCTTGTTGAAAATTATTCAATGGTAAACTAATGCTTGTAATAAGAGCCAAAAACAATATTTCAATATTTTTTAAATCAAAAGATAGTCTATCTTCAAAAAAATGTTGCAATATGACAAAAAAAAAATTTAAATTCACACTTTAAACTTTCAAAAATTTAATTTTAAAAATTTTTATAATTTTTTAAACTGTAATTTTTTAATAATTTCACATTTGCAGACAATATAGTTGTGATGGAAAATGAAACTACTATTTGCATTATACTGCGGAAAAAGTTATTACATTTTAGTTCAGACACAAAATTCTCAGGCTACAGTATTTCACAATCGCCGAAAGTCGCCAATGAACAGACACGATACCAATCAAACCCCGCATATCATGAGTGGTTGATATCGCACAGTATACGTGAAAAAGTAACGAATACAATAGTCAATTTTTAAAAATCGTCGGAATTTTAGCGCTTTCATTTTCATCTATCAGTGGAAAAGTGACGAAACTGCTTATATTGATTATATATCCAGATTTTCATATCGGGACACATTTGAAAGTTTATCTGATCAATTGATCTTGGCAAATCAAAGTCTATGGTAATTGCACTTAAAATTTAAAACTTCATTTACTCGGTCTTCAAATTAAGCGTTTTAATTTCTTTTCTCACGAGAGCACGCATTTCATATGTCATATTACATTACGTGTTTTTTTTTCATATACAGTGCTAGATAGGGTTGGGATGATGATGATGATGATGTCGTGTCTATGGATTGTAAAAAGTTCTAGATATTTTCAAAGATCCGGTATAGGGTTGGGATATAAAACTGCATTTTATTTATTTAACTTGTTTCTAAATAAATTCCGATGCAAACACTCGCGCCGAGTTAATATAGTTGATGTCTTGGGGGAAAAAATAGGAATGTGGCTTTATGAAAACTATTAAGTGGAATAACGTTTTAGCGTTTTCAATATATTTTTAATAAATTATTTTAATAACAAAAACACGAGATTTCTTTTAAGCAAAATTTCACGAGTAATAGCATGAGATCTCGTGAAGACGATTTAATTTCTGACAGAATTCTATTTCCTCATTTCTATTTTATTTAAGACTCCAGTCGCACGTCAAAGTTTATTTCTCATAAAAATATTTCGAATTATAAAAAAAAGAAATTTAGAAGTTTCATCATCGAATTTCAGAGTTTATCAATATTCACAGCTATTAAATAGATTTTTTTAACTTTCTAAATTAAGAATGAGTTCCTCAAATAATTCCGGATCTGCTGGCCAAAGCAAAGCTTCTGACGAGAAAGCAAGCAAAGCTGAGAAAAAGAACCAACAAACCACTCCGACTCAAGAAGAGCAAGCCAACCAACAAGCAAATCAAGCCAACCAACAAGCAAATCAAGCCAACAAACAAGCAAATCAAACCAACAAACAAGCAAATCAAGGCAACAAACAAGCAAATCAAGACAACAAACAAGCAAATCAAGCCACTCAGCATCAGCAAGCTAGTAACGCTAGTAGAGGTCCCGCCAAGACATCCAAAAAAGATGACCAAAACGATAAAGAAGCTACCAAAACTGAATCCTCTGGCAAAAAAAGCGCTAATGAAAGCCCCGCCAAGGCATCCAGAGGTGGCCAAGCCGATGAAGAAGCTGCCAAGGCTAGATCCGCTAAGAAGGAAAGCTCCAGTAAAAGTCCCGCCAAGACATCCAAAAAAGGTGGGAAAGACGATGAAGAAGCTATCTAAACTGGATCCTCTGATGAAAAAACTGGCAGCAGAAGTCTCAAGTAAAATCTCTATGCAAAATTGACGAATACAATTAAAACATACAATCAGATCTCTTACAAACTTTCATGGGACATTCAAATACGTACGCAATACACCAAATTAATTACTTTGAAGCACAATTTTCAGTTAGATGCAGTAGTTATTGAACCACATATTTTTTCGTTAAATCTTTTTATGTAAATTAATGTTGGACAAATAAAAATATTTCAGCTTGTAATCTGTGTTTCCTTTATATTTTAGTAAAAAATCTTTGAATTAGGCAACTATTTGAATGTTAAAGTAAAGGGAAGAGGGAACTTCAAAGTTCGCATTATAAAAAGTATAAATTTTGAAAATCTAATATTGGAATGAAGCATTTTTTACTTTTAAAGAGTTGGGAAAGAAATATGAATTGCTAATTTTTGAATTTAACTGTGCGTTGTATAAGTTTGAAATAATATAGTAGTTTTAATAAATTAAAAACATGTGAAACAAAGCATCTTTACAAATATTTTTATTGAATATGGTTTTGAAGAATCTTATGGGTGTGAAATATTACTATTTTCAAATTTCATAAAGAAAAATTGAAAGTAAATACAAATGGAAACTAATTATAAATTTTATAACAACGTTGACGGTTCCAGCGTCTCCAATTTCTCGCAATTTCAAAAAAAAAGTCATTTTAGAATCCCTTAAAAACTAATTTTAATATTATTTGCCTTAAAATATTATACAATATTAAAATGTTTATGCCTTACAATAGTATACAAGTTAAATAAATCGATAGAAATATCAATAATTCAACAAAAAAAACTTTTGCTAGGAGGACATCATAAAAAAAAATTGCTGTCGTGCGACCAGTGCATAAATAGAAAAGAAAAAACATTCTTTTTCCATTTTTTTGCACTTAATGGGAATATTTCTTATGATGTCACGCTCTCCATACTGCGATTTCATTGGTTGTTTTCTTTTCTTTGCTTACTACTTGAAACAAGCTCATTGGTTTCTTATAATGTCACGAGCTCCGAAATGCGATTTCATTGGTTGCTTTGTTTTCTTTAAGTACTATTACGTGAAACAAGACCATTGCAAATTTAAATTTTAAATCACATTATTAATTTAATGGACATTTTCAAATCTTGAGTAACAACTGTTCCACAGGAATAAAAATAAAGTCGCAATTGGTTAATCATTGCGGCGGAGCTTACCGTGTCAAACCACCAATCACCAAAACCAATAATGAAATCCAGGAATGAAAGCTAAAATGAAATACATCACGTAAAACAAGCCGACTGGCCGTTTTCAGGTCTTCAGTGCCGAATAAAAATGCTGAATAAAATATATTCTTGCTCGAGCCTCGATTAGTAAATCAATGACACGTGAGAACAGAGCGCCAATCCAAGCACCGAAATAAAGAAGGAAATACGTCACAAACAAGCCAATTGCATAATAGTTATTTATGCAACAAGTGTGAAAAGTAACACTTTTTAAAACTAGTGGATTTTATATCACGAGCGAGTGAAATAATGACACGTGTTTTAAAAAGTTTACTTTTCACACGTGTTTCATACAGTATTTTTTATAATTACGTGAAAAAAATCAAATCTCATTGGTTCAAAAATAATTCACGAGCTAATTTTTGTACGTAAAGAAGATCGACATCGATAAATCTCTGGAACTACAAAATTCACACTTATTTTTTAGTTTAAAGTCAAACATTTGAACATGGATACTGATTCAAAAATAAAAATAATAACATTCACGCGCATAATATTTATAAATAAAGCAGATCAATAAATTTCTGGATTTTATGAATATTATGAAATAGAAATTTTACTTGAAATGTTGGCCTCTTATGAAAAGAGTGAAAAAAAGTACTTTTTTTTCACTGCTTTTGGGTGAAAAAAAGTAACTTTTTATCACTGTTTCTAAAAAGTATAACTTTTCGCACGCGTCTGATATTAAAATTATAGTGTAAAAATCGGATTTTTTTCACGCAATTCTAAAAAATACAGTTTTACTATTACGATTCTCGAGACGCATGCTTGAATTGCTATATCTCTCGTTCGCATCTCTCGTTTTCTATATTTCTAAATCCATTCCTTCCAACGGTTTTTAGTCATTTAGAAAGTTATTTGAATACTTAATTCTTTAAAAAGAAATTGTGAAAGATAATGTTCCAAACTTTTCCCGAAAGTAAAAGGATGAATAACAGGGGTACTTCAAAGACAGAAGAGGGACAAATGCATGAAACAGCTGAAAAGAAAATGGAAGTAGATCCAACGAAGAATAAAGCTACAGGAAAAGCTAAGAAAGTGACTCAGCAAACTGGGAACAGAGAAGCAGAATTTTGTTCTTCTAAGCAAACGCGTTCAACAGTTAAAGCGAAGACCAAGGAAAGAGAGGACATGAAAATTAAAGACATGGAAATAACTAAGAATATAACAAGCGGAACTGTAGATAGAGAAAATGAGAGGTTTTCTATGAAGGAAATGCAGGCAACTATTGAAACGATGACCAAGGAAGTAGGTGAAATGGAAAATAAATCTGTGGAAAATTATAAGAAAATTACTCGAGGAGTTAAGAACGGAGTAGTTGAGAATTTTTCTATGAAGGCAACTGCTGAAGCTATCAAGGAAGTAGATAAATTGGAAAATAGAACTGTGAAAATAGGTAAGAAAAAGACTCTGAGTTCTCTAAACAAAAACGCAGCGAAGCTTTCTTTGAAAGAAACTCCAGCAACTACTGAAGAAAAATTAAGGGTAGTAAGTGAAATAGAAAATGAAGCTGTGGAAATTGATAAGAAAAATACTCGAAGAATTCTAATCAAAGAAGCAGCGAAGATTTCTTTGAAGAAAACTCCAATAACTAATGAAGAAAAAATCAAAGGTGAAATGGAAAATAAAGCTGTGGAAATAGGTAAGAAAAAGACTCGAGGAGTTCTAAACAAAGAAGCAGGTATGTTTTCTCTGAACGAAACCCAGACAGCTATTGAAGCGAAATATAAAGCTGTGGTAATAGTAAAGAAACTGACTGAGGAAGATCTGTACAATGTAGCAGAGAAGTTCCCTTTGAAGGAAACGCAAGCAACTATTGGAGACAAAACCAAGGGGAAAGATGCAATGAAGAATAAAGCAGTGGAAATAGCCAAGGAAATGACTCAAGGAACTCCACAGAAATCTTCCAACCTGACTCCTAAAAAGAAGCCGCTTATAAGAAAGAAAACTCCAGCTAGGATTGCTAAGGGAGGATATTACACAAGGCCGCTAAAAGTCGAAAATAATGAAAATTTGAACATCTAAACGGCAAAAAACATTGAAATAAGTTTCGATGCCCTTTCAGACTTCAACCTGACACATTTCGAGAACTCGTATTTGCATAACTGTCCTAAAACGTTCGACAAAATTACTAAAAAAAATTTGGCTGATTGCATTTTTTATGCAAAATGTTTGTGTTATAAAAAAAAGTTCAACTATTTTTTAAAAATAGAATATGATAATGTAAAAAATATATATACTATGCATTCCGATACTGTATTTGTATTTATTTCGTTACAAAATTGTGTTTCAAACATGAAAAACATTTTTCTTTAGCATGTATTTCAACTCTTGTTTTAAGTATATTTTTGGATAGAATACTAAACTGTCCTTTAAAAAAAATATTGGTGCGTGTGTGTTTTTTAATAGTTAAGCCACATAATTTCACTTTTAAAAATCGCAAGTATCCTTAACTGGTACTATACTTTATTGGTACAATTACATCCTAGTATTAACAAATGTTTAATTTTACATGAAAATCATGTTTAAAGAAGGGTGTTTGTGTAGTATGGTTTTCAACTCAATATGTGTACACGAAAAATCCAATTTTTCTGCCAATTATATGTTGTTTCATTTAATATGAAGATTTTAAATTATATAACGAACAATACAATACCATGTATTTCAGGGTATATATTAGAGTAATATATTTATCAAATACTATCAAAAATTATAATTAAGAGAGACCATATCTAATTAACTTGAAACAACCTATACTTTAAATAAGAATTATTTCTGTTCTTTGTTACTTCAAAAGTCGTTTTTTTTTTTAAATAGTTTAGCGAGTTTAGTCTTTAGTGAAAGAAGAAGAGTGCATGGAAATATTACGTTTGGACATGACCCTTTTCTTCACCCATCAATTTAAATCAAAAGTTTCTCAATAAAAAAAACATTTCTTTATGTAAGCAATACTGTTTTGAGAATTTTAATGCTATAATGGGGGGATCAGGTTTCTAATTTACAAATCCCCTTTTTAAAAAAGTAAAAATAGCATCTAGTATTTTATGTTTACTATAGATGGCAGCACCACAAAATATGTTGTATATAATCAAATTTGTGATTGATTGGGCTAAGTCTCGCTATAACTTCACATTTGCTCTTAGTGGTGTTCTACCAGCGAGAAGAGAAATGTAATGAAGGATTTATGAGTTATCCTAAAAGCTCTAGTTTCTCCAAGTAATATATTAATAGGGGCATTTGACGTTTAACTTCCATACTTTTATTTGTAATTAACAATTTTTATAGCCTTCGTTCATAACTAAAATTTCTGCTCATTTCGAAAAATCGATGGTTTGAACTTCCAGATAGGAAGTTTGCTTGAAAAGCATAAAATGGAGGAAAAGTCATTGGTATGCTTAAATTTCCAATTTATGTTGTAGCTGATTGAATAATAAAGTGTCAGTGCCAGAAAAAAACAATAGTCTTACGCAGGAGGCTGTGCTTTGATAATTACCAGATTTGTAATCTATAATAATAAAAGAAAGAGTCTGTCTGTCTGTGTGTCTTTATCGGATCGTAAAAGACCTACTTATACTGAACCACAGGAATTCGAAATTTTAAAGATAGATTCCCTTTAATACTAACGTGTGCACCTGAGGCTTAGTTTTTTCATATTTGTTCCATTTTTAGAGAAAATTCGAATTATCTGAAAAAAATACACCACTTTCGCTCAAATCCGATCATTTTTTCTCTTTCCTGATGCCATCGGCTGAAAAAATTAAATAAAACTTTGAACGAAAACATTTAAAATTCAAAATGTTTATTTTTATTCTTTTGCCATTACTTTCAGAAACTAAATTCATTATTTGAAAAATAATTGACATGTTTCAAGTGACGTAATTCCGCCAGTCTTCATTCCTGGATTTTATTGTGGGTTTATTTGATGTTTTTTCATTGATTTTTCTGTTGACTGCATGTATGCATATTTAAGCAATAAATGTATAGTTAAGCTATTACTGAACTATGATGGTTAATAAAGGCCATCGCACTAGAGCTATTAATGTTTTATGCCTTTATTTTTTCGCCAAAGACGTTGCCAAACTCGCCAAATTATTAACTAAAATTCGCCAAATAGGCGATTTCTTTTATAAATAATTTATAAGCTGGTCGGTTGTTCGAAGGTCATTGTGTTAGAGCTGTATAATGGGTGTGGGTAGCTATATCTATTTTCTCGCCAAATTATTTCCCAAAACGCGCCAAATGAGCTAAAAGGTTTTATGTATTTATGAGGGAATTGTGATGACATTTATGAGTGCATTTTATAGCGTACTTTTCGTTTTGGAATTTTAAGGCAATGAAACGGGATTTTATAATTTTAACGAGTGGAAACAATAATAAGTTTATGATCCTATAACAGGGTATATGGTACACATATTTGGAATCTATTGATTTTTTTTATTCCGTGCGAAGAACGGGTATAAATTTGCTAGTATTGTATATAATTAAGGATAGGAGGTTAAATATGGGAAAAAACATTTGTCATAATGTAGAAAAATATACATTTATTCTAGACATGTCAATTTTCAATAAATAATTTTCAAAAGATTTGTTTTCAAGAATATAACCGACTACCTTTACCTCCAGTTATTATCGTAACAGAAAAAGAAATTACAAATCCTATTGACTTTAAACTCTTACAAGTTATATTATAGGTAAAAAACAAAAGTTTAATCAATTCATTTCTACTAAAATTATAAAAATACTTTATTAATATTATACACAAGCAATTTTTCATACAATAATTTTTAAAAAGTTTGTTTCCAAGTACATAACTGGCCATCTTCCCCTCCAGTGATTAAGATTCCAGTCTAGGAAATATAATTTAGGTATTAAAACTAAATTATAATATGTCAAAGAAACATTTAAAATATAAATTAACTTTGACAAACATAATTGGGTCCAGTTTTAAGTTACAGAAGTAATTTTTGCAAATATTTATTCCTGAGAAAATAATAACTTAAGACTTAAATAGCCAAAAAATCATAGAATGACTTATATGTGAATTAGTATTTTTTAAATCATATATCTTTTTATTTTGCATTTGTTATATCTAAATAAATCTATGCATAAAGGTGATTCATAAACATTTTACAGTAATTTTTTTTATCCTATTTAATGTCATTTAATAATCAATAATTAACACATTGAGGTAACATATTTTTGCAAGTTGATCTATATTCTCATTTGATTGCATATCCCATATTGAATTCCACATGTTTAGAATCGAAATAAAAAAATTTAAGAACCTAAATTAAAGGGGGTTGTATGCATTTCTTTCTATAAATTTGAATAACTTGATTTTCAACAAAAACCATACTTAAAGTAATTAATTACAAAATATAGAGATGCTACAAATATTTAACACAGATTATACTTAAGCTTAACATAAGTATGTCTCGTTTAAATTAAAAATACAATTTTAAGAATTAACTAATGTCTTTTAAAGACCTACAAACCCTGATTAGAAGAATGGTAAGTTCTTAAAAAATTCATTTTTAAACATAAGAAAATTGTAAACATTTTAAAAATGATTTTTTTTAGAAACCCTCAGTTGAATTTGAAACACCATGAAAGATGCAATAAACTATGTTTATGTATTTATGAAGAAATTTGAATTCTTATTAAAAAAATTAGCCAGTACAAAATTTTTCTGAACTTTCTAAATAAACTATGATACAAATTAAGACTGTATTAAGAATTCGTAATAATATTCTAGCCTAAATTTTTTGTATTCATTTTTAAAATCTCTTTATGATTCAAATCATGGTTTTATATTTTTAATAATAAATAATAAAACATAAACAAACATAGAATTAACTTTGAATAGGGTTATTGTTAGAAATCACCAATAATTTTGCCTGTCCGCTCTGTGGAACTGTGAACTGTCCCTTTTGTGTATCCCTCCACGCATCCAAACACCGAACTGCGCTTCGGTCAACACAAACACTCTCTCACTTAACTTTTTCCTCTCATTGAACAAGCGAGGCTCGTCAGCTTTTCTAGTGGCGTGACCTACCTACAACGGTCCAGTAAATCGCCCCTAAATTCTTTTAAATTAATTACTAAACTTAAACTGTTTCAATGATATTTAATAAAAGCTTGCACTCACCTCGTATTGATAACTTTGCTATCAGTTATTTTAGTTGCTTTCAAAAGTTATTGGTTGGAAATTAATCCATACATAATCAGACTTTTTACAAATGACCAAAAACACAATATTAAAAAATATTAAGGAACAAAAGATAGAGAAAAAAAATAAAAACAAATAAAAAAAATCAGTTTAAGTTGTTCATACAGTTCCGGGCATTCAAATGCAATTCAATGTTCTGGGAGTATTGGTTTAGATTGAAGTCATTAAATGGCTAATCAAAATACCAAGTGACATTTTCTTTATGGGATTCATCACAAATATTATGTTTTCCAGAAATTGAGTAGAGAATAAGTGTATTAACTCTGAAACCCTGTGAACTTATAATATTTCTTTCTATAATTACTAAGAATCTTGTGTATTACATATAAAAATAATAATTGCTCACCTGACAAGGGGAAATTGTTCGAACAATGTCCGTGTGACCATCTTCCAATGCAGAAATTTGTTTCAAACCATTTTCCTTTTGACAATACAACTGAACACAACCACTGTAAATATATCAATAAAATGTAGTTATACAATGATAACGTTACCAAACAGATACAAAAATATTCATAAACTAGCCAACTAAAGTTTTGGAGAGATGCAAACTGAAACATTCATTAATTAAGAGAAATTATATTTAATTAAATATTTAATTTAGACGTTTGGAAGTTAATATTGAGAATTGTTTCTTAAACACAACTTTACTAAATAAACACTTAACCTTAGAAATATAACCTCTTAAATAAAAATATGATACATAAATACAGGGATTGGAAAGTTACTTTTAAAAAGTAACTCTGTTACAGTTACAGTTACTTAATCAAAAGAGTAACTGTTACAGTTACTTAATATGAAAAGTAACGCGTTACAGTTACTTAATACGAAAAGTAACGTTCACAGTTACTTTTTGAAATTTCAAGTTATAAGAAAAATTGAAAAGCCATTTTTCAAAGAAAACCACAATTAACGAAACATAAGCACAAACAAAATGCTGAAATTATAATTAATATTTTTAATTTCAATCCTGGTTCAATCCAAGAAATTGGTCCCCCCCACCCCCGCTTCTTCAAGGGGAAATTGTACTTTGTTGTTGGTCATTGTTGTAGAACCCATTCAGGTTCAGGCAATACAAAGGGGTTTGCACTGGTCGAAACTTGCCGAACGACAACCGGCTCGCTTGACAGTCAGCATGATTTATTTCAAAACCCTTCTTTTCGGTAGAAGCTGTAATTACGGGTCTTATAATGTGATACTTGGAAAGCTAAACAGACAAGGAGAAACATTCGTACTTTAACAATTCTGGCTGAAAGCTGCCATCACACCTTTAGCAGCCAAAGTGGACGATTCTATTTAGCTTTTTCTTTCCCAAGAAAAGCTCATATTTCGGGAATGCCAAATGTTCTCTTCTTCGGAGTGGAATTTCAAAATAAGCACCAAACAGCCTTGGGAAAGTAACGGAAAAGTAACGCAATTTTTCGTTACCGCTAAAAGTAACTAAGTTGCAGTTACTTTCTGAAAAATGTAACGGCATTACCCGATGCTACCTAAAAAAAGCAACTGGTACAAGTAATGACGTTACAAGTAATGACGTTACAAGTAACGCGTTACTCTGAACCCTGCATAAATAGTATATTCAAACATCATAAATATTTTTGCTTACACATTTGATCCTGAAGCAAGATAAAGGGAATTTTCAACACAGAAGGTGTCAATTAAAAAGTCAACGTCCTCCTGGAAAAAAAAAGTATTTTTACCATATTGATAAGCAAGTAACCTAAATACAATTCATTAATATTGCAAAATATCATTGAAATACAATGGCAAGCTAGTCAAACAAGGATTTAAATTGTTTTAATTAGAAAGATAAAGTATTTTTTTTTAAATAAAAATATCTGTATATTTTTAAATGTTTTAGCTATTCTGAAAAATTGAATAAATATGCTTTAATTGTTTACCTTAAATATAATCTAGCTAATAAAAGCCAAGTCAACTCAAATTATTCAGATAAATAGTACATACCTTGTATTTTTCGGACAGATCCTCCCTCATAACAGTCAAAGTAGGACTAGTCTGAAAACAAAGAAGACAATGAGAATGAAAGAATTATCATTGATTGACATAAACAAATCCCAAACATGGATTAATTACATACAAATTCCAAAGAGTTAAAGTTATGACAAAACATAACAAATCTATAACTTCAGATACAACTAATTTTTTTTTTTTTAATTCAGGATAAAGAAAATGAGCAATTCTTACTTGCTCAGTTGACCAAAACTGATATTCTTCTATACTAGTAATACACGAAATAAAATCATCTGAACTCCAAGAAAATCTGTTCTGAAAAGGTATAAATCTGCATTATGCTTCAAATAATTACAAAAATTACAACATGAAAATGAACGCAAAAGAAAACTTTGTTTAAAAGACTGAAATTATGCAAGTTCAAGTATATCTTTCATTCACATTTACTTTGTTTTAACAGAAGCATATTGAAAATGAAGAACAGTCTCACTAAAACTAAACAAAAAAATTACACTGTCTTAATCCTCTGATCAATAGATCTGGCTTTTTCTGTATTTTGTGCGCATTAGTCTTTCTTACAATAGTCTAAAATTTTAAAATTTTTATTCATAATGTACTTTTTCATCATCTGGAAATGTTTTAAGATCATCTCTTTCATAATAAACCTAATTAAATTTTTAAAAATAAATATATTTTACTTGAAATAAATTTAATTTAAAATTTATGAAACATTTCAACCATAAATATGTGCCCATTTCCTGGCACTCGGGAGGTTAAGAAAATCACATTGTTTAATTAAATATTTCTTACAATTGAAGTTTCAACATTAAGAGTGTTAACCAGTGCATCATCTTCAGTGCTTTGGGACAGATCAAATATATTAATTAAACCATCAACAGATGAAGATGCAAGGCCTGAGTTACTTGTGGAATGAAACTGTACCTAGGAAGTAAAAAAAAAAGGTTATATTCATGCTAGTTAATGGAAATTATTTTAAAATGCTTAATAAATTTCAAATGGAATAAAGCTTTAACAGTATCTTTATAAAATAAAAAAGCAGTTCAATCCCAATATCTAGTAACATATTGTTGTACTAATTTTTGATACTAAGGTAATCAGCTGAGATGAACTTGAGAACTTGTTTAACCATAAAATTCAAATAAATATTGAAAAAAAACATCAACAATTTAAAGATTATTATGTATAAAAATGCATCATAAAGCACAAAATTATGGTAGAAAACAAACTCATGTTTCATAAATCGAATCATGCATATTTAAAAGAAAAAACCCACTTACATCAGTAATTTCCTCTGTGTGGGAATTCCAGTATCCTCCAACATTTGTGGCAAACCTTATATCCCTTTTAAAAAATACAAAGTTTTAAAAGAATATTCAACAATAACTTTAAACGTGATATTTTGAAAAACTTTTCAAGAAGATTTTTTAAAAACAATCTGCTTTTATCTTGAACCCACTCTTTTAATAACTCCCCCTAACCTTTTATCTCCCCCTCAAGTCCCACAGGCTCCTCATAGTGTGCACTAGTTGCCGGCGAGGGGGTGTTCCTGGGCGGAGTGGGTGATGTACGTCGGGAGAGTATTCTCCTGGTAGGGCCACCCAAGGCGTGAAGGCCACTCCAACATGCTCAGCTAACGCCTGGGGCAATGGAGCTAAGTTGGTCCTCTACCGATTATTTTAGGTGCTCTGGTCTTGCGACTAACAGAGGCTGCAACCTTTCCCCATCCATGAATAGTACACCCGATCTTTCTGATGCTGCATCGGTCGTCGCGCAGCCTAAAAGGCCCGCGTTCCTGGTTTAGGCAGAGGGCCAGGTTCGAAAAGTAATCCACGGTCTCCAAATACTTTAAAGATCTTGCAGTTTAACATCAATGGAATCTCAACAAGTGCAGGGTTCATACAGATTTTATAAAGTAAAAATTAAGTAGTTTTTAAGTACTTTTTAAGGACTTAAAAAATTTTTAAGGACCTTATTTCATATAACTATACTACAAAATGTATTTTTAATTTATTTATAAACACTTTAAATTAAGTACTTTTTTTTATTTATGGTACTTGGGGGGGAGGGGTCATCTCCAATCTTCATCAGATTTGTCTATGTGTGTGTGAACATGCTTTGCTGTTCATTTGGTGCATTACCATCAAGTTAATAAAAGACAAAATAAAAATTAAAAGATAGCGAGGATAGGGGTAAAGTGAGAAAAAGAATACATAGGATTTTTAAAAAAATTATTTAAAAAAAACATATAGGACACTATAAATCATCAAATAACTGCATACAGTTAATCATAGTGTCAACAGGAAAAAAAAGTTTAAAAAATTCTTGATGACTCCCTGTATATCGCAATTTTATGACATGTTTTTTTTTTTAAAGTTTCACATGGTTCATAAAATTATTAAGAAGAAAAAAAATCCAAGTACTTTTCCAGAAAAATTCAAGAAATAGAAATTGCTAAAATCATAAAATCGGAATAGATAAAGCGTTATAAGCCCTGCCTCAATTCTTTTTGTTGAAATTAAAACCTGTATAAAATCCGAAACCAAAGCATAGTAGAAAAAAAAGTGTCCAATAAAAGCTTCAAACATAATTTTTAAAAGCTTCAAACATAATTTTCGTTTTCATTCAAATTTTTCTTGCCGTCACGACTCACGATCCCTTGATTAGAACCAATCGAACAAATATTCTGGTTGATCCAACTTAACCTGAACCGGAGCCGGAGCTACAATAAGACACTCTTCCGATAATGCAGAACTGTCAATCATTACGAAGCGTGCGACGTCATCGGTGGATTTCTTGAAAATTACTAGGCAGCAAAATAGGTGAATCAGCATTGTCGGATTGCACTAGAAGTTGGGTTAGCCGATATTTGAAAAAATCAAAGTGTAATCGAATCTTAATTAATCTTCAAATTTTTATTAAAATTTTCATCTTTTTTGCATAAATTTATTATTTAAGCTTGTTTTTCATTGAAATTTAAGTTTAGTTTTCATTGATATGGACCGAGAAAGGTCGAGTTGAAATATCGTAGCACTAGAGCTACACGCGGGCTATTGGCGACGGGCGTCATATTTTAAAGCAATCAATTGAAATTTTGGATGCTAAAGTGATTTAAAAGGCACGAACGTATTTTTTTTAAACGTTTAAACAATTTTTTACTCTAAAATAAAACCCAGAGTTCCGGGGTAGAATATTTTTAAAAAAACAAGAAATTTCGGAGTACCCCTTGAAAAGTTTCACCCCTGAAAGCCGACACTTAAAAAAAAAAAAAAACTAAAAATTGTCTAAAATCAGAAACAACAGTATAGGCCGAAGTAGAAAAGAAAAGGTTCAAACCTAAACAAAAATTATTTTAACATTCCCGCTGTTCTTGAGATCACGACAAACGGACGTTGTCAGACACTTGATCAAAAAAAAATATTCTGGTTGTCCGACTTGGCCTCAACCCGAGCTACAAAAGTATAACAAGATACTCTTTCGATCACGCAGAGCCCGAGAACTGTCAATCATTCTGATGCAACGTGACGTCATCGGTAGATTTTGTGAAATATTACTAGGCAGCAAAATAAGTAAATCAGGAAGCATTATTGGACTCCTAATGGGAGATTGCACTGGCTGGCCGTGATTTCAAGACATCTTAGTGTAATCAAATCTTAATTCATCTTCCCATTTTGATTGAAATTTCAATCTTCCTTTAAAAAAATCTGTTATTTTAACTGCAGTTAATTGAAATTTTAGTTTAGTTTCACCTAATTACGGGCACCGTAAAAGTGGTACGGTGGGAAAAAACAAGTAAACAATCGTTCAAAAAAGGCATCGCAGTTGTAGCGAATCGCTTGACTATTTGTATCGCTGTTTCAGTGAATTTGCATCGCAAAATTGCGATGCGATATTGCTTACATCGAACCCTGGTTTCGACCATCTGTACAGTAGCTGACGATGGCTACGCTAATTGCAAAAAGGGGGAAATGGCTCAGGAATGCGATCAACGCCCGATGAGTTTAGGGGACAAAAGCAGTATGTTTTTAGAACCAAAAAATATAAAACCCGATTTTTTCGAAAAATTAAAAAAGCGGAAATTGTTTTAGGAGAAGGAAAGCAAAAAGCTGAATAGGTAAATTTTAGGTGAGAATAAAAACAAAAAATCGGAATTCCGCTAAAAAGCGGAAGACTGGTATCCCTGAACACGGAAATCAAGTTTGGAGACATATCATTTGGCGACAGTTAACGAATTCGAAAAGAAAAAAAATTAAAAATCGAAAATTAAGGACTTTAAGGGCCCTTATTTAAGGACCTACCAAAATCAAGTAGTTCTTAAGGACTTTTAAGGACCGTGCGAACCCTGAAGTGCTACGAGGATTAAACTTGATCAGGTGCTTGACCTGGCACTAACCGAAGGAGTTCAAATTATTGCCCTGCAGGAAACAAAGCTGAAAACAAATACATCCCTCAAAATCAAGGGATTCAATATTTACAGGGTTGATAGACCGAATAGAAGTGGAGGAGGTCTCGCGTTCCTCATTAGGGACGTCAATTATCATAGTATAAATATCAACAGAAAAATAACTGATGGAACTAATCTCGAGATCCAGGGCATAAGGATCATTTGGAGAGGGAAACCTCTTAACATCTTTAACATGTACCATCCCCCTGACCTCACAAGTCTTCCAATCGACCTACAAGACTTACTTAATGTAGGTACTGTCTGCTTAGGCGATTTAAACGCTAAACACCCCATTTGGGGCTGTTCAATAACAAACCCAAGAGGAAATGAGTTACTCGACATGATTGATGACAGGAGCTTTAATATTCTTAACGATGGCACTCCTACACATTTTTCATATAGTTATAACACGAAAGAAGCTTTAGACATTTCTTTTGTCAGCCCAGATCTTGGGCCTGGTTGCAGATGGACTGTTTTGGAAAACCTGGGAAGTGACCACCTTCCTGTCTTAATTGAATTAAAAAAGAGACAATTAGTGCCCACTGGTAAAGAAAAACAATGGATTTTTAAAAAAGCGAACTGGCAGTCCTTCACAGAGGTTGTTGACAGGGAAATAGAGAGTAAACCTCTCAGTGACAGTATTGAAACGAACTGGTGCTCCTTTAAAGAAACTATCTTGAGAGCAGCCAAGAAAGCCATTCCTAGAGGAAATTTAAAGAAAAAGAAACCCTATTTGACTAGTAAAGCACCTTTTCTACAACCACTGCTGGAAGAACGAAAAAGAATCTTTGATGCTAAGGATACAGCCAACAGCAATCTTGTAAGAACTGAATTAAATAAATTAATGCTAAAATTAAAAGACTTTACGCACAGATTAAATGATACAAATGGAATGAACTATGCTCAAGTCTTGATTCAAGAACATCAAATGGAAAACTGTGGAAACTGGTTAAAAGCATTGGAAAAGAGCAACCACAGTGTGAGCAAAGTAACACAATCCGGAATGACAAAGGAGAATTGGCTGAAAATGACGAGCAAGCGGCAAACCTTTTAGGACAGCATTATCAGAAAATCAGCAAACTCGTTTTCACTGCTGAAGACAGAAGTGTCAAAATTAAGGCTAGTAATATTGTCCATGGCTGCCGCAGCAACACCCAAAGTGGAACCAAAGGTTTCACCAGGGATTACAGACTGAATGAACTCGAGGCTGCAATCAGGGATACTGGCCTTAATAAATCTCCGGGACCTGACGGCATACACGGCCAAATGATAGACCATCTTGACCCGATTGGAAGACAAAGACTCTTGGATATTATAAATTGTTCCTGGAACAAGGGGCAACTCCCTCGGGATTGGAAGAAAGCAACCATTGTTCCCTTTAAAAAATCTGGCAAAACGGACGGTTCCCCGGAGAGTTATCGACCCATCGCCTTGACCAGTTTAGCCTGTAAAATCATGGAGAAAATGGTTCTGAGAAAACTCACATTTCACCTACATTCCAATGATCTTCTCCCGGAGGAACAGTATGGCTTCAGAGAAGGTCATTGCACTACTGACCAGCTACTTTACTTCTGTCAAAAAGTTAGAGACGCTCACAACAAAAAACCGACTAATCACACTGTCGCGGTTTTCCTGGACTTATCTAAGGCCTTTGACAGAGTTTGGAACAATTTGCTTGTCATAAAACTTTTCAAAACGTTTGGAATTGGCGGAAAGGCCCTTCCCTGGATCTACGACTTCTTGCGTAACAGAATTATCAGAGTGAAGTATAACAAATCCCTCTCAAGGAGTTTCAGGATCTTTCACGGGGTTCCCCAAGGATCAGTTCTGAGCCCAACTCTATTCACACTTTACTTATCAGGCATTGAGAGTATTATCAAAGGGAAATGCGAGGTCGGCGCTTTTGCGGATGACATTGTCCTTTGGAAGTCCGATTCCGACGTGACGAAGTTAGAGAGAGAGATTAATCTAGTCCTTGAGAACATCCAGAATTTCTCTGAAGACCACAAACTGTGCTTTAATCCAACTAAGTCCTCGGTTAGCTTCTTCACATCCAACAGAAAGCTTTATAATTTCCATCCTAATATCTTATTGAACGATCAACAACTGACTCTGGATAAACATCCAAAAATTTTAGGCTTTGTGTTAGACCTGAGATTCTGGGAAATAAACATATCGATCATCTTGTGCTGAAGGCAAGAAAGCGGCTTAGCCTCTTGAGGTATATATCAGGGCGTGATTGGGGTGCTGACGCTGGTACTCTCAGAACAACATACATCTCACTAATTCGACCCATCTTGGAATTTGGCATTCCAATTTATTGTTGTGCCTCAGATTCAAATCTTGAGAAACTTGAAAAGGTCCAGCTTTGCGCTGCTCGGATCATCACTGGGCTAAGAAATACGTGCCCCAGGGACAATGTGCTTTTCGAGGCAGACCTACAACCCCTAGAACTTAGGAGACATGCCTGCCTATCAAAATACTACAACAAACTAAGTGCTCTAGGTTCATACAATCGCACCGCCACCTACTTCAAAAACTGGCGTAATAATCAGAGACTCAAGAGACACAGTCCCTTCAGTCAATTGGTTACTTTTAATCTTGTTGATGGTGCAGTGGAGCCGCATCACCTAGCACAGTGCCTCGACCCGGTTGATGATCTTGGTGATGTCTTTTTCCATACTGAATTAACAGTACATGTCAATAAACAAACAGATCTTCCGGTCTTTCTAAAGCAACTTGCTCTTGAGAGAATCAGAGAGATTCCAAATGATGCCATTCAGGTCTACACGGATGGCAGCAGAGATGACTATAACCGATCTGGCAGTGGAATTTACATCAAATTTCAAAGCCATGACTTAAGGATTCAGAGGAAAAATCCTGACTACTGCTCAGTTTTTCGCAGTGAACTGATAGCCATCGACGAAGCCCTTGGTCTTCTTGCGTCTCTTCCCCATGGAAACGAGATTTGGATTCTGTCTGATAGCAGCAGCGCATTACAGCACCTGAGAGATTGGCAGGGTGTGAGAAACAATGTGGGAGTGACAATTCTTAACAAGTTAAAACGGCTTTCCATGTCGCATCAGATTCATCTGCAGTGGATCCCCTCCCACGTCGATATTGAGGGGAACGAGATCGCGGACTATTTAGCAAAGGCTGGTGCTGGCGAGGCCTCTGTTCCGTCAGCGCCTCTCACCTTTTTGGAGATACACTCGAGGATTAAACATAAGAACAGGACTACTTGGATTGTCCCCCCAGTGCACCATTGGTATCAATGTTCGCGTCCTGGAAGCTCCCTTGCTCCTGGCTTAAATAGACAGGATCAAACTGCTCTTGCCCGCTTTCGAAGTGGCCACCTTAAGACATTGAAATTTAATGAGGGATCCAGGAGCTTCGAAATTTGTTCTAACTGCTTTTCTGAGCAGGCTTCGCCTGATCACATACTCGCATGCCTGGGGCTCTCCAAGCAGGATTTTGACGACGACCCTTTAATGGTGTTGGACTTTCTGAGGGTGTACGATGTCATGGACCTGGTCTAGCACTGCTGGCCTCCGGGGGCATGCAACAACAACCTTTTATTTCACTACTTCACCAAGATTTTTACAGATTTTGGCATAATAAATTCAGCCTTTCTTGGAAAATTAAATATCGGTTTTGCGGTTAGGGAGCATCCATAATTTACGTGACTTTTTTAGGAAGAGGGGGTCCAGCCGAACACCACCAAATCTTAGGTGGTGGGTGGGAGAGAGATATCCAGAAATATCACCATGGAGGGGGAGGGCTAAAAAAATCGTCAACACCGCATCATGTGATTTATTGACGCCCCTTTACAGATTACAAAAATAAAGCAGTTTTGTATGATTAATGCAAAAGATAACAGTAAAAGCTCTTGGAAATATTAGTTTTAAATAAAAGCAAAATAAATTGATGGAAAAATTACTTTAATCTCTTTAAAAAAATTAAATATGTAGAGTTCAATTTTATATTTATATTTTTGTTAAGGTTCCGAATATATTTCCAGTAGTTTTTGGAAGACCTTCAGAAAAACCAAACCAAAAGTTTCACTCTTATATTAATAAAATAAATTTTAAAATTAGGCATACCAGAATATTATAAATGAATCTTCACGAATGAGTTCTGTACCTCCACATATAAACTTTTCATCTACATTGAAGTCAAAACACAAAATGGGTTTGGGGTCACCATCTGATTCATCTGAAATACGAATTATATTTAAATTAAGAGAAAAAAGTAAACTATAAGAGTAAGTCTAATTTAGCTACAAAAAATCTGGTAAAATAGTTAAGTGTTCAAAGCATATATGAAATTGAATTAATTTAAATATTTCATTGCAATGACTAGAAATAAACTTATCACAAAAGTTTCACAATAATTCTTAAAAATATTTGAATACAAAAAAATTTGCAGCAAACTAGTAAATACTTACCTAAAAATGTTGAAACAGGTGTTTTACCACTTCTTGTGTCCCAAACACTAAAAGGAATAATTTACCCAATTTTGAATATTGAAAACTAATTTATAATACTACAGTATTTATGAATACTATATTACTTACAGTATAGTCCCATCTAATGAACTAGAATAAAGTAAATTTGGAGATTCCCTGCTAAACTTTAAATCTGTAATGGATTTTTGGTGACCTAAAAAGTATGCATAACATTTAACATTAAATAAGACATAGTTATTGATTTTTTAAAAATGTAAATCAAAATTTGACATTCAGTTATTCATATAAAAAAACGCAGTGACAGGGAGATTTAATTCTTTCAATTATATTTGCTTCTTTCATTTAACATTTTTCTTTTTTTCAATAAAATTAAATTAAAAATTCAGAGGTCGAATTTGATTTTTGTATTGTTTTCTGCCTACCAAATCAGAAAAACACATGACATTTTGTAGGGTTTTCTGCCTACCAAATCTGAAATACACATGATAGTTTTGAAGTTTATGAAACTTATTAAAGTTAATAAAGAACATTAAAGATATATAAACAGGAAAAGAAGGTAAAGACAAGGAAAATTTGATTTGATAACTGGTAAATTAAAAACTACTAAGTGGTTTAAGACATAAATATATATTATTGTTATTGAACACAATTTTACTGTAAAATATTCAACTTTCATTTAAATAAGGTAGAAAAAATCGACAACACATGAAGAATTTTATGCTGGATTAAAAATATGTTTCATACCTATAAGTGATAATGTCTTGATCTTCTTAATGTTATCAATATACAATATTTCCATATTAGACAGAGAAACTGCCAATTTTGCATTTTCTTGGCTAAAAATACATAAATAACATTTAGCTTCAAAACAGATACAAAAATAGGAGTTGAAGTTACTGATAAATTTATAGTTTTTATATTTTTTTTTAAATACATCTTAATTTCGCTTAGTCCCAATAAGAAGAAAGCAAATATTAAAGACTATGTCTGGATTTTGCGGAAATAAAACCCAAAGAAGCCATCTTTCTCATAAGCGGCCCAAAACACAAAACAGAACTTGGTTAAAAACTTAAAATTAATATCATTAAGTGCTCATTTAGTCATTCAATTAAAAATTAGACTTATCCAGTTAAAATATTTGCTGTTGTCCAAAAGACTTTTTTCAGTAAATGACAGGATTGGGTTAAGGAAACACATTAGGTTAGGCTAATTTTGGAATTATCATGGCACTAAAGCTACACAAGGGCTATTGGCGACAGGCGTCATAATTTAGAACCACCCGAGTATGCACCCAATGCAACCTTAAGGGCGACATTGTACGCAGCGACGGGACTTTGGAGCATATTTAACATGCACTCCCTCTACGCAGGGATTATTCGTCAGACATTTTTGGCTGCACAGGCGGTTTATAGGTTGTCAGTTATTTTGGCGATGCCCAAACCTGAACCTGGGACCTTCCGCATGCAAGGAGAACACCTTAACCGACTGGGCTCCCCAGCCCCCATTAATGAAACAGAACTTGAGCATGTTTATAAAATTCAATTAGAATATCTTGGTTTTAGAGTTATTTTTAATAATAGCATGCAATAAATAATAAAGCCTAATATATTAATTAATGCAATTGAACAAAACTATTAAAATTGGTACTTAAAATCAGAATAAAGAATTAAACTCTTTTTATAACAAATTTTGTATTTAAGATGTTAAAATATTTTGACAAAGCATTTCTATATATTGCTGCTACAAACCAACTCGTTTTAAAATAGCATTCCTAAGAATGTTTTGCATTATTAAATTCATGAAACACGAAAAAATAAAATCAATGAAGGTAATCAACAAAATTTATTCCTTTAATGTATCAGAAATATATTAGCTTACTTATTAACAGCTGACTGCAAAATGTATTCTTCTGTTACTTTATGCTTTAAAAGCAACTTGGAAGAAACTCCTTTGCCATTGATTATTTTGCCTTTAAAACATAGCATTTTTTTATATAAATATCATTTACCATTAGTAAATAGAAAACAATAGTCAGGAACCCTATATAACTTATAATACTGCTAAGGGAATCAATTGCAGATACATTTCATGCACAATTAATGTAAACATATTTTTTTTAGAGATCAAAGTGTTGACTTTTTTAAAATTATCACACCTTTGTAACAAAATCGCCATTGTAGATACAAGTTACGATTTAAATGTCATCCTTAAATAATTAAATAGGGGCACACGTCATAAGCTGGATAATGATATATTTTGTTATGATAATATTGTGTTTTTCGCAGGGTGTTCCAAAATTGGCCGGTTATTTATATATTATTATTATACAGTATAGTACTAGTCAGTAATGACTGTATTAAAAAAAGAAATTAAGCAATTTTCAATTAAACATTAATCCTCATTAATTAAATTCCGATTTTCCACTTTATTTCTTTATTTAAAATTGATTTAAACCGAAACTAAATAGTCAACGTACGATATTGTATAATAACAAACACTATAATTGAAAATGATACGGACAATACCAATATAAAGTGCTTACCATTCGTGATACTCATTTTATTTATGTTTTTTTCAAACAATTAATTATTACTTTGAAAATAAAGTAAGATTGTAATTCAAAACTTTAAAAAAACGTGCACGCGATATTTTGTTTATTTATTATCTTGCAGTTACCGTTAAGGTGTAAACTGTCAGAAACTGAACTTTAAAAATAAATAATTTTTACTTTAATTTAATTTTATGTTTTATCGTGATTTTAGTTTTGAAATACTTAATGAACAATTAAAATTGCTACTCATATGCATCTGCGAGAGAAGTTATTTCAATTTTTACGCCTGGTGGAAATCACGAAAACCCTGCAACATCAAAGATCGGCGAAAATTAATCATTAGTTTCGGTTAGCAGAAAATATTATTTTTGTTTGCTGAAAAATTTGTCATGTTTACTATGAGTTTACCACAGATTTGCTGGTCCTTTGACTGCTTAAATGATTAAAAAAGCAACGAGTAAAACATTAAAAGGTCTATTGTCAATGCATTATTAATAATGCCCCCGAAATTCTGTGCAATCGATGGTTTAAAAGCTTGATAGACTGTCTAATAGACATTACTTTCAAGTGCTTCGATTGGTATACTCAAATGTTTATTTTCTTTTATACATATAATTGTTGGGTGGTTAAAGTTTCAGAAAATATTATAAAATGTATTATGATGATTGCTTAATGTTTACACTTTTTAATAAAGGATACTTAATTTACTAGGGCATCTCTTAGAAATGCAATCTTGCCTAGGAGTCTGTGAGAATTGCAATCGAAACGTAACTTGAGATTCAAGTAGAAGAAAAACTGCGAAATAACCATGGAGCATAGAAAAATGGAATCGTATGCTGAAAAAGAGTGCAGTGCTTTAGGGGGTCTTTTCCAATACATTGTTAATGATCTCAAAGTAAGTTCTTCCAGTATTTGATACTTTCTGCTGTAAGTATCCCCTAACGTTTAGTTTAACAAATACGAAATTGTATTTGTACAGATTCTGGTGAAATATTAGGTTTTCATAACTGTAAATTACATTTTGTTTTAGTAGAATCTATCTTTGAAATACATGTATTTATCAATTGGTAATCTGTAGATACTTACTGTGTTCATTTGTTTTGTTTTACCAAACAGTTATACCCTCAGAAAAATTTGCTTCTGAACCTAATAGTTTCATTTGTTTTTCCAATCAATTCAAATATATTTTTTAAAAATTAGCTTCCTGATTACTTTGTAAAAACCATGCAGTTTTAGTACATCAACTGCAAACTCAGTTGGGTTTTTTTCTTTTAATTGAAAAAGTATAAATATAATTTATTTTACAAATTGTTTTCAGATTGCCACACCAATGTTTGAGGACCTTCTTGGAAAATCATCAAAACTTCATGCACATCTTAAGTAATATATTTTTAACTAAAACTTATTGAATTTTGAAATGATTAATCTGTACCAAAATCAAAGCTTACAGCTAAGCGTTACCAAAGGGCAGTTCCACAGCTTAAGAAGTATATAATATATTATCATGTTTAAAGTAGCATAAACCGCTCAGGTGGCATTGATGATTGTTCTTTGGCTGTGTCCTGACTACGACATCAAATGCCATAAATGCAACAAAACTTGGCGACCGCCAAGGGCGCCAAGTGATGCAACAGCATGTGGCTGACTCTGCCAAGTCGTCAAGTTTTGTGGCATTTGATGTCGTAGTCACGACACAGCCTTTGGGATCTTCTATATGTTTTTGAAAATCATATTTAAAAATGCCACTAAATTTTTATGTTTTTAAAACAGGTTAATTATTAAAGATATTTTCAATACCATTAAATTGCAATTTTAAATGTTAGCTTGTATTTTAATTTAATTTATTGTTTACAATATTATATTTTTATTTACTTATCTCTAAGAGAAAAGTAGTGCATGGTAAACATTTAAATAATTCTTAATAATTGTCTTAATTTTGTAGTGGAACCTAAATCACATAACATGAATTCCTAAAATAATTGGTATCAATGTCTGTGCAATTATTTCAAGTTGTTAAATAAAAACTGAAGACTACCTCATGTCATGTTATGGAATTTAAAACGGTTAGCATTACACATTTGATTATTTCTTCAAAAAGCCCCTAATATAGCTAAATGTCTTTGACTGTTGTTTTAAGATTTTAAAACTATTTTTATAGTTATAATTTTATATCCTTTTACTAATATATGTTTTATTTTCAGGACCACAGTTGTGGCATTGGCTGCATTTCTTGATGCATTTCAGAAAATAGCAGACTTAGCAACAAATGCTAAAGGTTGCTTAAAACTTACATTTTCAATTGTGTTATTTAACAAAAATATTTATGCAATTATTATTATTTCAAAATATGTTTATAAAACAAACTTTGTCAAATTCTAAAAATGAAATGGAAACTATTTCCTTAATTCAGGTGCCACAAAAGATATTGGATCAGCTCTCACAAGACTATGTCTTCGTCACAGAAGCATTGAAGCAAAGCTAAAGATATTTTCAAGGTGAAGCAAATTTGTTTTTTAGTAGTTAACTCACTAATGTTTTATTGCTGTGAAGTTTAATAATATTTTTTGTATTTAGATATAGTAGGAATAGTTAGGAAAATAAACTTCAACTTCAGATTTGTTTCTTGATAACTATATTTATCTTTTCAAAAGCATTTAAAGCATTTTTTAATCATTTAATCTCTAATTCTCTTTTAAAAGTGATAGTGAGCGATGGCCATCAAGATAAATATGTATCCGAATATGTGCACACTGCTGTTGCTTCATAAAACAATTTCTGTCAAAAGTGTTTCATGCAAGTGGCTCTTCAGTTTTAAGAAAAATAAGTCATTAAACTTTGTTGACATTTTTTTCCATGATAAACATTAGTGCATGAAGTATAAGAAAATAGAATATGCATACATAATATCAGTTCACATTTTTCACAAAGAGCACTACTTGCGCCTCGGAAGTTTTGTTTTTTTAATTTTTCTTCCTTCAAAATCAGACACTTGATAAACATTTTGGCCCTCTAAATTTTTATTGCTGGCATGAATCCTTAAGTATAAATATATTGTCTTTTTAACTACTAATTATATTTGGTCCATTTTTAAGTATATCAAACAAACCATTTTTAAGTATATACAAATACAATGTCCAATCTGGATCACTTCACCGCCGAAACTGTTCTCATTTTCAAAATCTAAATTGTTTGGATTGTCTGTACCGAAACTCCAAACCATTTGCCACAAGCTTAGTTTTTTTCCCCACAAGGGTCCCTAAAAGTCCTAACGTAAGTTTGTATTTTAGCTCCTTAGTGGACCACTTAGTGATTCCTCTACAAGAAAAACTAGAGGATTGGAAGAAAGTGGCTTATCAGATGGACAAAGATCATGCCAAAGGTTTTAAACCTGTCCTGTCCACCCTTTGACCCATCCTCATTTTTATATTATTATTATTGGTGACAAAGCATGTAGCTTCATGCATGATCAATGTGGAAGTGGCTTTTTTGAGTTTCAATGTGCGAGTAACCTTTATTTTCAGATATTTTTTGTTTGGTTTTTAGTTGAGCTTTTCTTTTATATTATATTCACTTGCTTTGAGGTTTATCTCTTTCTGAATATTATTTTAAGTAGTTTCCTTATTTTGAATTATTTTATCAAATTGTTCTGTATTCTTGTTTTGTGAAACCAGTCTTTGTGTGTTCATTAGTATTTTGTATTTACGAAAGTTAAGTAAGAAAGTATTTTCAGTTATATTTCTGGCAGCATTCAAAAGTTGCAAATTAGGAACACATGCTTTAATGTGTATAACTTTTTCGTATAACTTTTATATTTAAAAAATATTAATGTTAATTTGAAAATAATTTGAATTTATGTCTGAATATACTTTTTAAAAATTTTAATATTCAATAAGATCCTGCTTTTTTTTATGCTTCATTTTTAATAGTTTTAATGGTGGTATTTTTCTTCTACATAAGGCTGAATGCTAAAATTGACTGAATACAACATTGTGCAGGAACATCGCTTCAAAAATCTGAAATCTTTATAATGAGACGATAAGTCCAATTACCATTAACTAATAAATTTGACTGCAAAATGACATGTAGTTTGTTTTAATTATCATTACTTGAATAATACATTTGTGTCACAGCACCATTTTGTGAAACTATTAAGACATAAAACTATTGTATATTTTTAAATAAGAATTGTTAAAACATGTTTTTCTTTATTTAACTCTAATTAAATTTATAGTCTCTTAATAAAAAAAATTCAAGTTTTTAAAGCAATATACTTGTGTTTATTGCTTCTGCATGATGTGTTCCAAAGAATTTTGCAATAGCCCTATGGAAAAAGAAAAGAACCTTTAATTACTTATATCTAATAACTGTCCTAAAACTAAAGAATTTATTCCAAGTTTTTTTATCCAATAAACAGTAATCTGCCCCTAAAAGATTTTATATTCTTCTTTCATATCAATTTATGTATTAAATTTTTATTGAGTATTTTCCTTTCAGAATACAAGAGAGTACGACAAGATATAAAAAAGAAATCCTCAGACACTCTGCGGTTACAGAAAAAAGTTAGGAAAGGTAAAAAAAATTGCTTTGAAATATAGTAAATTTTTTACAACATGTTAAAAGTTGATTATATATTTGGAAAATTTTAACGTGTTATTAACCTACTTAATGTTTTAGTTATAATTTCAATTTTCAGTTTTTAAAATATTATTATTTTATGACGCTATTTGTTTGTTTTCATGATTAGCTATTATTTAAATAAGTTTACATAGTTGAATGTGGGTTGTACAGTGACATCTAACAGATTATTGTGTTGTTAAAAATGTGTAATTGACATAAAAACTTTTGAAAAATATCTACTTAAAAATTAGAAAAGTGTGTAAAACCACTATTATCAGACATCTCATTCTGATCATGCCAAAAACTTTCTAAGGCATTGATTAAAAAACTTTTTTATGAATTGAAATATTTTAAGTTTATTCATATAGTTTTCCATATTTTGAAACTTAGTATCGATTACAAACACAGCTGAGACAAATTTCTGAGCATTTAAACTAATTGAAAAGTAGAAAATTTTACCTCTAATCATTTACCTGAAATCTAAAAAAGGTTTACTTTTTTTTTAAGTTATAGTCAAAGGTATCTTTAAAAAATTGTGTTGTAAGGACTCTATCCAACTTTATGATGTAGATTGGTAGTGGAGAAATTCTAAGGACCATACATACGATGATACAAACATTACATTATAAATTGTCTTCATGACTTTTTTTTTCTAATGGATCTGCTTGTTTAGCTTATTAGGCCTTTTGAAGACTATGCTTATTCACCGAAACTGATAGCATATTTTTGGCCATCAATTTTGTTGTTCAAATTGCAATTAATCTGAGCTTTTAAGAAGCTCTGAACTCTATCTGAAGTATTAAAGTATGCACACATTTTATATTATTGAGCGAACTCAAGTCAAATGGGTAATAAGGAGATCTTTTACGCACCACATATTCGTATGACATTTAAAATTAATACATTTTGTAATTTAGCACCCAAAGGAGATGCCAAAAAGACACTAGACAGTGCCATTAGAGATGTGAACAACAAATACCATCTGCTGGAAGAGACTGAAAAGCAGGCATTGAGAAAGGCGCTTGTTGAAGAACGCTCCAGATACTGCCTTTTTGTCAACTGTCTACGCCCTGTTATAGTAAGAGGAATTCAATATTTTTTAATGGCTACAATAAGTTGTTTCAGATAAATATATGATTATGTCAGTGTTTTGTGCAGAAAAAAAGATTAGATAAGTTATCCAAAGGTAGTTATTTCATATCATGATCTTACATCAATTCACAAATATGGAAAGTAAACAAAGTAAAAAAATGTAATGTATTAATGGTGGCCATTTTTATATCTTTCTTTTAATTAAGTATATTAACATGTTTGCAGTTTAAAATCAAAAGGAGTAAAGTGAGTAAATATTAAAAAAATTCAATCTTGAAAGACATTTGATTAAAAATTTGACACTTTTACAATGTAAAAAAAGGATTCTGATCCATTTTGCATGATTTAATTCATTCAAGTGGTTGATTCAATTAATCATTGCTTACTGTATTGCATGTGATTAACTATTACAGGAATCAGAATTATCCACAATGTATGAAGTGACACATATTCAGGAAGTTTTGGATGCACTCTCTAAACTCATTGAAGACCCTCAAGGCCTGCCACCAGCCAGTGAACAAGTCATCCTGGATGTCAAGAGTTTGGAAGCTGGGTGGTCATTTAGGGTAATAAAGTTTAACTTGAGCCATATAAAATTTGAATTTTTTTAAATGATACCCAAAGAATTTAAGTTGTTTTAACAATGGTAAATTGCGATTTTTCTGCATTTGTGTTTTAGAAAACAGACAGAAAATGTATGTACTACTCAGTTATTTCAATTTTTTAAAGATTTTATAATAATTAGAAAATATTCACTCGTATAGAATACTTTAGAAACAAACATGAGACATTAAAAAGGTAACTAAATTTGTTTAGTTCAGAAAAATGTTGCCTTATTTCCACTGAAAACAATTAATACAATCAACAATTACTATTTGTTAATAATTTATACAAATGCATTGTAATCTTGTTTTTATTATGCAAGCATGAGTATTTTGCATTTATTTCACAGGCACTTTTGATGAGTTTGAAACACATTAATTATGTAAACAGATTTATTAAATTGATCGCTGAATTATTATTAATTCCATAAATTAAGCTTTGAATTGCTTTCAGACTCCTCCTGGTTCCCCTACATCAGTTGGATCTAGAAAATCTAGTACTTGCAGCATCAGCAGCTTAAACAGTTCCTCAAGTGATAGCACACATTCCCCCTCTTCGCACACACGAAGCAGGTCCCTCTCACAGGTAAGTGCCCAGACATCTCTATCATTCAAAGGAAACCTTTTTGCTATTATATATAATACTCAAATACAACAAATCTTAATGATCATCTATGTTAAGCATGTAGATAATTTCTAAACAACTTTCTACATTTATAATTAGATAAAATTTATTGTATTAAACTTAATCTTAGCTTACCCTTTTTGAGGAATTCCATGTAGCTATATTTTTTTTGTGTTTGACTTGGGTACTTTCCAGTGTTAAATTCAAGGAATTTTATCATTTGAATGTAATCTTTACTTTAAAATGTTTGTCTTGAGCTGTAAAGTGATACATAAACGCTTTTTTGATAAAAAGGGAATTTTCTTTTTACCCCTCAACTATGTTTTTGTTACACACAGCCTCCAAGTGGAGCTTTCAGGCTGTCGAGTGTCTCTTCTCAAGATTCTGGTTTCACGTCTCAAGACACACTTTTCACCAGGTTGCCAACCCCACCACCAGCGGAACTCACTGATCAGGTACGGTACTCATCCATACCTTCATTTTTGTGTGGAAATATCCTGTCTTAGAAGAAAGATTCCTCCTTAACACTTCTTAAAGCAACACTTCTCTTTCTATAACTTTTAAGAATATTAAACGTTATGTTAATAATTTTTTTTTAATAACAGTATTGCTTTAAGCAACTATAGTTTAAGTCTGTTTGAGCCTTCTAGCCCATGAGGTGGTGCCTACCTCTGTTTTTGTAGCCTTTAAGCCTGATGTGTTATTGCCCTTGTTGAGTGGCTAGTCCGAGGAGGGAGCCCCAGTTATCTTCCTAAGCAAGCTTGGCACTCATTTATCTACCTCAGAAAAATTAAGGGCTGAGTGAGCCCATGACCTGCCCTGACCCTTATACAAAACAACGTCGACAATACATTAGCCAGGTGTCCTGACCACTACACCATCTCTTTTGCTTAAAGAAACAATTTGATATTTGATACCACTTAAAGACGCTGCTAATTACTTTATATTTCACCAACAACATTTGCAAAAAAAACATTATTTTAAACTACACTGTACCTTATAGTATTTTATGACTCATTATAATTAGTTTAAAAATCTTTATAGTTATTAAATCTTTTTAATAAACAACAACTTTAAAAACATATATATCTTTTGTCTTTAACATTAGATATAATTAATATGATAAACATTCTGTTGCTGTAGAATGCTCACATATATTTGTAATCCATACATAGGTTAAAACTTCCATTCGAACCCCTGACGTCTCCATCAAGACCGAAAGTTCTTCCCCTGCCTACCCTGATGCCCCTTGTGCCATGGCCACCTGGCCGAATCTTCAAGACACGCTCCAGTTTGAAAAAGCCGCTGCCTCCATTGCCAAGTCGCAACGCCCACACACCATTTCATCAGGTACCACAGGACATTTGAAGAGCTGAGTGGAAGAACGTGCTAAGTGACATTTTTGTGTTAATGATTATGTTATTACCTCCTTTAAACATAACAGCTTTCAATTTTTTAGAAAACATTCGATTTCGTAGATTTTTCGTGAACGAAGTTGGTAGGTGCACGCGTTTTCGTCACTTTTTCAATGGAAGAACGTGCTAAGGACCCTTGGCACTTTCTTCCTCCGAAATCGTCCCGAATCGGACGATCGTTCAGTGGAAGAACGTGCTAAGTGACACGCAGTTGAAGAAAATTGTCAGACTTTCGCTTTATTTATGTCGCATTAATCGCAAAGCACTTGTGTGTTTTTTTGTAGTTTTAATCAAAAATAATTAAAATATGTCATTAATTTTTCCAAATTAACTTTAATTATTAAATATAACCAATGAATTATAATTCATATAGCGTATAACCGGGCTTTGAATGCATTTAGGAAAATAGTAGAAAATGCACTTTTATTTTAGAATTCAATCGGAGCTAAAGGTTTTAACATTTTATAAAATATCGTTTGCTTTTAAAGTCTTGTGTTTTTTATTCTAATAAACATAGTCTATTTAGCAGTGAATAGATGGTATCATTAAAAGAAAGTTGCACCTGCCCTTTGGAGATCGCATGTTCGCGTTAGGGGGCGCAGAGCTCCTATTATTCCTATTTTTCCTATTTTTTTAATGCTCTTCCTTTTTTTCCTGTTTTTTCCTATTTTTTCCTATTTTTTGCAATTTTTTTTGTAGATTTTTTTTTTAACTCCGGAGTTTTCGTAACGCAGTGTACTGTCTTAAATTTTTCTTATCGCGATTGTTCTCGGCAGCTGGTGGGTCCCGGACAATAATGGCTGAAGGAGTGTCAGCTCTCAAGGTCAAATTCCGCGGTATTGTGATCGGATAATCGATTTGATTGGTTAGAGAGAAAGGGGTGTCATTCTGCCGTGATCTTTGAAGTCAGAGGTCACGATTCTGTTCTATTTCTGGATTACGGTGGTTACTCTCGGAGCACGTGTTTCTTATTTTAGTGAAAGATTGAAAAGCCTCTAATTGAATTCCTGTTTGGTTTATGCTGTTTTTGTTGGGACTTCTGCAGAGTTTTATATTTATTTCTTTGTGCAAGAATTATTTTTTTTGTCAGCAAATATATAATTTTAACTAGAATTTCACTTCGTCAATTTGGATACTTTAAAGAAGATCATCTCTTGAACCTGAAACGTAAGTTTATTTTTATTTTATACTTTTTGAAAATATGTCTTAAGTCGTCTTGCATGGTTTATGAAATACAAATATTTTAAAATGTTAATTAATAAGCGGTCGAGCGGAACGATGGGCAGAAAAAAAAGGAAAAGTAGTTTTACGAGTGTTTTACGTTGAGTTTTCGTAGTTATTTTACGCGGACTTCAGGAGCGGGGCAGAATAATTCGGTCAAACGAAACTTAAATTTTAATAAACAACAAGCTCAAATAATAGATTCTAATAATGAAGTTAAAAAAATGTATTAAAATGTGAAGATGAATTGAGATTAGATTACACTAAGATTCAAATCTCGGTCAGTCAGTGCAATCTCCCATTAGAAGAGGAGTCAAATAATGCTTTCCTGATCCACTTATTTTGCTGCCTAGTAATTTTCACGAAATCTACCGATAACATCACATTGAATCAGAATGATTGACAGTTCTCTGGATCTGCGTGATCGAGAGGTACTCGTTAATTTTGTAGATCCAGTTCATTCCAAGTCGGAACAACCAGAAAATTTACTTCTGATAAAGTGTCCGACTCACGGACATCGTGAGATGATCACAAAAACAGCTTGAATGTTAAAATTCTTTTTGTTTACGCGAGCGAGCGTTTGAACCTTTTTTTACTTCGGCCTATAACGGGGTTTCTGATTTTGGAAAATTTTTAACTTAAAAAAAGAAGTGTAGTGTCGGCTTATACACGCTTTATATATTTTTATTTTGTTTTTTTAGTTAATTTCTAGTTCTTGAATTTTTCTGGTAAAATGCTTGAATTTTTTTTTCTAACTAATGTATGAACTATATTAAGGTAGATGAAAATCAAAAAAATATCTGAAATTGTCGCCAAATTTTTTATGATCAGAAAACCTTACATATTGAAAAATATGTCGTCTATATTTGGTAGTTTTCAGCAGTTTGGTTCATGTTTTTCTTACAATTTAGATGACCTTTCAGGTGAAAAAAATCAAGTTATATCAATTTATCGTCTGCTATTAGGTTAGTTGCGTTTTTAGATCAGGGATCAATCTGCAGTAGCATTTGTCGCAAAATGCGAAAAAAAAAGTTTGTCCGTCACGAAAATGCGACGCCGTAATTAGGTGAAACTAAGCTTACATTTCAATAAATAACAAGTTAAAATAACTTATTCTAATAATGAATATAAAAATTTTAATCAAAATTAGAAGATGAATTCAGATTAGATTACACTAAGATGTCTTCAAATCTCGGCCAGCCAGTGCAACCTCCCTTTAGAAGGCAGTCCAATAATGCTTCCTGATTTACTTATTTTGCTGCCTAGTAATTTTAACGAAATCTACCGATGACGTCACGCTGCATCAGAATGATTGACAGTTCTCCGGCTCTGCGTGATCAGTATCTCGTTACTTTTGTAGCTCCAGTTCAGGCCAAGTCTGACAACCAGAATATATTTTCTAATCAAGTGTCCGATTCACGGTATCCTTGAGTCGTGATCACAAGAACAGCTTGAATGTTAAAATACTTTTTTTGTTTACATTTGAACCTTTTTTTTTTCTAATTACGCCTGTACTGGGGTTTCTGATTTTAAACAATTTTTAGTTTTTTTAAAAAATGGACTTATACACGCTTTATATATATTTAGATTTTATGTTGCTAGTAAATTTCTAGTCCTTGAATTTTTCTGGAAAAGTGTAAATTTTTTTCCTTACAAATGTATGAACCATGTTAATAAGGATATGTATTGAAAGACCAAAAGTTGGGGATTTCAAACAACCAAAACTTGATTTCAATGCACCAAATGAACAGCAAAAACATGTTCATAGACAAATCTGAAGATGATCCAACACCATAAATAAAAGTAAATGTACTTATTTTGAAATGTTTACAAAAAAATTAAGTACATTTAGTAGTGTTGTATTATATAATTATTTAAATTTGTCATGTCGTGATTCATAAAAAATATTAATGTATTGTTAAGCTATACTGCTAAACAGAATTAACTGCACAAAGATTGATTTGTGTATAGATTCAAGTGATTTAATTGGCGTGACATTGATTTATAAGCAACTAATTTTTCTTTAGCATTTTGCTACAGCTTTCTTCTACATTTTAGCATTTTTGCTACAGCTTTTTTTGACCCAGGTTGATCCCTGTTTTAGATTTTCAACTTATTTTTGTGACAGTCTCAATAATATATTTTGGAAGTAAACAGTAAAGAAGTAGTCTTAACTGTAATCACTTATGAACTACCTTTGTTAGTACTTAGTAGTGTTTGATTGAAAACCCATGCGCAAAATAGACAAAATATTGGAAGACTCATGTTTTCCAATATTTGGTCTTTTACAACTGCTATTTATTCTAAAATTTTCAAATCTAATTCACAGTTATTGAAATATTTTCATTTTTTTTATTTGCGAGAAGGTATTATACAAGTTTAAATGTAAAAGAATTAAAAACAAAACTCAATCTAACTGTTTTTTCCCTTTAATAAGTCACATTTATTTAGCTAGTATATTTTTCCCTGTAAACAATACAATACATAATTCTCTTTTATTACTTAATGTAATAGTCCTCGAGGGATAATAATTTTTTTTAAAAAAATCTTTAAACTTAATTTACAAAAATTGCAATTTTTTTTATTTTATCGAAGTTGACATGGAATT
The DNA here is from genome assembly GCA_019343175.1 of Oedothorax gibbosus. Taxonomy (NCBI): domain Eukaryota; kingdom Metazoa; phylum Arthropoda; class Arachnida; order Araneae; family Linyphiidae; genus Oedothorax; species Oedothorax gibbosus. The sequence continues at coordinate 357,436 of JAFNEN010000143.1, forward strand.
GTCCTTATTATAATAAATGTTTATTTTTAGGTGACAAAAGATGCCTGGTGGCAGAACAAAATTCCAGTCTAAGTGGCTTGAGGTTAAGGACGGCAATGGAAATTTGATCAGTGATTGGTGCACTGCAACGAAAAGTGAATATGAAGCATATTGTTTAATTTGCAAAACCAGTCTCTCTGTTTCTAATAGTGGAATTGCTCAGCTACAGCAGCATGCATTAAGACAGAAGCATGCCACAGCTTCTAAGCAGATAAAAGGACAAAAAATCCTGGGGAGTTCAGGTTTTTTTTGTAGCAGAAATGAAAAAACATCAAAACCTCGAAGTTTAGCTGTTGCTCTTACAACTGACCAGTTAGTTACAAAAGCTGAAGCTATATGGGCTATGAAAGTGGCTGATGCAAATTATTCATTCAAATCGTGCGTTAACATTACATCTGTTTTTAAACTTATGTTTAAAAACCACCCGATTGTAAATGGAATGCAGTTAAGTGAGAGAAAACTCTCATACGTGTTGTCACACGGACTTGGTCCATATTTTCTTGAAGAACTTATGTGTGATATAAAAGCTTCTATAAGTTTTGGAAATTTTTTTTCGATTTCATTTGATGAAACGACTACATCTCAAGTAAAAAAACAATTAGACATACATGTTAGATTTTGGAATGAGAAACTTGGTCACATTACCCCTGCTTATCTAACCTCAATATTTTTGGGGCATGCTGATGCTGATAAAATGTGCAAGAAGATAATGAATGTTTTTCAAGAACATAAACTTCCATTGAAAATGCTATTAATGCTAAGTATGGATGGCCCCAGAGTTAATTTACTTTTAGCAAAAAAGGTAAATGCTGCATTAAAAGACCAAGGGTGTCCCGAACTTGTGAATGTCGACACATGCACATTGCATAAAGTGCACAATTGCTTTTCTAAAGCATTAGAAAATCTCCCTTTTGATATTGATGAATTCGCAACGGATTTATTTGGATTTTTCAAGCTCAGCGCTGCCCGGAGAGAAGATCTACTTGGCATTGAAAAGCTCTTGGAGTGTGAAGAAAAATTTCTTATAAGACATGTCAGTTCCCGGTGGTTGTCTTTGGGACCTGTTATTTCTCGAATACTAAATATTCTTCCTGCATTGGAAGAATACTTCTTGAACTTTCTTCCGAAACTATGTGGCTGGAGTAATCTCCAAAAAAATGGGAGATACAAACGCATAGTAGAAGCATTGAAAAATAAAGAAACTGTTGCATATTTAGAGTTTATATCATCTTTAACTCCCACATTACAGGCTTACCTTGAGACCTTTCAAGGTAAGGGTCCTTTAGTTCATCTTTTGTATGTCAAGATGATGGAGTTATTCAAAAACATACTTGTGAAATATATGGTGGAAAATACTGTTTCTAAGCTGAGTGATAAACAGCTCTTGGAGTTAGATTTGGAGGATTTTAAGACTTACAGAAAGTTAAAGGATTTGGAAGTTGGAGTTGCCACACAGAGGGCTCTCTCTGTTTTGTCCGAAACAGATGCAAAGAGCGTGAGAATGGCTATTCGCTCTTGCTTAGTTGTTCTATCGAAACAACTTAAAAAGACACTACCATTCACAAATGTTGTTCTCAAACACTTAAAACATTTACACCCAGCCAACAGAAGAGTTGACAGCAACAATGCCATCCGTCGTTTGTGTTTAGAGCTCGGCCCTTTGGGGCTGGAGGATCAAGTCATTGATTTGATTTTACTTGAATGGCGTGTCTTCAGACATGATGCAGAGGTTGACACAATCTATGAAACTTTTAAATCTGAAAAATACCCCTTGGATGTGTTTTGGGGGAAAGTTATGCTACTTACTGATGAACACAGTGGTAAACTAAAGTATAAAAACTTATCAAAATTGATAAAAAGCTGCCTGTCCATCTACCATGGCAATGCAGATGTTGAGAGGGGATTCTCTCTCAACAACAACATTGTAAGTGACAATCGATGCAGCCTTGCGGAATCTACTATCGTGAGTATAAGGCGAGTTCAAGATGCTATAATAATGAAAGGTGGTATTGAAAATGTGGAAATAAAGCCTAAAATGTTAAATTATGTTGTAAAAAGCCATTCTGCATATGCTGCTGAAAAAGAAGCTGAAAAAAAAGCTTTAGAAGAAGAAAAAATGAAAAAAATCTGCAGAAGAAGAAATTAAAAGGCATGAAAATGCAAAAAAGCAAAAACTACAGTATGAAGATGAAGCTAATAAGATAAATAAAAACATAAAGGAACTCCATGAAGAAATGGCTTCGGCAAATAAGTGTATTGATGAAGGCAACAATAAAATGAAAGATGCTCTGAAGAAAAAAGATTTCATAAACATGAGACTAGCATCGACAATGATAGATGCCGGGAATACCCAAGTTAAAAAGCTTGCAGTACAGCTGTCAGAACAGCAGGATAAAATAAAAAAATTGCAAAATAGTTTCATATCGAAAACTTTAAATGCTACAAAATAAAAGGCAATCTTTTGTTTAGACTGTGGTGCTAGACGTGACAAGACCATCCTCTTTTGTACATATTTTATACCACATTTAGAAAAGGTTGTGATAATAAAAAGTCTTAAATCATTCCTATTTTTTCCTTTTTTTTAGTAGGTTTATGTTCCTATTTTTTCCTATTTTTTAAGATAATACTCCTATTTTTACTACTATTTTTCAAAAAATTTGACTGCTCCCCCTGCGTTAAAACAACATTACACCGAACATGCATCAAGGCATCTGGTTTGTTTAAAAAAATGAATTAGGGGTACAAAAATCTTTTAAAGCTTAATTACGTTTGATCTCTAAAACTGACGATCGCATTTTGTACAATGTCCTAAACTCCCAAAATTATTACAATGGAATTAAGAAATAAGCGAAAAGTTGAATTTTGGCTTGAAAGTGCGAATAGCAGCTTATACGGTAAGTACAAATTTAATCAAGATATTGCTTTGATATGTAAAACTAATATATTTGTTATAATAACTCATATAACGTTTTATACTCTATCTCTTTATATTTATAAATTCTTAATATTTATTAAAATATAGATGACTTTAAAAAAGTGCTTTGCATCACGATTGTAAAAATAAATTGTTTAAACGATCACGCTAAGCTTTTGTATATAGAAATGCTGTAAATTAAAAAAGCTTTCTTAAAATTGATTAAATCCTTAATTGAAAAGGGGAAAGAAAAACATAAATAACCTTGGGATTTATATTTTGCAAGATATCTTATTTTTACTTTTTTTTAATATCAATGTTTGTTTTTACATTCAATTATTCCTATCCAAAAACTATTTAAAAATTTATTTTGCGAAAACTTACATCTTACATTATTATCTTTTTTATAAATCTTTTAAATTTAATATTTATTTTATTCACTTGCATTTGTGTCTTTTACTATCTTTTTGTATACTTTTTACTAAGTTGAGGTTTGTCTTATTATTCTTTAAAGTAATTAGTTTATAATTTCAGTGATAATGGAATTTTTTTTAATATTTTCAATTAAAAACTAACTCATCTAACATTAAGCAAGAAGTTCTAAAATAACTAATATAACCTACTTTCTTTAAACTTAAATACTCAAAGAAATCCTTATAGTAGGGACAGACGGACGAACAAAAAGTATATAAGATAGGTGTCTGATATCATACATTAAAAAAATTAGGGTTGCGTAACACTATACGACTTTCAATTACCGATTAATATATCAATATTTTCGTTTAAAAGTTATTATATACCTTATAAAGTATTTTCAATTACTTTCAAACCTAAAAAGTTCTATGGCAGCTACTCTTTGCACATGCACAATATTGTTGAAAACTTTATTTTGTCGCCCGACTAGTACTGGGAGCCAGTGTATCAAATTTTAAGTCTGTATCTATTTTCGTTTTTCAGCACTACTTTTAAAACCCAAAAAGTTTATAGCAGCTGCTAATTGCGCATGCGTAATTTTCTCCAAAATATTATTATGACTTCCAACAGGTACTAGGAACCCGTGTACTAAATTTGAAGTCTGTAGCCCTTTTAGTTCGCACTGTAAATTAGTTTCAGACAAACAGACGAATCAATGAAAAAAAAACAGTTTTTTGTAATCAAAACGTGTAGAGAGCACAAAATCTTCATTTTGGATTTTTGACCTCCATCGCAATAGTTTCATTTCCTTATATTTCATATTAGATAATTGAAAGTAATAACTTTAAAAATCGGACGGGTAGAAAGAAAGTTGGGGGGAGGGGTAGACGGAAGGACGGACAGAAAAACAGACGTACAGGCAGGTGGCCGAACACTATACATTGTAGTCTTCTAATTTATTAATTTCGATCCAAAACAAAAATTTTTAAATCACAGTTTAGATTGGAAATTGAAAGGGATATGGACGGACGGACAAAATGATGGACGTACAGGCAAACAAATAAAAAGTATAAAAAAATCTGAAGTCCTATCTTCCAAACAAAAAAAGAATTTTGAAAATCGAAATGTTAGTACCGAAATTATGAAACTCGTATGGATCAAATATACCTAAAAAATGTCACTTAGCACGTTCTTCCACTAAACAACTGAAAAAATCTGAAGCACTTCGGAGGAAGAACGTGCCAAGTGCTGGAGACGTCAAGCGCGTTTTGTAAATGACGTGTTATTACGTAAAGTACGGCTAAGCCAAAAGCCACCAAGCATTTTGAAGAACCAAACTAAATTATCATGAAGATAAAACTATGATTTTGTGAAGTAGAGAAAAGTTGCAAACTAAAAACTTTGAAGCTCATTATCTCGTTTTCACCTTTTTGTCACTTAGCACGTTCTTCCACTAAGCTCTTCATTTAAATTTGCTCTCGTATCAATTATATTTGATAACACATTAGACTATTCTTTTACTAATTTGAATTAAGTATATGTGCTTTTGTTAAGTTAGCCTAAAAAGCTGAAGTTGGAAATGGTCTGCAAATTGCTGCTTTCAAATAATGTTGTAGCAAATTATGTATTTGTCAATAATAATATTGTTATAATAAAACGTGTGTAGTTCTTTTTCAGGGTAAAACAATTTCATCATTTTGTTCATATTTTGATTTTATGATTGTAGAAAATTTCATAGCTCCTAAAAGTTACATAATTTAAGTCTCCATAATTATCAAAATAAATTGCTGAAGTTGATACTGATGTGTCCAGCCACTTTATTTCAACAACTTAATTTGTCAATTGCCTATAAATACCTTGTGTAACTTTTATTTAACTTTCTTTGCTTTTTCCATCCTTTCCTTGTTGTGTCCAGCCAATATTTTTAACAACTAAAGTTACCAATGTATCTAGATACTTTGTGTAATCTTAATTGAACTTTCCTTGCTATTTCCAGCCTACGAAAAACACAATCGTCCCAGCATAACCTCGCACACCTTCCGACCTCTCCAAAACAGCACTGATTCCCAACTCTCCATATCTGGGGAAATGGATTTCTGCCCTGACTTCCCCCCTGAAGATTTTGCTGATGACTGCAGTGAAGAAGCTACACCCACTCATAAAGCATATCCACCACCCCTGCCTCTAAGGTAAGGGACCTGATGATAGCTGAGTGGTTCGACTTTGATTTTGGGTTTGTCTTATATGAGGCACCTCTGCTTTGGGTAGAATTTTGTACCATATCCCAGACCCGAAAGTTCTCTAGCTCTATTCGTTCAGGTCGCCTACTTTAGTGATAAAAGTCTGTCAGACACTTGATAGAGCTATGGTGTAGCTTTATTAATATGGATGAAAAATTGAGTACTTAGTCAAGTATGGACAGGGCATCCCATTCAAATATAATGTGATGTGCTGTTTCCTTGTTGTTAAAACATTTCCTGCATTTGGGGTCTTGTTGATAAAGTCCCATCGTATGGAGATGTTTTATGAAGTAATAGCCCCCTGTAATGAAGCCTACAATTTTTTGTATCTTCATTCTTGGGCATCTAAGGTGAATGGTTAGAGAGCTATCTTTTCTAACCAAAGTTTGTAAAACCCGCTTCAACTTGAATACTTGTACCTTTTTCTAATTGGTCTTAAGCCATAGGTCCTGGATATATTTAACCTGCAATGTTTGTAAAACTCGCTTCAATTTGAATACTTGTACCTTTTTCTAATTGGTCTTAAGCTATAGGTCCTGGATATATTTAACCTGCAATTTTGTAAAACTCGCTTCAACTTGAATACTTGTACCTTTTTCTAATTGGTCTTAAGCATAGGTCCTGGATATATTTAACCTGCAATGTTTGTAAAACTCGCTTCAACTTGAATACTTGTACCTTTTTCTAATTGGTCTTAAGCCATAGGTCCTGGGTATTCTTAACCTGCATGTTGTAAAAAATATATACTCTAGCAATCCTAACTAACCTCAAGTAAATATGGAAAGTTTGGTCTTAACTGTTTATTGAGACATATATACTAAAGTTATATTCAATTTAAAAACTTTAGGAATTATAATTTTTATTAATATTTATTACATCAAATCAATGTTCTAAACTTTTTTTGCAATATTTTTATTGTTGATATTATGTGTATCTTTAAATCTTTGTTAAAAGTACATTCTGAATGTTTAAGCTTAAAATAAATGAAATTTTTAAAAATTCTTTAATTCAGAGCCGAAGAAATGGAACTAAGTGCTCCAAATATTCCTCCAAAGCCTCGTGTCCTCTCCCAGCCAATTAAAAGACAGGACTCACAATTAGCTCGCAACCCAGGTATAGTTCAAACTTAAAATATTCTTTTTTTTTCAGTTCTGGACTCAAAATATATGAATTATTTGGTTGCATACCTATTGAAAACTTATTCTCAATATTTTGGGCAATAATATTTAACTAATCCTTGAGGGATTCATTCGTCACTCTGCTTTTCAAATTTGAATTGTCCGACATACATGTTTCAGTAATTTTTGTATATCACAAGTAACACAAGTTACTTTTTTGTGTTTTGTCCATTTTTAAACAGCTTTATCAATACAACTATATTATTGTAGCAAAGTTAATTTAAAATAGTAATATTTCATAACTAATATATTTATTTTGGAAATAAAATGGTTGTAGTCATTTTTTTTTTGTATTTCTTCCTTTGTTTATAAATTTTCATGATCAACAAAAAAATGTTCTCTCATAGGGAACGAACCTATATATGTAAATGCCAGTGATATATGCAGTGCCTCAAACAAGCCTAATACACCTGTTGATCCAGAATTGTCCCCAAAGGTAAGCATTATTTGGATTTTCACTATGAAATATACTTTTTAAACTTTAATTAGTTATGTATATGCAAATTGTATTTTTAGCATAGATTTAATTATAAGCTCTTAAGATTTATTTAATATAACTGTCACCTGCTACATTTTGTTGTATAAAAAAATCTAATAAGTCTGTTACTTTAAATCAACATAAAGTTATATTATTATTGTTATAAATATTATTTTTCTGCTTTTAAGCAATTAACCATCTGTAGAACTAAATTACCTTTTTTTTAAAAAAAATGGCTAAGCTTTTACCTCTGTTTACTTTTATTTTTATTTCATTAAAAAATATGTATGGGTGTATTATATATAAAATTTTACCTTTCTTTTTTGGTAGACGTCTTTTCAGAAAAGCTTAGCTGCTACTCTTGCTCAAAATGCAGTTCAACAGAAACTTCTGAAGGAAACAGCTTCTAACATTCCAGAACAGAGAAGTAACTATTTTCCACAATAAAATTTAATCACAATTGTTTAGAAAACAAATTATTTTCTATTAAAATTTTCAACATTTATCTTTAAAAATGTATATATCTTTTGTCTTTAACATTAGATATAATTCCTTAAGCTATGTAGTCCCTGTATCTCAATTCCAAGAATTTTGAAAACTTAAATTCTTTCCATCTATATTGAAAAGCATTCCTGTTTATTCACCTTTATTTGTAAATTTGTCCAAATACATAACTTAAATTTCACCATTTCGAAAGTGTATTAGTATACTGCATGTAAATTTGCTTTTAGGGCAACAATCAAGTGTTAGCCACATAACTTGACCATGGTCCAACATTACTAGACACATGTTTAACTCCAGTGCATCATTATTCCAATCAAGCCTTAAATAGGTTTACTGAAGGGTCACTGGTGGTCTCATAGAGCGTCATGAGTAAAAAGATGATGATCTCTGTATAGGACAAAGTAGACAGATAAAGGGATATTTGTATTCATGTTCACTGTGAACGTGACAACTACTCTGCACAAATATTTGAGTATCTATTTGTACCATTGTATCAACACTAGTTGGTTGACAACATGCCAACAACATAAGAAAATACTGAGATTTATGTCGGCAATCAATCTCCATTAAGGTCCAAAGTACAATAGATCGGAAGTCGCAATGCTTGGCCTGTAACGAGCAACCCGCAAACCTAATCTTTGAAAATCCTCTGCTTTCTAGCCATGCCAATTGAGAGCACTGAGGAAGGTGCCTGTGGGGGCAATGCCCCTCCCCCTCCTGTTAGACGTTCATCAGCCCCCAAACAGCCCCCAATGGTACCTCCTCACAGGACCCCAAAGCATGCAGTGGAAGGTTCTTCGAAAGAATCCACATCATGGAATGTCTTCAATGAATCACAAGGTTAGTTAATTGGTAGTACCTATCTATTCCTTAATAGTTAACAGAACATTTGTTGGTTTATTTATTTGTATTTTGTTTTATAAATAACATATTTTTCATACCGTGTATTTATTTTTAGCTTAGCAAACTTAAACAAAACAGTTATCATGTAGATGTTTTTATTTTGTTATTCTAATTCCTTAATAAACATTAAAATTTAAAATGAAGTCAAACCATATTAATGAGAACATGGATATTATGAATTACTGTTAATTCAAACCAAATCCCATTTCTCATCCTTTTGTATTTACTAAACACGTATTAAGCGTGTTGGCAAATGAGGCAAATTATGCTCACAACTCCCTCTGTACTGCCACTGCAAGAAAGAAGACGGTATCTGCAATTTTGTTGTTTTTGAGCTATTAACATCAATCCACAAAACAAAGGATAATCTATCTTATTTATAACCCAAAATACTTAATATAATTCATAGTTCCACATATTCCATCAAACTTATGAATGTTCGTTATACTTGCTTTTTGATGATGTGAGTTTTCGTCATTTTCTCCGAAACTGACTGTATCTGCATACATTCAGTTTTTGCAGATACAGTCTTTTTCTGTAGTCAGATACAGTCTTTTAATGTAGTCTATAAACTATGCCATTAAAATATTTATTATATACATTATCTACATTTATCTAAACCTGTCATTTATTTCTATCCCAGATGATTCCACAGATGATGCCCATGCTCAACTGATGCGAGCACTCAATGCCCGTCTTGATGCCCTCCAACAAGCCGAGGAAGGGAACCAGCTACCTGTAGATCTTCCGCCTCTACCCACTGAGCCAGATCGCCTGCCTACACCAAAGAAAGACCTGACTCTACAAGGTAGTCAATGTTACATACTCAATTTTGATAGAGGGCATTTAGGGGGTTACACATCTACTTGTTTGGGGATTGTAAAATATATATGTTAGTTCTTTACGAAAGTGCAGCTATTGTAATTGAAATTTTCATACAATTTGATATTTTTGAAATGATTAAGTCTGGAAAAAAATAATCTGCATAATTTCGCTTAATCGATTTTTGTTAAAAAATTTTATTTATAGTGCTGCAAGGCTTGATTTATAAAGTTTTGGTTTTAAGAAGTGTAGTTTAGTTGATATCCAGCTTCATTTAAGTAACATTAAACTGTTCCTAAATTAAATTGTTGGAAAAGTTATTTTGACACTCAAAACTAATTTGCTACTAACTGAAAGTATGAAATAAATTATTCCGGAATTTCTCCAAATACCACATATTTGGGTTACTGAATAGGTCTGTCTTTATCTACTTCCTTCTCAAATTTGAGCCCTTAAAATACCGTTCAATTTCAGTAGTCGAAATTAACCCTGTTCTGGAGGTCCCTCCTCGCCACAACTCTCTGCGATCTGCTCCAGTCAAGAAGCTGCCACGCACTCCAGACAAAAGCACCCTCCTCTCGGACCTCGAAATGAAGTTCAGCAGACGTGATCATGGCTACAAAGGCAAAAGCGACCAGCCCCCTGCTGTCATTCCTCGTCAAAAAGATGCCATTTCCAAGTTCCACACTGCCCCAAGACCACCTTTGGAAACCAAGGCCCAGAGGAGGATATCCCAGCCAACTTTTAGCGAGCTGTTAGACCGAGCCGCTGGAGATTTCCCGAGGAGTAGGGGTGCATCTATAGAAGAAGCCGTACCGCCAAAGAGGCTTCCTTTGCCACCAGACCGTAGAAGCTCTTTGGATCTTGAAGCTGCCAATGCTACGAGGAATTTGAATTTTGAAGCTAGCTCCAGAAAGGCTTCTGTAGGGATCTTCAGCCACACTGACAATGCATCAAAGGTGCAGAAATGGTTGGCAGGCCGGAGTTCGATGGATGTCACACGTTGCAGAGCAGATCTTTTAGGTGAGATTCGGGAAGGGGTTAACCTTAGAAAGGCTAGCAGTGATGATCGGTCTGCACCAATTTTACGTCATCCCAAGATCAAACTTCCCAAGTAATGTTGTGGGGATGTGTTTGCTTTTAGTGTGTTGTGTTGGTTTAACAAATTTATAACTGTCCATTTTTATTAAAATGAGTTCAAAATAAGTAGAAGGAAGTACTTTTTCTGTAATAAAGGTAGAAACTTTACATTAATCTTTTTACTTAAGTACTTAAGTTGTAGAAGTTGGTTTAAACAGGTTGTCATTTTTAATTAACTGACCATGTCTGTATGTTTTGGAGGCTCTGTTATCCGAAAAGAATTTATCTAAGAAACACCAGCCAAATCTATGTTTCAAATTGAATAACAAAATAAATTAAGCTGTTAAAAGGTTAATTGTTTCAAATTAATACAAACTATAAGAATTAACTATAATACTTGGAACAAAATGCCAGTTATAGTTGTATTAAACCAGCACAGAATTTTGTAGATAATTGTCAGATTATCTACTCCAGGTGATTACCATCCTATTAGATGCATTTAGGAATAGGTGTTAACGCATTTATCATTATACTGTACAGTTTGATGTTTTTTAATGGATTTTAGTCTTCGAAAATATTCCATACTTCCAAAACTATTTCCTAAGAGGCTTTTATTTATTTTATATTTTAATATAAAATAAGTAGTTGCCAGAACTATTACAATTCTGAAAACTGCTTCTAAATATTTGATAAATGTTTTAATGTCTTTTGTGTTGTAACAAAATTCTACTGCTTAAAAGTAGAAGTTAGTACTTCTACATTCAAAACATTTCTTTTAATACTATGATGGTTAGCTATTACTAAATAATGTGGATTTTTTTAGTTATTATCTTTTGAATAAGTATAGAAAAGGATTAAAGTATAATTAAAATTAGAGTGATGATAAACAATTACAAAATATGTTATTGTTTGCATGATAATTATTTGATCCAGTAGTCATTACCATTCATTTAACCGTTTTTTCACATTTTCAAAACCATATTACATTAATTTATTGTGCAAAACTTCGTATAATATTAATATTTTCTGTTTCACAAAAAATGAAAGGGAAAGCTGTAAAATATCATTTATTTCAGATTTGTATGATTTGAAGATTTCATTATCTTTAAAAGATATTTTCTAAGTTGAATTGTGGTATGTAACTTTCACTTTTGTATAGTGCAACTGAAAATACATGTAATAAATACCTGACAATACAGGGGTTGGACAAAATTATTGACACCCACTTTGCAATTTTCACCAAAAAAAATACAGAAACTACTACAAAATATGTAAAATGATATTGACTACTTGTAACGTGTTACAGCACACATTTTTGCTGAAAAATATAGTGCCTCCTGTTATTATATGTTATACAGACTTGATTAAAGAGTTTTTAAAAAAACCCGTTTTGGAGCACCCTGATCTAAAATTCTATAAAAGAACGAACATTTATGTAGAATATTTAATATAAAAATAAAAATCTGTTCTTGCGGTTAATCTAAAATCTTTTTGTATTAAAATAATTATTCTTTACATATTGTAGTAGTTTATTAGAAATGTTAAAAAAAAAAAATAATTGCAAAGTGTGTCAATAATTTCGTCCATCCCTATAACTCAAAAAGGTATTTATGCTGTTTAGATTTGTGTACATAAGGCAAAATCTACATTAAATATATGTCTTTAAAATTCTTTAAAATGTAAATACATTTTTTGTCCAAAAATTGCATTTATCTTTATATCATATGTCAACCAGATAACATAGCAATCAATTGTTTAAGAAATTATGTTTGTAAGAAGTAAAACATAAAATATGTTTTGTTAATTCACAAGGATAAACATTTTAAGAATTTTTTTAAAGTAACATTTAATAGAAAATTTAATAATATTATTATAAACATATATTTGCTTCCAAAATTGTGAATAACCTTTTTTCACCAAAAATTAGTTACGAATGACTTCCATGATCATTTTTAATGGAACAGGCAGCTCAAAAATTATTTTCAGGAATATATATTCTGAAATTTACAATCGTTTTTCTGTTTTATTTTTAATGAATGTTGTCATTGACTGAATTTTTTTTACAATGAAACCTCTTTTAACGAACAATCCACAATTTTTCCCAAATCGACAAGCTCAACTATTAAAACATAAAATTTCTAAAAATGAAATAGGGAGCTCTAAAATGTTCTAAATTGTTTTCTTGATTTTGAAAAAGAATCTAAAGTTTTCTCATAAGCATCTACGGAAATCTATTAAAACTGTCGTTAATATATATTTTTAGAACATATATTAAAAAAAGCAATTCAAGTTTTGTGTGGGTTCTATGTTAACCAGACCTATTCATGCAGCTAAATATTGTACTTATCCAGACTGCATAAAAAACAAAAGAAAGCAACTTAATTGTATTTTAAGTGGTTTATATAATTATCTTTCATTAAGCCATAAAAATGTCTATATTTATTTATTAAATACATACTATTACACTAATTTTTATGTATTACTTTTGAAAAATTTCTAACATAAATGCTACTAAATAAATAATATACATTTGTTAATTATCCTGCTATTTTTACCCAACTGGTTTAATTCTTGTACCACAATTAGACATGTTAATTGAGGCTTCACTGTACTATTAAAAGTATTCTCAAAATCTCTCAGCTTGTAGTTAGGTCTATTGTATTTGCCAAATATTGAATGTTCTCTCCTGACTAAAAATGAATGTCTATGAAAGAAGTGTATGATAATAATTATTAAAGTAACGCTATTCCATAGTCTAGAATAGTTTTAGCGGTCTATTGCTCATAGTTCATATTATATGCAACATATAGGTTCCCACAGTCGACCTTCAATTACTGAGTTTTCCCTTTAAATACAGTGCAAATTTAATGAATTAGTCATGTTTAATTGAAATGTATATTTTCGTAGGTAAAAAGTATAGAATGAAAACAAAAACACTTATAAAGAAAGAAATAAAACATTAAAGCAAATCTGGTGCACATAAAATAACCTTATAAAGACCCTTAAGCATTTTGTGGGAACCTGTGTATGTTCTTTTTGTGAAAATCGAAAATCCTTTGCTGACTTTTCTGATAGAAAAGCAATCTGTGGCCTTGGAAAGTCCCATTTGCTCCGAAAATGGGCCTAGTTTCTTTACCTCTAACTTGTAGATGAAAAACTGATTGCAGCAAAAGAAAAATTGTATAGCATGGCATGCATTTGTATAGATTTGTAAATTGTAGATACTTTTAAAGAGTAAGTCTAAATGCAAAATTCCAAGCCCAGGTTTGAAATGTTTGTTTATAAGGGAATATTCCACATTGTGTGTGTTTCTATACGTCTTTCTATTTTCTCATACTTACATATTTGAGACTATTGGATTTCTATTACAGAGTAACATTCTAACATTTTTTAAGATTATTTTTATTTGAAATCCTATAATGTTTCCTCAACATATTGTTGTTTATTCTCTTGGAATTAGTTTTGAATTTAATTCTTCTTTATGTGCTTTTTTTATTACCAAAGTGTGAGTCTGATATTACCAACCATTCAAAGCTCATTTTTAAATTAAACTTTAGGTAATATTTTTAATTTTATATATAAAAAAGCTAAATACTACAAGATATATGTAGCACTTTTTAAAAAAAAGTATTGTTATCAAAGTATACTGGGTCTAAAGCTGCCCTTAGAAGATATTCCGATTTAAATATTTCTGAATTAGGTACAAAATCAATTTTAGAATTGTTTTTATGTATATTTTGTACTTTTGTAGATATATTTTAGACTTTTCTTTTTAATTTAAAACTTATCCTATTATATTTTGACACTAGAAATACTCTAAATATTATTTTTATGGATATTTTTAAGTTTTGTTCATTTACATTTGAAGTTATTATTATTTTTAAATTAAAGAAAAAAGGTTTGCATTGTAAATTATTACATTAATTTTACTATAGTAAAGTTTCATGAAAAAATTCAATTAGTGGTGGAAATTTTTTTATAAAAGTGTAGTATGTAAAAGTTATGATACAGAATGGGCCATTTCCATTCTACAAATTTCGTCACTCCTGAGTGTTTCATAGCTGTAAACTATAAATAAGTGCAATAAATAGAATTTCGTTGTCTATATTTGTTGTGTTTAAGATTTTTAAATTTCATTTATTCACTATCATTTCCAAAAGTATGCAACAAAACTAAATAATTCTTAATTTATGAGTGAGTTTGTTTAACAACAAGAAGACTAATTGTAAAAAGTAAAACATTTAACAGCAGTATATATTTACTATTACTTATAGCATGTGACAAAATTAATTTACAAAGCTTCATACTTTTTTTTTTATCTTACCACTCAATCCATTAATTTTGATATTTTACAAAAAAAATGGATTGCGTGAAATTACGTAGTAAACGTTATCTCATATTCAAATATTTTGCTTCTATTTCTTCAGGGTGAAGAGGTGATGATTTCTGTAAAAAAAAGCAAAAAGAAAAATGTAAATATATGATTATATATTTTTAGTTCTAGAGATTACGACTATGTGAAATGTATCAGGTTTCATTCATAAGAATTATATATTTTTTTTATAAATTTATGTAACCGTTCTAATTACGTGCACATTAGAAAAATATCTACAAAATCATTTTTCAACTTTCAACATAGAAACCAGTTGTACAATACCGTTGATTAGTGATACTTCGGAAGGATTATAAATTCTTCTATGCTAACTTTTTCTTTTACTTATATATGTCACTTAAATTTCAAGCCAATATAATTGTGTTATCACTGCTAAAAGAAACCCAGCCACAATATAGTAAGAAGCGTATTAAGTGAGAAGTCATTACGGGAGTTATTGTTAGAAACTGTATATAACATATAAATTGTCTAAATCTGTATATTAAGTTAGCGCTTGGAGGACCTATTATTTCCAAACTTCTACTCTGGGTTATATTTCCTTCACATTTTAAATTTTCAAGATATCTTACAAAGGTAAATTAATTTTATTTTTCTTTTGTGGATCTTTTTGAGTAGAAATATCTGAAACTACTTGGTAATTGACAGACAGCAGTGGTAAGTCACATCCATTACCAGTAGCTCTTTTGATATCCGAATCAGAAACTCTCCGCTTTAAGTCTCCATAATCATCAGATTGGCTTACTCCTGACTTCTTCAGCCTCAATTTTGGACTGCTTTTCAGGCTATGATGCTTCACCAAAGCCTTTGATTCTTTCTTCGATTTCTGAGACTTTCGCTTCTGCGAAACTGGGCTTATTGCCGACTCTGATGGTTTCTCCTCTGCAATCTTCAGTGCTTCGGTGACACTCTCACAAAGTTTCTGCAATCGCAATGCGCTTGGTTCTTGGGACATCACTGCGGACATCTGGTTAGTTGTAGCTGGTGGACGTTTCGGTAAAGATGGGGGCATAGGAGGTACATATTCACCAGGTGGTTCGACCACTTCTTCGTAAACTGTGCATGACCTAGCTTCCCTTGATTGGTGGGAATCTATATTTTCGTACAAATGTTCATACATTTCTCCAGGGGAGTCGTCAGATTCTGCTTCAGTTCCTTTGGCATTTGATCTTTCGTCTGCAACAACGGAATCAATGCAAATCTGACCTGTCTTTGCTTTTGCGAAGGTTGTTGACGACAGGCTTGCATCCAAGAATGCCTCGGGAATGTTCAAAGAAGCTGTTCCGTTACACTTTTCGTCTTTTTCTGAGCCGCTATGAATGTCACTTCCCATTTGTGAAACTACTTTTAACTTGTCAGCGTCTTGGGGTTTCTGTATAAGGGTATATTCGGAAGCAGTTTCAGATACACTGTTTGTTTCAGTGGATTGTATAGCTGATAGAGAATTACTATCTCTTGGATCCTCCTTCGTGCCGTGTGAAACGCAACGAATCCATTCAATTGCTTTCACTACATCACTACAATAAAATCTCAATAATCTCTTATCGTCTTTATAGCTGTAAGACAAAAGTTTTATAAATACTACATGAATTTAACTTGATTTACTAAAAGATAATCATAAAATGTTTCAGATGAATGGTTTTTCTTATAATTCATTAATACTTTTACAAATTAATATCAATTGCTAAACATGTTAACAAAAATTAACACTTTTGTTACGTAGTATTTTCCTCAACATTTAGTATTTAAAAAAAAACTTATTATTCTATAAGTAAAAATTCTAAACATAATTAATTCCAATTCTTTACAATACATATCAAATTATTAAAAAAGTTGTTCATTTTTTTTGACTAAAACAAATTAAATACTTTTTCTTGCATTGAAAACTACATATAAAGTAGAGATCCGTACAAATGTCTCAAAATTTATCATACCTGCGTACAGTTATTTGAAAAACTCCTGCAGTATTGCCTTTTCCAGCTGTTCTTATAAGACGCACGTCTAGGATGTCTTTCAAATTCCATCTCATCTGTATTCCTCGCCAATGAGGATGGATGAGGCAAAGTGCGTCTTCAGATGTCTGCACTATGCGTCCATATGCGCCTACTAGACCTGAGGTGAAACTTCTTTCGTCTTCGATCAAAGATACTTCAGGAGTATATTCTGAACAAATGTAAAACAATGAATACCTTATAAACAGTTTTGGCAACAAAATATTATTGTTAAGTTTTCTTTAAATACAAAAATTAGCTTTTATCATCCTTTTTATGCACAGTCACTGAATTTTTCGAAGCTAAAAGCTTTTCACTTTATATTACAAAATAATTCAAAAGTATTCATTAGGTTAAACGTGTAACTATTCAGAAAATATCTTCGACTTTGCGCAAGAAACATGAGAGTGAAGAAAACAACCTAATTATTGGCGCAAATGGTTTATTTGGTGAAAATTGTACATGTTTCGGTAAGATCGAGGCTCACCATCTTCAGCAATGTACACAAACAAACTACCAGTGAACGCGATGGCTAGAAGCTGTGTAATATGATATGATCACTGTCAGTTTGTTTGTGTACATTGCTGAAGATGGTGAGCCTCGATCTTACCGAAACATGTACAATTTTCACCAAATAAACCATTTGCGCCAATATTTACGTTGTTTTCTTCACTCTCAACGTGTAACTAGTTAAAAATAGCTAGAAGCTAAGCGGAAATGTGTTTTTTTTTTCTATAAAAGTTTCGAAACATTGCAAAATGTACGCACAAATTTGAAAAGTTTAATTTCAGATTTTGTATCACGTGTGAATTTGAGATAACTTAAAAGCAATCTTGATGAGACTAGGATAGTAAATAAAATCTTATATTTTTCTTACAACCTTTTTTGGGGGGCTCAAAGTTTGTATACCCGGCCGTCTAAATTTTTGTTTGATATTGAATGAATTTAACAACAATCCTGCTTACCGGTATGAGTGGAAGGTGGCACCATAATCGGTGGCCACATCCCATTCCTGATGCGGGCCATCCAAATCTGAGTGTCCTCCTCTGTCTTGGCAGCCAGATACAGTAAGAGGGTGCTTCCAGAAGACATGCCCCATGTCTTCAAAGGCCTGGAACCGGACCTGCATCTAAAAAGTTTGAGGCCGTCGCGTGAGGCCTTGATGTGCTTTTTCGAGAACAGCTGGTCTTCCTTGGTTTGCGATATCAAGAGTGTGAGGTGGGGTTCGCCCCTGACCCCTACCGGGATGACAGCAGTGGCAGATACCCATTGACGTCTCCATGCCTGAAAGATACCGTTGCTTCTGTTTACATATTATGGTAAATCACACCACACTAAACTTTTAAAAAAAGAACACTATACTGACGTATAGTCGGGTAAAAAGGAACGTGTCTAATGGAATATCGTTAGGTTAATGATTTAAGTAGTTAACAGCGACTACCAAGTTTAAACCATGCCATTTGTTGCTATAAAAGCTAAATGAACTTATATTAAATCTTTAAAAAATATCTTTTAAGACTAAGTTTTAAGTGTCCTTTGAGGTTTCCAACTTATATTTTCTATGCGTCTCCTCATTTTCAGCAATGCAGTTTTTTTCCTTAATATAGACATGTTATATGTTTTTAATAGATGAAACAAAGTTATAGGTACACTATGCTTCTAAAAGGAATTAGCATGTGACTAAAGAAAGTTATAAAATACCCATTTTAAGATCGTACCTTATTAAATATTCTTTCTGGACTATCCGGGGGAGTCTTTATATCCAAAAATCCCTCCACTAATAACTCATACCTAGAACCAACAGACATTATCCACACAAACACACAAAAAAATACATGTTGGCACCGAATATCTTTATGAGACGTACTTCTATCAGATTCTAGCTGATAAGGGTCATTGTTAGAACAAAGCTTTGTTTTGCGATAATATTTGGACAAAAAGGAGTGAAAACATTATTGAATGTTAATATCGTATTTGGATAGTTATAATAAACGGCGTAAAAGAAGTTGGTCAATTTTTTTAACCATATACAATTCATTTAAATCAGGAAGATTAACACTTTTGTTTTGCCATAATACTGGTTGAGAGCGATATTTAACATTGTATTTTGCTTTAATTTTAATACCATTTTTTAAATATTTAATGTTGAAAAAAGCCATTTTATTCTTTTATATTTTTTTCTTTTATATTCTCTTCCTATCTATAGAACTATTTTTTAACCTACTATCCTTTCTTTTTAAATTCTAAAGAATTCACACACAAAAAATGGAAAGTTCGTATTGACATAGCGGATATTTACGTCAGTCTGTCTGCATCCCCATTCCAAATTCTGTTCTAACCGTCCAATTTCAATATTTTTAGTTAGAAATATATGATATCACAGACACTTCCTTCGCACTTTTTGTCCATCTGTCTGTGCGCTTTTTTTTGTCCGTCTGCCCATCTGTCTTTTAATGGTTTGTTTCACTTTCTGTTAACTCCCGTCTCCTAACGGTCCAATATTTAAAAATATTTTCCTTTTGTTTGAAAGATTTGACATCAGATAACTATCTTTTATACTTTTGCCCGTCTGGCTATCCGTATTATAAGAACTTCTGCAAGTATTAAAGTAACAAAGAAAGTAGGATTTTTTCTAGTTCTTTCAGAACTTCTTATTTAATTTTAGGTATGAAAAGAGAATATTTCATAGTCAAATAAAACAAAAAATATAATTTTTATATTCAATTATACAGGGTGTCAGTAAAAGAATGTCCGAGTTCTGTTACCCTGGCCGCCTCGTTCACCTGACATCACGCTTTGTGATTTCTTCCTTTGGGGCTTCGTCAAAGATCGGGTCTACGTTCCACTCCTACCCCACGATTTACCAACCTTGAAAGGTAGAATTGCACAGGCTGTTGCTTCCATTACTCCGGACTTGCTGCAGACAGTATGGGAAGAATTGCATTTTCGTTTGGATGTGTGCCGTATCACTAAAGGCGCACACATTGAGCACTTATAGGAAAAGCTGGGTTAGTTTTCCTTCAATATCATGTATAATTTGTTATAATTAGTATAAAATAAACTCATGTAATATACCATTAAAACTCGGACATTCTTTTACGGACACCCTGTATTGATCGAAATGTAAAATGTCTTATTAATAATTGCATTGCACATATGCATTCGGTTATATTGAACCGTAGAATATGCCATAATTGTATGTGGCAGCGTAGATCTGGTCTGATATATTTTGAAAAGAAAAAAAGTTCTAGAATTATTTCTAACAAGATCTCAATCCCACATGTGCTACTTTCTATTTCGGTCTTGTGAGACATAAAGAAAAAGGTACTTGTTTGGAATGAAGATAGCTGCCAACAATTGGGAGGAGTTGGGGATTGGAGCAGACGAGAGCTATTTAGGGAATATTTCTTTTTGTTTTGAGGAGAAAAAAAAAGTTTTCTGTGATTTGTAAAAAGTGTGCTTAATTCATGGTAAACAACTTAACAATTGTCTGAAAAACAGTTCAACTGTTTATGCAAAAGAATATAATTTCTTTTAAGAAATTACATGTTGAAGTTGATAAACAGTTTGAATATGTATGCAAATCTTTAATAAATGAAGAGGGAGGGAATCCACATTACTTTATTTATTTATTTACTACTACCATATAGAACAAGTCCATTTACAGGTAGAGGACTAAAACAAGATAGATCACAAATACAAAAAACTAAAAGGGAACATAAAAAGAAAAACAAGGAATAAAAATATTAAAATACAAAAAGCCAGTAAGGTCAATTATAAAATATGAATAAAACAGAGAATCCAGCAAAAAGTGTACAAAAAGAAAAAAAATTAATAGGACAAGATAGCATATTTTCTGAAACTCAATATAAGATATACTCAGTATACAGACAAATACAATTAGACAAATAAGGAAATGATGTCACATTTTAACTTAAGAAAAGTATAAAAGAAAATATCGATATGAGAGGGCATATTATTTACTAGGTCAATGAAATGAGAAATAGATTGGTTATTAAGATAATTTTTTAAATAGTGAGTTTTACTTAAGACAATTTTATTACGGGTATAATGTGTTTAGGAGCATAGAAATTTAGTAATGGTACTAATGACGGACAATCAATGTTATTATTTAAAATATCGTTAAAAAATTTAAAAACACACACTGATCTACGACATTCGAGTGTACATTTCTGTAAACTAGAGGAATAAAAATGATTATTAGATTTAAAAGAAATATAGCGGATAAACTTATTTTAAATTTTTTCTATGGTTACCTTTAAAGCTTTATTGTAAGGATTCCAAATAACACAATTATATTCTAAAATTGGACGAACTAAGGAGTTAAAAAGACTAAACACTAGAGAAATATCAGTAAAATTACAAGTAGTTCGTTTTAACATTCCCAGTTTTATATTAGCATTTTTTGTAATGTGTTGAACATGTAGTTTAAAAGTAAAATTAGATTCGTACATTACACCAAGGTCTTTTATAAATGTAGTTCTAGAAATTAAAAAATCGTTTATAGTATAATTGCTCAATATAGGATTGAGTTTTCTAGTAAAAGAAACAACAAAGCACTTATCAATATTAAGAAAAAGCTTATTTTGTTGGCACCAGTTATTAAGTTTGTTGAGTTCAAACTGCAGAATATCACAATCATCAATAGAAGATATACACCTAAAATTTTTTAAATCATCAGCAAATAATAAACAAGATTGAAAATTTGTTACAATATCATTAATAAACAAATTAAAAAGCATTAGCCCCAGTATTGACCCCTGAGGTACCCCAGAAGTACCAAAAAAAGCTTTGGATAATGCAAATTTATATATGACATAGAGGTCTGTGTGATAAATAGGAACGTAACCATGTTAGAAGGTTGTAATCAAAACCTATTTTTAGGAATTTAGTTAACAAAATTTCAAAATTTACAGTATCAAAGGCTTTTGAAAAATCAGTATAAATAACATCAAGTTGTTGATTAGTTTTTAACGCATTAGATATAGCATTGTTTAGGCATAAAAGATTAGTTGCAGTAGATCTCTTTTTTATAAAACCATGTTGATCTGACGAAATGAGATGATAAATTTGAGGAGATAACTTGTTACATACAACAGATTCAAAAACTTCAGCAAAACTGGAAAGGATGGCAATTGGTCTATAATTCTTGATATCCGATTTGTTACCTTTTTTATAAACAGGAATAATTTTTGTAGATTTCCAAATATCAGGGAAAATGCCAGTACTTAACGAAAGGTTAAATAATATAAGTAAAGGATATATAAAGCTATCAATATTTGCTTTAATAACAAAAGGAGGAATTAAATCAAGGCCTGTCGAACTGAAACCTTTTAGCTTTTTAATGCTATCCTCTATGTCAGTATGAGATATATGATGTACTTTAACCAAATCAATAGAGTTTATACTTATAATAGAATCATTATTGTGCCTAATATCACCATTAGTAGAACTTGTGGTAAACACTTGAAAAATACTCTCTATAAGCTTCAGAGACATCATCGTCGTTAGAAAGTTCAAAACCATTCCAATATATTTGATTAGTAGTACACGATTGATTTTTGTTTCTATAATAGGACCAAAAAGTTTTAAAGTTCAATTTCAAAGATTTTTCAATAAGTCCGTATAGCTCTTGCGAGCAGTACGAATGTCATATTTAATTATTTTTCTAATAGATTTGAAACATTCAAGATCATGCAAACTATTAGACTTTTTAAACTTGCGCAAGAGAGAATTTTTCAAATTAATATTGTTTATAATCATTTTGTTAAACCAAATTGGATATTTCCTTTTGTAAGAAATAGTTTTCGGAACACAAACATCAAAAAAATCATATAAAAGAGTATAGAAATTATCTAAGGCAGAATTGATGCAAACATATTGGTTTAAGACACTCCAATTAACCAGAGATAAGAGAGTAAACAATAAAGTAAAGTCTGCTCTTCTAAAATTATACGTTTCGATTAAAGGGTTTTTAGAATTTGGAATACGATTTAATGATTTATGGGTATTATATAAGTTAACTAGTAATGCCGTATGGTAATTATCATTGGTACAAATAGGAATAATTGGCTTTGTTACAGTCACACTATAATGAGCAAGATTAACTAAAACCAAATCCAACATTTTATTCATATGATTTTCAATAAAGTTGCATTGTTTTAAATTATGTAAATATAGAAAACAGATAAAATCATGCGTAAGTAAAGTATTATCAACAGAGCTATTATTTTTCCAATTTATCGAAGGTAAATTAAATGTAACCAATTTATGTAACCAAAACTAGTATACAGAATGTACATATATTTTGCATCTTAAGTTGATTATCTATACAAATGCAAAAAGATGCATGTACTTTGAAACTATGCCTTGTAAATTTGTTATAGAATTTTTAGTTAAAAAGTCATTTTTAGTCATAAAGACGTTTGTTCTATACGAAAAAAATTAATGCATATAAAGAACGTTTAAAAAATGTTTTTAACGCCTTTCATCGTCTTATATTGACTTACAATGTGTGATTTTATTTATTTTTATATATCTACGAAGTGGCGACAACCAATTGTTTGCCGTATGGATTTCCAGATTTACCACGCTATTACTATTACGAGACAGTTACTATGGTATAGTAACTAGGTTTTTTAGTTTGTTCTTTGCAAATTTTTTTTTCAATATTTCTATTCGATGCTAAACGTTGAAAACAACTTAACTTTTTAGGCTTTTAAATAAGTCAGTAAGCTAATCAATCATAAAATATCTTAAAATTATCTTTTATTTGCCAATATTTAAGAGTCTATTGACATAAAATACGCTTGAACTTTAATATAAAATACTTTTTAAATATATAATTTTAAACTAGTTTCAAAAAATGACATAAATATATTATGTCTGAATAGTATTCGATCGCGTTTGAATTCGTAAAAACTTTTGCACTCTGCTAATTGCATTTTTTTTCACTGCAATAAAACTATACTCGCAGTGAAACACGTTTTACAGTTTCACACATTCCAGTTTTCGGATGACTTACTTAACAGATTTCCTTTCCACTCTTTGGTCCCACGTTTATTTTTTCACGAATATGAAGAAAATACATTTTTTCGTTAAGTAGGGATTTTTTAGATTCATCACACTGATATTTTCATATATTTCAAAAATAGTAATGTTTTGATAAAGTCCTCCTAGATGGCGACACTACAAAAAGAACGTATCGTTATTAACCCTTACATTGAAACATTCATTGAGAAATTGATGCTTTATGTTGACAGTCTCATAAAAAAAGGCTTTGAATTGTTTTTTTTTAATTTGTTAATAAGTAAATATATCTAATTAGCGAAATTATTTAAAATTTTAAATTAAAATAATTCGAATTTCAACTTAAATTACAACGAAATTAAGTTTTGCGTGTGCCACTGTAAAAATCGGGAGCATAAAAATCATGAAGGTCAAAAAGTCTTTGGAATATTCCTTGATATAAGTTATTTTTCAATTCATTAATTTTAAAGTGTGATGACATAGGCCTAAAAAAGGCATAGGAAAATGGTTCGTTATTGTCGTCCAATACCTTTGAAAGTCACCATTAGCTACCATTATTCATTGACTATCAACTGGTGTTTGGTGTTAATGTTGATTAATTAATAAAACTAAACTCCTCGGCCCTGCAGCCCGTTAGTGAGCCAAGGCCTGCCATACCCATTTCAGCTTTCGGTACCAAGTGGTGCAAACATATGTCCTGGTTTTTAAGTCAACCTGAAGCGGAACTCCCAGTGTCTAGTTCCCAAGCATGCTTGGTCCTCATTTCTTCGACTCACTTCTTCGCTTTCTTCGACTTTTAAGGGATGAAAGAATGAATTAAACTCGCCCAATCCGGATCTCGATCCCCGGACCTGTGGCATGGCAATGCGAAGCACTACAACTATGCCACGATTAATTAATTGATTAATCGATTGCTAATGATTAATTAATGCATTGATTAATTTTAAAACATTGTTGTAATTAAATAATTTGTTATCATTTAATCAACTCGATAACTTAGTTCACCTATTAACCAATTATATCTCCACCAATAGCACAAACACCATCTAGACATTCCTCATATATTTATCCATGCGGTTCAGAGTCGGAATCCGAACAGAATGCCTCTGTCTGTTTCGCGTTTCTTGGCAGCTGTTATTGTGAGGGCGCCACGCGGTTCAGTGCACCCCTCCACGCGGACAAAGATCGTTCGCCTCTTTCTCTCGTTATTACTAAAACAGTGTTGGCAACATGAGTGTGGTGTCCAGGATCCTCAAGGCAGCCGAGGCCGAAGCCGGACTGCACTATAGGAATCCGGTAAGTCCAGCCCGCTAGCCGGATTTTTGTAACGTAATCTTATTTTATGTTGTGTAAAAAAAAGTTTTTTCGTGTTCTTTCCATGTTTCCAATTCTCATACAGAGAATTGGTGACATGGTAACCACGTGTGAATTTTTTTTCTTTTATTCTCCGAGAATTAAACCCAGGTGCGCCTTCCAAACAAAAATCCTTAACGATTGCGTTGGGTGCCTACTCAGGCGTCGGCTCGTCACTTGACTGTGATTCTAAATCACGACGCCCTTCACCAATAGTCCTCGTGTAGCTCTAGTGCGACGATAATTCAAATTAACCTTACCGAGAATTAAACCTTATTTCACAAAATTTATTCTATAGATGCTTTTATTTTATTATATTCAGGCTAAAAGACTAAATTACTTATGCAGAAATACGCGTTATTTGCTTATACTGAAATGCGTTATTAATTTAAATGGTAAGTCAATAATATTTTGGACAGTGTACGTAAGAATTTGGCGTTTTTAGCATTTGCACAAAAGTATAGCTGTTCTGGATTTTGGTATCTTCATACAAATATACTCCACTGAAATTAACCATATTTTTTTATAGGATTCTGATGATCCCGTTTTTTTTAATTATTTTTTTAAAACTTTTTTTGCTGATAATTATTTGCACTATTGATGGGATTTATGCTGACTAGTAAAGCCTTTTGCCTCGATCTTCAGTAAAAATTTTTGATTGAGAACAAATATATATAATCCCTGAATATTTGCATAGTGTTTAGATACGTGGGGTAGCAGTCATTGACTCATTATGAATTTATTAGAAGATTTTATGTCCAAAAGTTCCATTAATGTAATACAAAGCAGAGGGTTGTATGTTCAAAATATTTTGTTTGTTTCATTTAAAACAGTTTAAAATATTGTGTTTTTTATTACTTTTTAATCTTTTCATATTTTTAATATTTGTATTTTTCATTTTTTGTTCTATTCAAATTATATTTAAAATTGCCTTCGTTTTAAAATATTCATATTGAAATACAGTAGAACCTCGATTATCCGATCTAATTGGGACCGGAGGTAGGTCGGATAATCAAAAATTCCGGATAATAGAGAATTTTCATCAAATAGTAAAACTTATAGTGCAGGGGAGCGCCGAAAGTCCGCGGACCTCGATGTCCGGAAATCCGCGTTGGTTTTGCTGCTGTAAACATTGAATTTTAGTTTTATCTCTGGAATTGAGATTTCGTAGCAAAGTGCTAAAACATCATTTTTAGCCTACTTTTCTTTTTTAATTCGAAAGAATTAAAAAAATGAAAAAGTAGGTATTGACATGCGGTCGATGTCCGTCTGTCTGTCCGTACCCCCTTCCAAAATCGGTTCTATCCATCGGATCTTAAAAATTCTTTTTTTGTTAGAAAGCTATGACCTCAGATACCCAACTTTCATACTTTTTGTCCGTCTGTCTGTACGTCCGGACGGACATAAATCTACTATCTTTCGGCGAATTTGCCATTGAATTAGCATTGAAATTCAATTTTGAGTCATTTAAATCACTGTTGCCAAATCAACAATGGCATGAGAAACTTTATTTATTTAAACATATTTGAAGCAAAATAATATTTTCATGAATCAGTTTGGAATGACGTCATAAAATGTAGCACAATTTGATTCTTTGATTATTCATTATTTATCTACCAAGAAAGCGGCAAGGCATATACTTTTGCATGCAATTATGCTTAGTTTTAATTTACATTTCTTTTTTAATGCAGTTAGGAGTAGTTTCATTACTTTTGTTATTAATAAATATTTAATTATTCTTCGAAATACAAATAAATCACGAGCAGATGATAAATAATATTTAATTAATTTGCGAAAGAATATTAAGGAAAATAGTTGATTTTGGCTTTTAGAAGTTTAAATTATAGCTGGGTGCTGTGTTTCGATTTTTTTTCTAATGTGTATAAATCTAGTGTAGAAACGGCTGTTGATGATATTTACTTTAGGAACCTAGTTTTTTTTTCCCGATTATAACTTCAGTAAGTATTTAAGTAACAAGAAAGTAGGCTATTTTAGTTCTTTATGAACTTCTTGTTAATTTTTGAGTGGAGTTTTAGGAAAAGAATTTATTTTTTATAGTAGATATTGTTTCGAGATTCATAGTTTTTGAAAATTCCCGAAATTTCTCTAAAATTTAGAATTGCTAAAAATTCACTTTTGCTTATTTAGTTACCGAAGTTTTGCTACCTTAAAATCACCGCACTTTCCCGATTTCATAAACACCGCAATTTCCCGATGTCCTAAGCGGAATAACGCGAATAATTCCAATTTCAGAATCGCCGGAGTTTCCCGATTTTTTTAATCGCGGAACTTTGCGGTTTTAGTAATGCTAGAGATTCGCTTTTTTGAATCTCCGTAGATTTCTGAGACTGACGCCTTTGTTGGAGAAATTTTTTGATGTTGACTTGGAGACGGTCGGTTAAGAGAGAGTTCCGGATAAAAGAGGGACTGATTATCGAGGTTCCACTGTATAATCTTATTTTTTTTATTTTTCATTCACACTTAATATTTTGTGTTAATAACTTATTTGTACAAAATTAACTTAAATAGCTCATACTTTTTATATTCTAGTTTTGATTAATAAAGTAGTTTTGCAATAAAATAATATCGGCGTTTCGACGTTGGTTAGGCTTTCAAACTGCTGTCAATTTCTTTTTTTTTTAAATAATACGTAGTTAAAGGTTTTTGTACGCTCAACTCAGTAACTCGACACCTCTTATCGGGTAAAGGCCTACACCATTTCAGCTTTCCTGACCAAAAGTTTTGGGGTGCAAAGCATGTCCCAATTAGGTGGTCAACCTTATGCGGAACACCCAATGTTTATATTAATAATATTTTTTGTTTTAATATTTATTATTTGAATTTAAGTTTATTTAATAAATTACAGAATTATTTTGTAAATTACAGAAAAATAAGGAAGTACATATTTTGGTTAACCAAAGTATTCTGGTGTACTAAGTACTAGCCAGCAAAAAAAAAGCAATAATGTGATGTTTTAGTAAAGAATAGTTTCATTTTTGGTTAAAGTCCAACTTAATAAAAAATAATTCATAGTAAAAATATAGTTATGTATGTAACCATTTTTTAAACGAGTTGAATAAATTATTTCACGAGTGCAATAAATTAAAGAGTTTTAAAAGACTATTTTCCACTTGTCATACAGTATTTTTTTTATAATTACGTGCAAAAGTATGTGTTAGATTGCATTGGATATTAGATGCCAAATAATGAATTTTTTGCCAATCAGAAAGCCACCGAATAAAATATCACGCCTAAACCTAGAATTCTCCACGAATAAGATGCTCTTGTTTACTTTGTTGCACTAGTGCGTACTAACTTTTTTAAACACAATTGCGTTAAAAATATTAATTTTGAGATGACTCTTGATTTGATAAATTCTTATTTCTTTTGCACAATTGTCATATAAAGCAATTTTTGCTTGTTTATATCTTGAAAAGAATGATTTTTGTACAACGATTACAAAAACCATTTACATTTTTTTGTTTGTGGGAAATATTCTAAAAATATTTTTTTTAAATGTGACTTAATATATAATTACATTTTTAAAAACATCAATTTATCACAACGAAAAATACTTAGCACATATTTATTAAACTATACCAAAAGTTATAATTAAACCACATATATAAACGACTTTTATTAAACAAACCAGACATACTAAAAATTAGCGCAACAACAGATGGAAGCATGCCCTTTGGCTCTAATAAAAACTTTTTCAAGGGTAAAATGAATATATTAACGCATTTTAAAATTTATTTTGGGAAATAAATAATGAAACAATACTCTCTTTGCGGAACAAGTTTCGAAAGACTTTGGTTAATTGCCAATAACTGCCATCTATTTCACGTTTCTGGATTTAGCTATGTACATTCTATATTTTCTTTTCTGCATAGTTGTCAGCTGCTTGTCAAAATAACCAGTTGAAGTAATAAGATGCCTTGGCAAATAAATAGACTTATAGTAACATTTTAACTCAGAAACTGTCGCATAGATGTCACTACGAGTTCACCATATCGTAAACAAAGAAGGACAGTTTGAATCTTTTAATTATAATTTTTTTAATGAAAAGTTTTATAAATAAATCTTTAAATCCAAAATAACAAACACTGAGAAAAATTGATAGAGCTAATAGAATTTCACATTAAACTGTAGATTGTACACTTTGAATTATTCAGTAAAAAATTTAAGATAAGAAAATATTTCATTAAAATTAATTAATTTATTTATTATAACCTAATTCCTACATTCTGAATAAAATTTTAAAAATAAAACTATATACAAAAGTGAAACTAAATGAAAATATACAAATAAACTCATTAAAAAATAATATTAAACTCAGTAAAATTAGTAGTACGCTTAACGGCATTTAGATAAAGCGCGGGGTAAAACCATTTCTGTAGAACATTCAATATATCAAAACTCGAACGTACCACTTTGAGTAAGCTTTCCAGCATTAAAACGAAGCGAGCGGTGAAACAACTTCTACAGAATGTTCTAAATATGTACCACTTTGCGTAAGCTTTCCAGCATTAAAAAGAAGCGAGCGGTAAAACAACTTCTACAGAACGTTCTAAATATGTACCTATGTACCACTTTGCGTAAGCTTTCCAGCATTAAAAAGAAGCACTCGGCAAAACAACTTCTACAGAATGATTTAAATATGTACAGATGGGGGGGGGGGGGGGGGGGATCCACCCCTCGTTACTCGGCTGCTATTCATCAGAATTTTGCGGAAGGTGCCAATTTTCAGGAAATAGCGTAAGGAGTTGAGAACTGTCAACAAAAATTCTATAAGGGATCGTCTACATATAATGCAAGTTAGGATCAAATTTGCCAAATAATTTTTACACGGTCCCTAAAATTGGTTTTTTTTTCAGTTTTTTTACAATAACTCGGCAAATAATTGCTGTTGAATAAAAAACAAATCAAGATTTTGGTTCTACTTGATCAACCTTATCGATTTATGCAAAAAAAATTGGGGTTGCTATTCATATTTTATTATTTCTTATTTAAATATGAATAAAAATATATTAAAAATGAAAAATTGATGAAAACACTTGTATGATTTGTTTTTGGAAGATTAAGAAGTATATAATGAAAAAATCTTTGTTTAATTAAATTTATTTGTGGAGGTATGAATAAAAGTTTGTGAAACTTTTTTAACATTACGAGCGTTCAACTTTGAATGCTTATATCTCAACAAATAATGCAAATTAATTCATTTTCTTTTGGATCTGGGGTATTTTGAAGATGATAAACATTTTTGTATAAAAAAAGTGGGTGTTAACATTGGAATTTTCAAAGTTAGTACTCATTTTATTATGTAGACGACCCCTAATACAATTTCTGTTGCCAGTTCTCAATTCCTTACGCTATTTCCTGAAAATTGACACCTTCCACAAAATTCCCTGATCAATAGCAGTCGAGTAACGAGGGGTAGATCGTTTTCTTCCCCAGCTGTACCACTTTGCGTAAGCTTTCTAGCATTAAAAAGAAGCACTCGGCAAAACAACTTCTACAGAAAGATTTAAATATGTACCACTTTGCGTAAGCTTTCCAGCATTAAAACAAAGCGCGTGATAAAACAATTTCTTCAGAAACGCATGCGGTACTAAACAAGTACCATTTTGCGTAAGCTTTCCAGTATTATGTTATGACAAATCGCATGGTAAAGTAACTTTTACAGATTAATCTATAAAGAAGGAGTGCAAATAGAGAAACATACGGATAAGGTGGAAACCTAAGGTATTTCGACACCAGATTTAGTCACGGAGAAGGTTTTGTTGGAGAGATTTTAATCAATCTTAAGATAACTTTTATTAAACTTAACTCATCAAATAAATAACAGTGTGGGTAACTTGGAAACATGCAAGTGAGAGCAATTTAGAAACATCTACATAGCCCTTAGCAATGCATCTATGGTACAAATGTGTAAATGTCATATTTACGCGTTTTTGTTCAGTAGCCGCAGAAACCCACCAGACGGAAGACAGACTTTTAAAAAAAACGTGGTTTGTTATCTATGATTAAAACTATCAGATTTACTAGGAATATAAGGGTCAATATTATGAAAAGGGCTAATTTACAGATGTGATAAGGCGTTACAGATCTGACGACGAAATTGGTTTATAATATCAATTATCAATCATCGAATAAAAGTTCAAATATAGCTGATAAATATGCTATAACGTCTCAAACACATGTTCACGAAATATTGGTAACGGAATCGTATTTCGGTATCAAATAGAAATTTTTCTAAACGTTACCGATCTGACAGTTACCTATCTGACTAATTTATAAGAAAACTGTTTTTTAGCTTCCACACTACGTTTATAACGTAAAAAGTGGAAGGTTTTATAATCGTTCAGTCCGTCTGTCTGTCCGTCCGTCTGTCTGTCTGTCTGTCACCCACTTTCACAGAAAGAACCACAAGTCCCACAGACAAGTGGGATACGTCATTTTAAAGCAAAAAATCAGATTAGGCTACATTCCAAATTTCATTAAAAAATTTAAACTAGAAGCTTATTTAAAATTTAAATAACTAAAAAAATTTATCTACATTGAAATAACATGCAAATTCTATTTTTATTCATATTTTCACTGTTGTCATCCACAAGTCCCACAGACAAGTGGGATAAGCCATTTTGAAGCAAAAAATCAGATTAGGCTACATGCCAAATTTCATTAAAAAATTTAAACTAGAAGCTTATTTAAAATTAAAATAACTAAAAATTTAATCTACATTGAAATAACATGCAAATTCCATTTTTATTCAATATTTTCACTGTTGCCATTTCGTTAAACGTACGAGAAACTTCTGTTAAAATAAAAATAAACTTTTGAAAAAATATTTATTTATGCGATATAATTCGGTTTGGATTGTTGTATTATCACAATAGAGTTCTTTTAATGGTTCTATATATATGCATGTAGAAAGATGCATAGAGAATTCTAACTTGGCATAAAAAATATGCTAAGTTTCGCTTTTATTTTTAAAGCATCAATTGTACAAATTATAAAATTTTTGAACTGTAAATTAATTTAACAAACTATAAATAAGTGAATTTTCGAAAGAAATGTAAATGGGAAATTGTGGCAAGAAAAATATTAAAAAAGATTACATCATTATTCTTCGAACTTCAAACAAATTTAGCAAACGATAAAGTCTAATTATTAAATCTGAGAAAGAAGATTAATGAAAATAGTTAATTTTGGCGTTTAAAACTTTGAATTACAAATAGCTAAAGGCCCTGTTTTTATTAGAATTAAATCACATTTGCAATTCGCAACAATCGCTCGAGAAACTTTAATTCTTTTAGACAATAAATTAAAATAAATTTATTTTTTCGACATCGATCAGTTTGAAATGACGTCAAATATATTTCACTACGGAATCCTTGTATGTTGATATGAAATGTTTTCATTCTATTTAAAAGCGAGGAATATGACATATTTATTTTTTAAAATATAAATTAATTTTTGCAAACGATAAGTAATAATTATTGAATTTTCGAAATAAAATAAATGAAACTAGCCAAATTTAGCTTGTAAATGTTAAATATAGAATTAATGTTGTGTTTGGCGCGTTTTTTCCTGTTAAACACAAATATGTGGAAGCGAGTTAAGTGACAGATTCTGTTACAAACCTACTTGTTTTATTTCTAGTATTGTCAAAGTGGAAATCACGTTTGCTTCTTCACGTCCAAGAAAACTATCATTTGATACATAAACAAATTATAGATTTCGGTAATTTGTGAAATAGCAGTAACAACGTACTTTAATCTGTAAAGCACGTACATCAAAAGCAATAAATTGTAATTTATCTCTATTATTATATAAAAAATATGTCTATACTCTATATGATTCAATTGATCCTCAAACAACAGCCAACTTCATTAATATTAACTTAAAGGGGGGGGGGGGGGACAAACTTACTAAGTGACAGACACAAAGCAAATCTTTGTTTCCGGAAGAATATAATCGGAAGAAGAGCTCCACGTTTCGTAATGAGTTACGTGCAATGCCATGGTACGCAGTGAAGTTTATTTGGTTGAGCTCCAAAACTACTGCTTCGAATGCATTCCTTAAGAATTCGTCATTTTTGAAAGTAGATCGTCTAGAACAAAGAATCCCCTGCAAAGAATAACTTCAGGAAGTTATAGATTTAAGACACTAGTTGATAATTTACTTAAATGATAATAAAAACAAAAATCTTTGGAAATTAAATACCAACTTTGAAACTTTCTTCATCAAAGAATCATTGAGAAAGTTGATTTAAAGTGAACGCAAAAGAATATTTCTTAATTACAAATTATTTTCCTTCTTTGCCTATGTGGTCATTATTCCATGTATCACACGAAAATAAAAAAATATTTGAAGGGACGAAAATTATTAAGCCTAGAAATACAATTTTTTTTTACCTTTAAACTACAAATCAGAGTAAACATTAATTCCTAGGATTTTTTGCTAGTAAAATAGTTCTGAAAGCAGCAATTTGACTAATTTAGTATTACAAAAAATTGGGTTTTTTCATACCAAAAAAATATTGGGGAGCATGTTAAATTTTATTAAAATTTAGTTTGTGAAAATCAATTTAAATAGTCGTTAATGTCATTGACCATCTTAGAATCATCAAATGAGTTCAAAGTTTATCTGGGGTAAATATCTACCTCGGCTTGTAGCTCATGTTTAAGATACTTTTTTAACTGCGAATCAACCCTCCATTATATTTAGAAAAAAAATTACTTCCGTTTTTTCCCTGACTTTTAATTATGGAATTCTCTTATTTTTCCTGACTATGTTTTGTATATATTCAGAAAAAGTGGCAGCAATTATATTTAACTTTCTTTAAAAATTCACATTTTATCCCAGAGTGTTTTATTTGTTCTACTAATTACAAAAACAGCTGGAACAAGCATCTTTTGAACACAACCCAACAGGTGTTTATTTTCATTTGCTGTGTGGCAATGCTTACAAGGGGAACTGTGACTCAGCCAATATATTTTAGAGGAAACGCGGGAAAAAAAGAAGGGGGGGGGGGGAGGATTTTGTAATCAGGGATGTTGAATAAAAGAATATTCTGCTCTTTAGCATATTCTTTAACATAAACCGCTAGAAAAAATTATTTAATCGGCATATTATTTTAATATCATTGCTTAGATTAAGATTTTTATATTAAAAAAAAAAATTGGATTATTTTGCTGTTGTTTGGTTATAAAAAAAAAACTTACGTTAAAATTTTGGATATGAATAGAATTTATCCTAAACTAACGATTTCGACGAATTTTAACCTATGAATTTCTGTCCTTGAGATAAAATTAAAGATAGTAAAAATATAGTGACTTAAAAAAATCCATTAATATTTTTTTCTTCAAAATAAATAACTAAATTCTAAAGCAATTATTTAAACTATGTATGTGCTACTACAGTTTTCAAAATAATAGTTATAATAATTTCCTAAAAAGCTATTTTTGTAGTCAAAAAAGTTTTAGGAATATCTACTTTTAAAATTAAGATAAATATTATGCCAAAATATATTTACGACTCAATATAATGATATGATAGGTGAAACGAGTATAAAATACCACTAACTCCCAATTATAAAATATTCTTTATTTTATATTTGGCGAAATCAAATGCATAGCACATTGAAAAAAACTACCTCAAAAAAGTTTGTCAAAACTTTCTTCCTATTTAAAATTGGACGGTCTAGACTAAAAATTAACAGTGTGAAAAAATTGAGAAGTTTTAAAATCATACGTTTAGAACTGAAGATCAAGTACGACATAAAAAGACAGATAAACAGACTAGCAAAAAATCTTACATAGAGACGGACAAAAAACAAAAAATAGGTCAATGATGTAAATGCCTTTCCAACAAAATAAAAGAATTTTTTTAATTGGATGGTTAGAACGTACAATGTAGAAGGAGGATTCGAACGGAAATCTCGACGATATCAATACCTACTTCTTTTTTAAATTCTTTCAAATTAAAAAAAATAATAGCATGCTAAAAACCTAAGACTAGTCTTTAAAAAGAATCCCTATTTTCCATTCCTGACGCAACTTGTTGACGAGGCATAGTGGGCGTGGGGGGAGGATGCTATTTTGAAGCGAGTGTATATAGGAGACCTTATCCCAAGGTGGGTGCCTCAGAGTTACGAAGACAAACGAACGAGACACACGGTGACTTACTTTTAAAAGAGAAGAAGATTAGATCAGCGAACGACGAGATATTCTCGTAATTTTTATTTCGATTGTGCCGGTCAACTAAAAGTAAGCATGAATTTATTTAATTTTAAATATATATATATATTTTAATTTTGTGTGGTTATAGAGTTTGAATAACATAAAACGGACTTGATAGTATGTTGTCAGTCCAGATATTTTTTGTCTGATTATTTTTATAAATTTCTTGAATTTTTCTATTAGAATTTATAATTATACTGAAATGCTGGTATTTTAATGTTATGGAGGCTTTTTATAGCAAGCAGGTTGATCGCGAAATGTGAAAATGTATGAAATGTGTATCACTTTGTGAATGACCAAGATTTTATTTAAAAAACACACAATTAATAACAATTATTTAATACAATAAATATCATTACTAATTGATTGTTTAAAACTGCTTTTAAAATATTTTAAATAGTCTAAATGATATTTCAAATTAATTTAAGCTAAAATGTACGTTAGTATTATAAACAAATGTCTTAACCTCAATAAAAATATTATTAATAAAAGTTTTTTTTCATAAAAATATTTCAATAGTTTGTTATATTTTAAAGGAGAATATTTGTTCAAACTCCCCATGCCAGTTTTAGATTATCATTCAAGAGTTTTGTCTCATATTAGGTATTTATTTCTTAACAGGATAGCTGATTTAAAGCTAGAAATACTGAATTATACTATTAACTGAACTATTTATATTTGGGTACCTAAATAAAATTGTTTTCTGAATGAGTTATCTAAAATATCACGTAGAGTTTTAAAACGATATATTTCCTGCGTATTTTGACATCATTACTAGTGCATAAAATATAAAGATATTAATATAAAATACTTTTTGTTGTTACAATTGATAAATTTTTATGTGAAACAAAAAATTTTAGACAATAAATTCTACACCATGCCGAAAAAACAAGCAATTACTTAGAGATTTCAATTTCTTTAAAATACTTTTAAACTGTTTGATAAAAATATCCATACATAAATTTATCAGTAATTACAACCGTATTATATCAACCGCTTTGGTGGTCTTATAGAACTAAACTCAATGAAAAGTTTCATTAACAGAAAAAAAAATTCTTAAATAAAAATAATACATTTAATACTTCTCTTAAAAATTGACTTAATAATTATTTTTATCTCCAATAAAACAGTGGCTAAAGAAATATTAAAAAAGTGAATAACTTTCTAATAGTAGTAAATATCAATAGAAATCCTGTTAAACTCATCATATCTTCGCAATATTTTTTGTATATCTCAAATGTGAAAACTAATTTGTTTAAAACAATAAAATATTATATAATTGTTTTTTTAAGTTTATTATATTTAAATTACGAGCTTCAATTTTAAATTTATTTTAAAAATTAAATATAATTTTATTCAATATTATTAAATAGTTCCAATTTAACAATTATCAATATTATTAAATTATTCCATATTACTAACAGACTACAATAAATCCTCTGTAATATATAAAAGAAAAGGGATACTATAAAACACCCTAGTCCTAATCTGACAGACAATATATTTACGCACCTGACATTGTCAAGAATTTAAATTTGAACAAGGGTAACACATAAGTCACCTGAAGAATGTCACGTACAAGATAAGATCATTCTCAACATCAAAACAACACATTTTTAAAACACTTGGCAACGGCATCTTTATTGTTCAAGTTTATTCTAATGATCGAATATACAGTTAGCCAACATTTGTATCCAACTGTCATTGTGGAAGATAGAACAATCTGCCAAGATAAACTTATTTAAAAACTATATAAGGGAACTTAATATCTTAAAATCTGAGATCAAAATATTTATTCGTATTAAATTTGTGCCATATAATTTCTTTTTTGAATTTTAAAAGTTATACTAGTACGTCAAACATAAAATCTTTTTTTTTTGTTTCTCTGATTAAGCGTTCGCTGCTACTTGTGTGCATTTATTGAATATCTATTTATTAAAATACGACATGCACTAATTTTATCGAGAATTTAATTGTTTTATCGTTAATTTTTATATAAGATGGGTTTAAAGTAAATTTAATGTCGCATAAAAGCTTTTTTTATATTTAATTAGGAAGTTAAAAGTTAACATATTAAAAAAAGAAAAAAAACAATATTATTAACAATTCGAACCAAGAAATAATAAAATCAGTTTCTAAAAAAGGTGTTTCAGATAAACTATACCTGAGCCTAAAATTTACATGTGCAATTACAGTAGTATTATCAAAGCACTACATAAGAGAAGAACTATTACATTTATTTCAAAATTAAAACCATGAATTCAGCATTTTAAAGTTAATAAGTTGTACTCTTAAATTTAAAGTATCTGTCATATCGCGAATATATAAATTCAACTAAATAACTACTCTGAATTATAGTGCATTTTAAAAAAGATACCGGTAAATTCAAACTGATACCTTTATCTTAACAAAAAAAGTTCACATCTTAGTTATAAATCAGCTTATAACTTTAACTAACTACCTGAAGCATGAACTAACAAAAAAGTGTTTTACTTAAAGTAACACTTGAAATGTGTAGTATAATAGATCCGTTACACACTGAAGTTACTGCTATGTTTAGAAACCTCTTGAGCTAAGTTGTTTATTTAGTCAACTAGTAATCCTTCAACAAGCGCCAGTTTATTTAAAGAACAAAAATATTTTAGTTAAATAATAACTTCTATTGAAATAAATATTTCAAGTTTTTCTTGATCACGAAAAAAATATTCTTGAAAAATCATGTATTCATATCAGAATTTTTTTTTTAATTTTTTATTCACTTAGATA
The DNA here is from genome assembly GCA_019343175.1 of Oedothorax gibbosus. NCBI lineage: Eukaryota > Metazoa > Arthropoda > Arachnida > Araneae > Linyphiidae > Oedothorax > Oedothorax gibbosus. The sequence continues at coordinate 395,805 of JAFNEN010000143.1, forward strand.
AGGGTTAATGAGAATAAAATTTATTAAACTCAAATCATAGACTATAAAAGAAAATTACCTTTTGATCGCATCTAAATATTTTCAAAAATTTTGCGGAATACTTCGTAGAAATGCTATTACTTAAAACTTAGTTTAAAAAAAAACATAAAAGAAATTCCAATATTAAAACTAAGTATGAATACTAACTTAAGGGGTCCGGTACCTTGCACAATTTTTTTTCTTTATTTTTCACTTGCTGATCCAAATTTTTTCTAATTAAGCAACATCTATAAGCACTACTTTTTAGCCAAAAACATCTTTAAATTCTGCGCAAAATTTGACAAAATTTAAAATTTTCATCAAATTTATACTTATTTTCAAATTCCTACTCCTCTTCGGTTGTTCAATTTTGTGGAATCAGAATTTTTTTGAGGGTCTATATTAATATCCTGATAGAAGTATGCATTTCGATTAAAAAATATTAACGAAATTTAACCGCGATTTTCATGAAAAAAAAGCGAATTTTTAACTTTGAACATTGTTTACGAAAACTAAAATGCAAAAATAAAAAAAAGGAATGCATACTTTTATTAAAAATACTATTTTGTATTTAAAAAGTAAAGAAAGCATTTTTAAGTGCTGTAGTTAAAAAGCCTTAGCATTCTAAAATAGCTCAAACTATGAAAATCTTGTCCGGAGATATTAGCCTCTTAAGTTTCATTTTAACGTTACGAGAATACAAAATTATTGAATCAGATTCCTCATAACTCTTTTGGTAATATGAATTTTTATATGGTTATTAACTATATTATGTTTCCACAATACAATAAACCAAAAAAGTGCAATTTTGCCAATTTCAAGGTACTGATGGAGCCTGAATAGATAAAATGTTATAGATTTGAGAGAAAAACGAACTGAGGATTAAAACTTTTATTGAATTAATATACGACAAAAGTTTTAAGGAATAACAAGAAAAAATGTATCCTTAAAAAGAGTGACCTCTAAGAAAACAATTTAATTTTACTTTTTAAAACCGGAGCTAGGTGTTCAAACCAAAATCATAAAGTATACGGTATTATTCTGTGTTGACACCAGGGCCTAATATTCCTTACGGTGAACTACACGCATTCCTTGATCGTAAGAAACCAGTGGTAGGCGAAAGAACTAAAGAATAGAACAAAGGAGAAGAAAAAAAGATATTCCTAATTCCCAGGACATAGCCCCATACCCTCGAATTTGGGGCTCACTACGCGCCCACACTGCAGCCACTAGGCTAGTGACTCACGATATGAAATGGAATGGGTCATTCCAATAATTTCTTTAACTTTTGTTTTCGATCAATAAAATTGTCAAAACTTAAATTTCTGCAAAAAAAATGCTTTTCGGTCATTATATAACTTTTTACAGCAGCTCAAAAGTTGATCAATTTAAAATTGCGCGTAACGCGAAGAAAAAAGCGGGAAATTCAGACTGCTGTAGAAATAAACCACAACAGAGTAGAGAAATGGGAACTCCTTAGGGTCCAGAAAGGGGGAGGGGGGATTCATACAAACCTAATTAATCTAAGGTTTAATTTTTTTTATCTAACAGTATTTGGTTTAATCTTAGGTGAATTTCAAGTTAACATAAATATTTATCCAGCGCAAACTTCCTCGAAAAAGTGACGGATTTCCCGTGCCTAGTCAATGAATTTCTTCTCACAGCTCGGCGCCCCGTGCAGTTTGTTTAATGTGTTTGTAAAGAAACAATTTTTCATTCCAGAGCGTTCCTCATGCCTGCAGTATTCCCGGAGGGCTCTGCATTGGGAGTAAGATCTACATACACGGGATATTACCCAAGGACGCGAGCCAGTGAGTATTACTTATGTAATCTTTAAAAAATCAGGAAATTAAAAAAAAAAAATCTTTTATTCCTTTTCCTTTTAACCCTCTAATACATGATTTTATTTTTACTACAAAAATATAATTCGATCTCTGGTGATCATACATTACGATGAAGAAATCTCTTTGCGCTAAACTTAATTATATAAAATTTTAAAGCATCGCCCCTAAACCATCGCCATAAAATTAGCATTAAGAACGATGCCTTAAATATGGGGAAATTGTGTCCTCTTAATTGTATTGAGCATAAAATATTTTTTCTTTAAATGATTAACATTAACTTTTTCCATTCTAAAACATCAATATAGCTTCCAATATTCAAATAGAATCAAATAATCATAGAATTAAATTGCTAAATTCTCCAAACATCAACAATATTAGTCATGAAGTGGATTAAAGTGATGTTTCTAAATGACAACAGTATGCACTAGAAAGAACTGAAACTAAAAGGTACCGTTAAAGATTTTTTTAAAAAATGGTTCAATGTAACTCAAGAAGAAACTTTAAAAAAAAAAACCCTATAATATTTAAATACAAAGTCGCTAAATGGTACAAGAAACATATTCCTCATTCGAACTTCAAAAATTCTAAGAAGACCTAATCCGAGAACTCAAAACAAAAACCAGGAGCGTTTCGAAAGTGAGTTACTTCTCAGAGTTTACAAATATTCTTCTGAAAGAGATTCTTCCTGCAACAGCACCATAACAGGAGTCAGGGAAATTGTGCCACGCGAAAGATAAAAAGACAGCAGAAAAATGTATATATCCACCATCTATCCAAGAGCGAGGCTCTTGAGCTAAGTCCAAGGCGAAGGAAACTGGGCAAGGGATCAAGATGACGCATTCGGGACGCCTTCGCTTTAGACATCTTGATGAGTTAGTTTGAAAGTAAAGCAACTAAAGCTTTTAAGTTTATGGCAATTTATGGGGTGGTTCATATCTCTTTCACTCTTGAAAAAGTTCTACACATATATTCTTTAAGTAAACATATTTTTCAAACAGTTATATATTTAAAAGTATGTTTTGTAAGTAATTTCGAAAAAAATTGCGTTTAACATTTGCTGAGGGCCCCGTCAATTTAGTGGATTTTGAGGTTTGGAGCGGTAAAAATACACATTTTTTTTTGGTGCTATGAAGAAACAAACAAGCTCTGTCAGTTTCTTGTAATTAATAGTCCATTTTAACTTTTGTTTTAATGCAAACTGTCAGATAAACTTACCGATGAAAAAACTTTTTGCAAGACCTTCGAAATCTGCTTGACCCTCTTGCTACGTCATTTTTTATACAATTAATAAGCCATCTGCTTCGATCGGTATTTTTAGAAAGCTGGAACATTCTAGTTTATAATAGAAAAGTCAGTTTTAAGAAAAAATTTTAAATGTGGTTGTGAAGTAAATTCTACAAAGGTCCACGTTTGTGTACCTCTAGAGCGAAGAGGATATACAAGTCCTCTCATCGATCAAGCTATGCACTCTTAAAACAAAAGAGTGAAATTCACTCCTATAGGAGAAGTGCATTTTCGGCACCGAAAGGAGTGGAAATTAACTCAGACTGAGTTAAAACCGCTCGTTTTAAGAGTGTAGGACGCAGATTGTTTTCTTTTATTTATTTTACCCACTCCGAAAAAGAGTGAAATTCACTCTATAGGAGAAGTGCATTTCGGCACGGAAAGGAGTGGAAATTAACTCAGACTGAGTTAAAACCGCTCGTTTGTTTTAAGAGTGTGGGCTGCGATGTCACTATTTATGACAAACCACAATTGAAAACTAATGAAATAAATAAAAAAAATTATCGTCATTTTCTCTGCCACGACCTGTACGATTTTATACTGTACCTACACGATTTTATATTGTACTATAAGTTATTTCAATACACAAAAATGAAAATAAATAAACAACTGCATATTCTTACAAAATAAAATAATGTTTGGCAAAATATGAATGTCACGTTAAAATCTAGAACTTTATAAAAACGACAAGTTTTCGTTGCTTTTATTGCAAAAAAAAGATATTTAATAAGGTATTTTTAACGGACTATTCTTTAACTAGGGACTCTGTGCCATGTAACAGCTACCTATATAGCACTTAATGTTCTGCATAAAAATAGTAAAATTTTGTAATAAATTTACAAAAGTTCTGAAACTATAAATAAGACTTTTGAAATACAAACCCTTTACAATTCTTATTTACAACCAATTTTACTCAACGATAGTAAAATCATCAGTTGCAGCTTTGTTAATACGACACATCGACGCCCGTGGTAAAGAAGAGACGAAACTTGAACGAGACCCACCCGCTACAGACCGAAATAGAATGGAGTTTCATTTCTTTTTCATACCAGAAGTGTCGCACTTCTGCAAAAGAGAATGGACCATTTATAGAGTTACCCAACGTTGGAACAGGTAGCTACTATACTACTCGCTTGACAGGAAACAAATCTGCTGGCATGGATTAAAGTTGTTCTTGAAGATGTTAAGGTCAAACATCAAGCTGAATGTCACGTTCTGTATACATAATTAATAGTTGATTAAAAGGATTGCTGCACGCTGTCACGTATATTTAGCTCCATGTACTAACCTGATGTTGGCATTGATTAAGTTGTACTTGAAGATGTTAAGGTCAAACATCAAGCTGAATGTCACGTTCTGTATACATAATTAATAGTTGATTAAAAGGATTGCTGCACGCTGTCACGTATATTTAGCTACATGTACTAACCTGATGTTGGCATTGATTAAATTGTTCTTGAAGATTTTAAGGTCAAACATCAAGCTGAATGTCACGTTCTGTATACATAATTGTTGATTAAAAGGATTGCTGAACGCTGTCACGTATATTTAGCTCCATGTACTAACCTGATGTTGGCATTGATTAAGTTGTACTTGAAGAACCTGCCAACACATTTCACATACATTTGCGTTTATTTAAAATTAAAAATATATTGCAGTCATCACATGCCTTAAAACTTTCCAATCATAACTAAATAAGATGAGTTGGTAAAAATTTAGGTTCATTATTAAGTTGAAAAGTAAAATATAAGTTGATGATTGACCCAAAGAGTCATACGCTTTTATTCCGTCTTCACAAAAAATACCCACGCCACTGAGTCGAGTGGCACGGGTCAAAAGTCTCAGAGGCTGTCGCGCCACTGAGTTTCCCCACTAACTTAAAATAATTTCAAACCAACCATCGAAAAGCGTTTCTTTTTTTTTTTAAGATTACACTGTTCAGAATGCATTAAATAATTGTTTGCTTGACAATAATGGTAAACAATTATTATTGTTTTAACTTTCAAAAACGTAGGTGGTTAGGTTGTATCATCGTCGCACTAGACACCTGAGTAAGCAACCAAGCAACTTTTAAGGGCGGCATCGTACGCAGGACTTTGAATCGTATTTAACGTGCACTTCCTCTATAAGGGGTATTATTCGTCGGACTTTTTGGCTGCACATGCCGTTTATAGGTCGGTAGTTATTTTAAGCGAAACCCGGGTCCGAAGTTGAGACCATTCGCTTGCAAGGCAAGGGTCTTATCGACTGGGCTCCCCAGCCCCTAACAAAAACGTAGGGGTACTTACAACATACTTTGTTTTATGCCCGGGATGAGCTACAATCGGCAAGGCTGACCATGCATGATCCCCAAGGACCCAAAGAGAGGAAAAAACATTGCTCAAACAATTATAAACCCAAAGACAGGCCCAACAGTTCAACAAACGAAATGAATACCATAGAAATAAACAAGGAGCAATTTCAAACAAGGCAGTTCAATGAGCAAACAGAATCACAGACCGCTTTTTTCCTCAAAAAATTCCTAAAGCACCCCCCCCCCTCTCCCCCAGTCACCACCAAGATAATAAAAGGATAAACAAAGAAATACACATATATAGTAGTTTGTAAACAGAAAGGGAAAAATAAAAAAAAAGTCATTAACTGAGAAAACAAGAAAATGCAGCTGCAAAAAAAACATTTTAATTAAGAGGGACTGTCAGTCCCATAGAGCTAATGCATTAGTTTTGAAAACACAACTTTGCAAAAGAATTACTTTGCCATGTTATCCCATTTTCACCAGGTATGGGAATCATCATAACATCAATTTAAAACAAAATTGAAAAGAAAATAACATCCGGTTATTTAATTATTAATTGATAAAGTTTTAAAATAGTGTCGCTATCTGCTGTATATTTTTAGCATTTTAAAACTTCAAAAATATATAATTAAATAACTAGATAACATTTTCGTTTTAACTTTTTTTCATTTCGATGTTATGTTGATTCCCATACCTGAGGAAAAAGGGCTAACATGGCAAAGCAATCCTTCTGCGGAAGTTGCGATTCCAAAACTAATGCATTAGCTCTATAGGGCTGACAGTCCCTCTGAAATATTACAGGGTTCATACAGATTTTAAAAAGTAAAAATTAAGTAGTTTTTAAGGACTTAATTTTTTTAAGGAACTTATTTATATATAATTATATAATACTATACTACTAAATGTAATTTTAATTTCTTTATTAACACTTTAAATTAAGTACATTTTCTTTGATTTATGGTGCTTTGGGGGGGGGGGGGGGGTCATCTCCAATCTTCATCAGATTTGTCTATGTGTGTGAACATGCTTTGCTGTTCATTTGGTGCATTACCATAAAGTTTTTGTCGTTTGGCAGTTTCATAAGGCTAGAAATTTAGGCACCAGGTTTTGCAAAAAAAAACTTGACTGCCCTCTGAGATTGAAATCCCCAACTTTTGTTTTTTTTAATGCATATCATTTAACATGGTTCATACATTTGTTAAAAAAAATTCAAGCCCTTTTCCAGAAATATCCAAGGACTAGAAATTTACTAGCAACATAAAATCTAAATATATAAAGCGTGTATCCCAGGGTGAAACTGACCCTTACAAATTTTATAAGAAATTCTAAACTGAATTAATGTATTGCAGGTTCTCCATTTCGCTCCAGCGGGGTGCTGACCCGGACAACGCCGAGCTACACCTACACCTACTGGCCAAGCAGCTGGGACGACTACCCGTGGTGGTCCGCAACTCGCGGCTCGCCGGATCTTGGGGAGCTGAGGAGCCACTACCCGGCGCGTTTCCGTTCCCACTCCATCCCAGACCTTTCCTACTTGTCATCACGGCCTACGTGGACTCCTTCGAGGTACCGTGTGAAATACTACTTTCATTTACCCATCAATACACATATTTAAATGTTATTAAAATAAACGTTATAAAAGTAACTCCATCCTAGACCTTGCCTAATTGTCCTCACCGCCTACGTGGACTCCTTCGAGATACTGTCAAAAAAACTAGGGCTAGACGACTTTCAATTACCGATCAATAAATAAATACACACATTTAAGTGTTACATACCTTATAAAATGATTTCAATAATTTTAAAACCTAAAAAGTTCTATGGCAGCTACCCTTGCGTATGCGCAATTTTATTGAAAACCTTATTATGACGTCCGACAGGTAGTGGGAACTCGTGTTCCAAACTTGTAGTATTTTTTCGTTTTTCAGCAATACCTTTAAAACCAAAAAGTTCTATGACAAAAACAACATTTGTGCAATTTTGTTGAAAACCTTATTATGACATCGATCCGAATGGTAGTGGGAACCCGTGTACCCAATTTAAAGTCCGTAACTCTTTTAGTTCGCACTGTAGAGTGGTTTTAGACAGGCACAGATCAATGCTCAAAATTCACTTTTTTAGAAATGGCATGCTCCAAAACGTGTAGAAAGCACAAAATATCATTTTGGATTTTCGATCCCATCGCAATACTTTCATCTATATACATAAAAGGCAACTTCCGTTTGTTTGTTTGCTTGTTTGTTTGTATAAGACACGAGATCTAAAGAACCACGCAACAGATTGTCACGAAATTTGGCACAAAAATTCATCTCATCTCCGGAACAAACATAGGCTAAGAATTTTTCGAATCAGACCATTCCTTCTATCGTTTCGAACGTTTTTCTGAAAAAACTACACCACTTTGGCTCAAATCCGATCATTTTTTTACTTTCCTGATGCCATCGGCTGAAAAAATTAAATAAAACTTTTAACAAAAGTAATTAAAATTGAAAATGTTTATTTTATTCTGTTGCCATTAACTTCAGAAACTAAATTCATTACTTGAAAAATAATTGACATGTTTCAAGTGACGTAATTCCGGCAGTCTCCATTCCCGGATTTTATTGTGGGTTTATTTGATGATTTTTTCATTGATTTTTCTGTTGACTGCATGTATGCAGATTTAAGCAATAAATTTATCGTTAAGCTATTACTGAACTATGATGGTTAATAAAGGCCGTCGCACTAGAGCTGCATATTAGGGTTTTATGTCTTTATTTTTTCGCCAAATACGTTGCCAAACTCGCCAAATTATTAACTAAAACTCGCCGAATGGGCATTTTTTTTTATAAATAATTATAAGCTGGTTGGTTGTTCGAAGGTCATTGTGTTAGAGCTGTATAATGGGTGTGTTTGTAGCTATATCTATTTTCTCGCCAATTTTTTTTCCCAAAACGTGCCAAATGAGCTAAAAGGTTTTATCTATATACATAAAAGGCAACATTTGTTTTTTGTTTGTTTGTTTGTTTGTTTAAGACACGAGATCTAAAGAACCACGCAACAGATCGTCACGAAATTTGGCACAAAAATTCATCTCATCTCCGGAACAAACATAAGCTAAGAATTTTTCGAATCAGACCATTCCTTTTATCGTTTTCGAACGTTTTTATGTTTCCCATTCAATGCATTGAAGACCTTAGAGGTTTATTGCTCCTTAAACAGCACGTTTTCACGGATTGTTTATTTAGTTTTATTTTACACATTTGTTAAAACGATTTTTAAGTATATTTAGTTTAATTACAGCTAAAAAATTAGAAATAAACATCTAAAACAAAAATCGTTTGCTAGCTTTTTAGCAGTTAGAAAAATATTTAATATTAAAAATAAAAGTCGTTTGCTTTAGTATCTTTATCACAGTTTAAAAAAACAAATAAATATAAAAAATGCAAATCGTTTGCTGTTTGCTGGAGTAGCTTTATAACATCTTAACAATTAGATCATGTAATTCACTTTCATTAAGAATATTTTATTTTCTGCACGCAGACCAAGAGTGATCAGTTTAAAGTGAGATTTAAATTTTAACTACTTTGGAAGAACAGATTATACCAATCTTTGTCCTAAACGCATTTTTTTCTGCCATTTTGTACTGCTTATATTGTATTTATATCTACAAAGTGTCCAAAAAAAAGTTACTTAATTTATTGGAGAACTCCCTTGAATTGCGTTAAAATAAATGTTTGAGACCCTTTTAAGATTTAGCTTTTTTCCATTTTTAATTCTTACTGATTATATTTTACTTAAATATGTATTCTTTTTAATTTGAGCTTCTTATAAAAGGTATTTTTGAAATTAATATTAATCATTACTATATCCAATTGGGTAATTAAATGGAAAATTACTGGGTAATCTTCATATCTTATGTAACTAAAATGAAAGAAAAAAATAGTTAAATTGACTGTTAAATTATTTTTCCACCTCTACCCGTGCAACGTCGGGTATAACAGCTAGTTACCTTATATTTCCCGATAGGTAATTGAAAATAATATCAGTCAGAAAACAGCACGAGTGCTGTAATGCGGCAAATATGCTGTATTTTTTCAGAAACTATTTACAGTGTAAAAGGTAACGTTATAGTGCTTTAATTGACAATGATAACCTCAGTCATACAGCTCCCCTTCTCCAATCTTTGGAAAAACCCTTTTTTACCTGTGTCGTTACTGAATTGTCTATCGACAAGTAAAAATAAGAAAGTTGAAGAATCGATTCTGCTTTCATTTTGATTTCTTTTATTTAAACAGCCCGCATACACCCGCACTCATCAAACCGAGAACACTACATAATTCGAGTATTGTTTACAATGAATTACAGTCCTTTAAATTTTCATATTTAAATTTTATAATATAGAAATCGAACTCTAAAGCGTGAGCGATGACTTAAAAAAAAGAAATTGTTAATTAATAACAGTAAAATAGGCTGAACCAGATTTTCGAAGCACACATTTCCTTGCAGGTCGAGATTGCTGGATCTTCCAACCAGTTCTCGTTCAAAGTACGAGATGGACTGCCGATATCTTCCATCACCCACTTGGCGATCGAGGCTGAGCTCGCCGTTCGGGCGATACATATCCCAGTGGAAAACATGGTAAGATCTCGCACTTTCACCAACTTATACTCGTTAACATCAAGACCCAAGTGATAATAGTACACTGTTAAATATTTGGCACTTGGATTCAATATAAATATGGTTCCTATAGTAGCTGCAACGGCAGTGTGGTAAAATGTTTCATAATATTTTCGGTATTTGATTGAACCATTTATCAGGTTTTGTTTCAAAAACCTGAAAAATGGTTCATCCGAATACCTAAAATATGGTGAAACATTTCTATGAACTCAGTTCTTATTGGCACGATTTGTGCAACAGTGAGTTATTGATGTTACCTAACATATTAAAGAATTCACTACTGAAATATTACTTAATTACGTAATGAATCACATGCAAAAAATGCGTATTGTGGTCATAACCACCAAGCATGTTTATTTTAATAGAAACATGCAATCGTTGTTATGACAATGGAGTACATTAATTTCTCTAGTTAATAAGACAACTTAAGTTTGAGCTGATTTAGGGCTTTATTATAATATTACACTTCATATTTTTACAAATGTAAGTGAAACAGCTTAAATATAGCCTATATGTTCTTTCTGCCAGCCGCGGAACTTACGTCTAAGTCTGGGGAGCGGCGCGAAGGTGGGAGACATGTACACCATCAGAGGACAGCCCACGGAGAGTGCGAGCAGGTAATAATTGTATCTTTCGTTATAATTTTGCCTTATTTACAGAAAAACCATCGATATCTTTGCAGATTAAACAATTTTAAACATTTTAGTATGGTAAAATTAAACTTTGGTAGGTTTGAGAGCGCTTGCATTCCTACGTTTTACAAGGGAACCTACTGCTTAAAGAAAATTTCGAAAAGCTACAATTAGTTAACTTAGATATCATAAAAGGTAGAAAGTTAAGTAAAAAAAAACTATGAACTGACTTAATGAACAGTAGGGGTGTGTAATACAAAACGACTTTCAATTATCAATCAATACACTTAAAGGTAAATATATACACTATAAGCAAAACCCACATTTTTAAAATCGGTACTTTTCAAAACGTGTATACAAACACAAAGTCTCCATTTCAGAGATTTTTTACAGCATCGTAATACTTTCATTACCTTACATTTCATATTAGACAATTGAAAGTAACAAGATTGCATTGAATGTACAAAAATTAAACAACACCGGTAGGTCATAAAATTGAGTCCTCATAATAAGTATACTCTTTAATCACTTACCCTAAAGATCTATTCTTTTCGCAGCTTCAACATCAATTGGCAGAGTGGTCCAGCCAAGTACGACGACATCTTATATACACTAAACCCTCGCTTGTCCACTGGCCGAGTAATCAGCAACAGCCGGATAGACGAAACGATGGGCCCGGAAGAAGCATCAGACGATTGTCCATTCGAAAGAGAGAAGACCTTCAAGCTAAACGTTGGGGTTGCACCTCTTGCATTCGATGTGAGAGTAGATGGCAAGGAATTGGTCAATTTCAAGCACAGGCATGACGTCTCGGCTGCCAAGACTTTGTTTTTTGAAGGAGATATGCAGCCGGAAGATATTTGCATAGATCTGGCGCAGGTATGAGAAGCCCTTTTAGTAGTGCATTGCATTTTTTCAAACTTATAAAAATCCACTTTTGAAAATATATGCAGAAGTTGAAAGATTTAACACTAGTCATGGGTGGCTGTATGTTCTGACACATGGGATTAACATTGGAAAACTGTCGCCCTGGAATCAAATATGAGTTTGGTACCTTGTCACGGACCACCTCGGCACACTCCTCCTCCGGGGTTGATAAAAGATAGAGACTTGCTTGGGATTTTAACTAGGGTCCAATTGTTGAATAGTTAATCGGCAGAAACGATTGCTAGTTATTAGCATAACGATTTCAGAAAAAAAAACTTGTAGGGGCTAACGCCTGTGCAGAATTTAACTTTATAACATAAAGACAATTTATTGAATCATTGTACATAAAAGATGGGGCGTTCCAGCATTATTTTAGTATAGCAGAAGCATAACTTTTCCATGTATAGTCAGATATATACTGATAGAAAACTTAATTGCTACGTAACAAAATGAAAACTGATAATTTGAATAACACTATTCATAATAAAGAAAATAAGAAATTATGTAAACGTGAAAAATATTAACTTGCTTTCCATTTTTGTAGTTTATTTAGTAACCTCGACTTGGAACTATTTTCAGATGAATCCTCTTGGTATTCTTAATGGAACTAACATCAAATCCAGAGGAATCAGACTGCAACAGTTCTGTCCAGTAAGTGCAAATGGACAACACAATTAACTTAACAATTTTGTGATATAGTGAATTATTATAATAACAAGCTAAAACAATTCAACATTTTCAACTGTTTTATAAAAATAAATGTTTGGCATGGCTCTAATTTAGGCTTCATTTTAGACAGATTCATTATAATTTTGAATTACTATAATTTTGTTTCAATTCAAACTTAAATTTATTTTCATAATTTTTAATAAAAATCCTCACTATCAACCTTGTATTTGAACTCATGCAGGTACCTAAAATAGTTGCAATCTTCAAAGTCGTTTTAGGCAAGACAGAGATTAAGTAGGCAATTTCTTCTCATATTTACAGGAACTGCCAATGTCGTCTCGAGTCACTGGAGGTTTCGAAAAAGGATGCATATTTCTGTTATCAGGAAAGGTTCACAACAATCCCTCTAGGTAAATATTACTTTAATGAAAATTAAATTAAATTTTACTGTTGACAAGTAAACATTCAATTTGCTCGACACCCTATAACCTGGTAGCCAACCATATGCAACTGAGGAAAGTACAATATGTATACAAAAGTTGAAACAAAGGCTAGAGAGGTACATAAAATATTGTAATCTACAACTAAACAATACCCGTTTTATGAATCAATATGTATAGCATCTGTAATGCTTTAAGTTAATATTATGCAAGTTCATATACTTGGTTTAATAAAAAAACAACACAGCAAACCAAACAACCCTTACAAATACCATATCAGCTATAACAATGTTAGTATACTACCTTTTAACAAAATTCCCATTTATGAATATTTGAAATGATAAATGTGTTTGACTCAGAATAATTTAGGTTTGTTTAGAACCACACTTAAATCAATTAGTCAAACCATAAGTGTCTTCAGTAAAAGTCTAAGCAATGTTCCAATTTAGCATACAAAGCTTAACAAAAAGTTTCAACTCAACAAATAAAAATGACATTGCTCAGCACTCAACAATATTAAATTTTTCACTCTTAAAAATGTTTATTCTAAAACAGAATGCAGATGACAGTTCAGTGCGGCGATGGAACTGATGACAGTGACGTGGCCCTCAGATATCTTGCCAAGTGGGAGGACGACTTAACACCAAAGATCACCTTAAACTGTCGCGAGATGGACAAATGGTCTCAAGAAACAAAGACCACAGTTGAAAATGACGGCCATCTGCATCCAGGTCTGCCCTTCGATCTTCTGGTGATTCGAACGGAAAACGACGAGTTCAAATGCATTCTAAACGGCTTAGAACACGCTCTCTTCCCGTATCGTCTGGAAGATACCAAACCTGACCATGTGACTGTGTGTGGGGATGTTGAGATACATAGGTTGCTGCTGGTCTGATGATGGATATTGGACTTGTCTTCCACTTTTTATATCTTTTTGTTTCTTTTCTTCTTTTACCTGAGGTGGTTGCCATTTTAAGTAAGGTGCCTTGAAGTTGTAGAGGGTTGACATTTTAATTTAAATAATGGCAAGTTTATTTTATCAGCATTTTTTCAATTGCAATCATAAATTTTTAACACCTCTCTTTATATCAATTTTTCGGCTTGAGGTAGCTTATTGAACTTAGCAATTATTACATTTACAATTCTGTAAAGGGGAATTACTTGAACTAGAAAGAACATAAGTTTTAAACCACTCCCAGATATGCTGCAATAAAAATACACACTTATTAATGATCACTTTTATTATGTCATTATAAATAATGTGAGCTATGTCATTACAGCTTATCTGGAAATAATAAAAAAAAATACAATTTAGGGGATTTATGTTGCTTCTAGTTCTAATGATACTCCATATGTTTTTTACTCACACCTATTATTATAAATAGAACATGATTTATGTTCTTTAGGTGCTACAAGGTACCTTGCTGTATATGATATCACTGCCATTGAGTTGTACAGAGTCTCTAAAAATGGCAATTCAGCAATTTTTCAGCTTTTAGGGCTCTTTGCTGCCATAATTTGATCTCTTTGTGCCTGTAAGATAATGCACTATGCAATATAAAATTAATTTATTTCTCAATGACTGGAACTATTCTTAATTTGTTGCTTACACCCAGAAAATGTTGAGTGTATTTTCTTGTTAATAAACAAAGATTAATAAATAATGATGCTGCATAGAAGAAAAAGGCAAAAAAGTTAGTGGGGAACAAACAAATTTATAAATATTAGACAACAAATATTTAGTTTTTTATGGGTTTTTTTATGAACTAAACACGAGTTTAAGGTTATCATATATTTATGCAGTTCCTATTACTTAATGTTAAAGTTTTTAACTATTTTTATTTACAACTTCTCTTTATAAATTCAATGTTAATTGTGAAATTCAGATTCTTGATAAATTTGTATCTGTGAACTCTATGCAACATGACAATTCTAAATATTGAGCTTAAGGTAGTAGAGAATATTCCTCACACATTTACAAAGTAAAATTTTCAAATATTCACAATTTTTCAATCACAGTCTCACCAATATTTAATGAATACATAAATTCAATAAAATTAAAAAAAAATAGCTATTGATGTGAATAGATCAATAAATAACTTTCAAAAAATAATTTATTTTATACATAAATACAGAAATTATACACATTAATATAATGCTATTTACAATGAAATAAAATTATTGCTAAGCTTTAAAATTGTAATATGTCATTAAATGTAAGTTCATTTTAAATGTGAAGGGGTTGTGGTACTAAGATAATGTATACTCAAAACCTCTAACAAGGTAGATAAACAATGTTCATAATATGCAATTAATTACTATTCAATTTTCAAAATGCATTATATTCACACAACAATGATAGAATTCACAAAAGTCAAAATTTAGTAACTAGAATTGCTTTAAGCTATTTGTAAAAACCTTTTGATTATGTGTCTCAACAAACTGGATTAAGTTGTAGTGTAAACACCAGTTTTCCAAATTTGGGTTATTGATACAATGGCACAGTGTTTAAGCTCTGGAACTTATTTTGTACAAAGAAACAGGCATTAAGGAATAAAAAAAAATGGCTGGAGATTTGAGGGTTCATAAGACAAATCTCAATGTGAGCTAACTACAGAAATTTTTCTTTAAAATAATGCTTTGTTGCTTAGCACCTTTTTTAAATTATAAAATTCTTAAGTGTTTACTAATGATTTAATAAATTTTATAAAAAAAAAGCTTTATTAAACGATAGAGAAATTTAAATATAGCAATTTAAGTATTTTTTCTTGAACAAGTTACTTAGATTTAGTCTTTGTTGACTTACTTTTTTGAATTCCTTTCTTATTTTTTTATATAAATATTTATAGAAATTACAAAAATACAGCTCCTAATAAATTGGTACCTCAATAAAATTTTAATAATTTTTAATAGCTAAAAATTTGAAGACTTAGTTATTAATGAAAACACACAAATTTAGCCACTAAAAAATTGATTAATATAAAATATTTGGAATGAGAACTAAATAAATAATGTAACGTCATTCATTCTAATTGGTGTTTTTAACACTTCAAGCAATTAAAAAGATTGTGAACAATATACAGACATAAAATAAAAATATATCTATAAAATTTTAAATTTTACAGACACAAAATTAAGTAATGTTTGAGAAATGCGACAGTTCCTTGACGAACATATACATTGGTTTTCTGCAAATGGCTGTAATTACTTTTATTTTAACTCGTCCATAGCTATCTTTTCCATTAAAACATAACTTTCAATTTATGTAGAGCTATGAATAAGTAACGCAGAGACACTCACAGACGTATGTCCAAGATATTTATGCTTTAACAGGTGTATTAAAGACCTAAAAGTGAACAAAACCAGGAGTTTTTTTCATCTCTTGCCCCTTAATGCTTTTCCAGTCTTAGAATTGACTAACTTCTTAGCTGTACTGTGCTTCAAGACATCACTATTACCAAAAGCTGCACTAAGAGCTGCCGAGTCAAGTTCAAAGTTACCTGTGGGTTGTGCATTCAAGTCAGGATTTAAACTTTTACTTGAATTCTTTGCATTAGAAGGGAATGATGAGTATGCAGAATCATGCGGAAGATAACGATGGGAATTGCTAGCTTTGGTTTGTAGGCTAGGACTGCTTCCGTTCCTAGAAAAAATGAATATTTTTGCATAAGGATTTTTTTTTTAAAGTTTAGTTTACACACAAAAATGAAATTATTGGTGACAAAGCAAATAAGATTAAGTATAATTAAAATTTATTTTAATTGGAACAAAAATTAAACGAAAAATTCTAAACTATTGATAAAAATAAGTCTTATGATGAGCTATAGAACAGTGAGATTAATTTAATTATACTATTTCTATGTAGCAATAAAATCTTCTGCCTTTTATAAAACTTTTTACTAAAATTCAAAGAAAATGTTTCCTTTAGAACTCTTCAGGCCATTATGTTAATCTATTTATATTATATTAATAAGGATAATGTAGGCACTGAGGTTTTCAATAGGGGTTAATGTTATAGCTGACCCTTTAATTGAGAAAATGCCATAAAGAATGGAATTTTTAACATTGAAGCCTAAAAGAAAAGAACTATTTAAATAACCATACTGGGTTAGTTATAAATGAGTTAATGTTGTAAGCAAAGTAACTATAATTTGATACATTTGAAACAAATTTGTATTCAAGAATGTTGTACATATATACATTTATTGAACAGAGAAACTAAGAAAAGTAAAATGCACAAATTACTAAGACTTCTTTTATGAAAGTGAAGTGTGGAGAGCTATACAAAAATGGTGTCTTTTTTTAATGATATTGAAAACTTAAGCTCTACAATTTAAATGGAAATGAACATAATTCTTTTACTAAAAAAACTTTAAGAATAAATTAAAATGTCGATTCAATCATAAAAATCTATTTTTGTTGTGTTGGCTTTACTAATAATAAGAACACGACAAGCTGGTACTAAGGAACAAAAAGATTAACACAAAAATTAGTTTTAAAAAAACATAGAATCAGAGGAGCTTACTTTTATAATTTAAAACTATATTCATAAATTTTTCATTGCAATAATCAAGCTCTATAACTTTTGCCAAATGCGACTGTTGGTGAAACTTTATTTCCTTGAGGTTTCCTCCTTAAAGGAAAAAGTTTAACATGTATTGGATTACGGTAGGAACACCAAAATCATGAGGGAAAATTATTAATTTTTGCAGATTCTAAGAAAAACTTACATTCTGATGTTTTTTCATGATATTCAAAACTTAAAGAATGTTTCATCTCCTGCTATAATCAAATATTTATCTCAACAAAATCCAGATTTTTTTTTTCTTATACTTAAACCTTTTCTGTGTATTTTACTAAAGCTAACATACACATTCCTTGTTTTTGCACTATTTTTATGCTTGATTCCAATAAAAATTGTCTTGCAATTATATTAAAGACATACTATGGAACTATACCTCTTTGATATTTTATAAATCACATGGCAATGAAATTTATGTCTGTACATTAAAAGAAAATATATCAGACATATTTAGGAAAACTTTTTGAAAAATTATAAAATAACAATCCTTCTGTGTAGTTTTCCTGTTCCGTTTAAAAATATTGTATAGTTGGAACACTGCAGTGAAAAAATCTAATGAGAATAACTTTGAGGGGAAAATATTAGGACTATCACCTGATAAAGGTACAAAAAAGTTTCACTTATTTGAAGAAGTTTTTTTTTATAAATATGAATGGCTTTTAAAACTACCTTCCAGAAAAAGTTTTTGGATTTTCATTAGCACCTAAAGAGGCATTTCGGACAAGACCAATGATATCAGCATCTCCGGCAGATTGTCTCTGCAAAGAAAAGTTCAAATTATATAGAAATAGCAAAGATAAAAATAAATATATATTAATAAATTACTTTCATTTAAAATAAGTTTATAATAATTACTTTGTTGATAGGTGAATCATGTTCTTGATTGGTAGATGGTACATATTGAGGAACAATGCCCTTTTCAACTAGCTCTCGGTTTAAATACTTTATGACTGAAAAAAATAAAAATCATGTAAAAGAAATATAGCTGGAAAAAAATTATATTTGTCTTAAGGACCCTCAAACGCCCTCCAATTTAGTGACCGAGTTCTTCACTTTACTCCTCTTGCTGATAAGGGGGAAGAAGCATCCGAATTACCTTTTGGGAGTTCTTTGGCAAGTATAATGGTTAGTGAAAACTAGCAACCCTGGGGGGGGGGGAAGAGAATCGGGTTAGGTGACAGTCATAATTGATGGGACGATTCCAATGCTGCTTTGAAAGAAGGGAAAACTCTGGTTATGGTCAAAGAAAGTTTTTCTTCATTGCCTTCCCTTGTTGTTGTAACTTATGATGTCAAACTGACAAGCATATGCCAGGCCCCTTGGAAAACGATCAGGGGCAGCGGCTTATCTGTTTGAGTGGGCCCCTTTGGGTGGACTGCATCAGGGGGTCGGTCCCCTTTGGGCAGACTGTGACTCTCTTCTTTCATTGTCCAACCGGATGAAAAAAGGTCTGCTTCATATGGTTATTCAATATTATTATTGGTTGTGAAGATTTTGTGATTGTAAGATATCGAAAAAAAATCTGTTCTGCATCAAATTCTAATACAATTGCATTTCTATGATGCATAATTAATATTACTAATATTTATTGTTACTAATTAATTGCTACTAATATTTTTAAAGATTCATGTAAACATCTTTTTGGAAGTTTATTAGAAGAAAAGCTAGTGTATATCAATGGAGTGAATTATGACAATTTTTAAATAAAAAATTTTAAAAAATTTCTTATTCTAAAAATACAAATTGCATTTCCACAGTTTATTTAAAATTAAAAATGTATATATAAATATAACAAACTGGTGTTTCAATTCCTCTATAAATCTAGGGCGAATTGTAACATTGATTGGGAAATCTAAAAGATTTTAAATTAAATTTCTAAATTATTAGGAAAATGCAATAAAATACAAAAAAAAATCAATAGTTTATATGCAGAAATTAAATATGTATGATACTTTTAATTACTGTTCAAAACTCAAGAGACACATTTAAAGGTAGTTTTACCCTATAAGTTAATTTTAATAACTTTCAAAACTAAAAAGTTCAATGGCAGCTACCCCTTGCTCATGCACAATTTTCTCGGAAACCTTATTATGACGTTCGACAGGTACTGGGAACTCGTGCACCACATTTGAAGTACAGCTGTGGACAAAAAAAAATAAACACTAGGATTATTTCGGTCGTTATTCATCATAAGGAATCGGACCTTTTTGACTTTGTGAATAAATAACATTCCGAGTAAATTGCATGACACAAAATTTGCATATGGGTCCGTCTTTATATTAAAAATGTTACGAACTTCAAAATTTCCAATAGCAACAACCAATTTTAATAACTTGGAAATGTTAAGCACCCTCAAAAACCCCTAAATCTAAGTTTTTATTACATTTGGATGAATATTGACGAGTTATTTAATCGAATCACTTGATGTCCTTTGGGGGACCATCTCTAAAATAACAAGCGTAGTCAATAGGTTCGTCCGAGGGAAAAAGCGAAATATTGAAATATAAGGTAGAATATGTTGAGGAGCCCTGCAAGGGATCAAAAGTTAATGGTGATGAAGTCTAATTTTTTCCTCCTTTTTCCAAGTTTATCTCAACTGTATACTTAACATTTTAAGTTTATTTATTAAAGTTTAAATTTTTTTGTGTGTGTCAAGGATTTCTATACTGGGCGCCATTGAGTAACGAGACAACAATATTTATTTTTTATGATAGCCACGATATGTTTTAAGTTTAGGAATATGTTTTGTTGGTAAACTTGTTTATAAAGATAGTTTTTTAATTTTTTTATTTATTATTGAATATTAATCATTCGTTGGTATGCTGAAAGTTGTAGTTAAGTTTTAGTTTACACATTTGAGAGAGACGAACGTGTGATTTAGTTTTTTTAAAGAATGTTTTCTGATCCATAATTTTTTAAAAATACAAACTTAATTTAATTCTAATCAAAATTAAAAATATCAATTTGAATTTTTGAATTAAGAATGACAGAATAAACTATAAATTATCTTTAAAAAAGTAAATAAATTATTATTGGTACATATTTTTCAATTATTTTACTAGTTAATATATTTTATTTTATGAATTGGATTCAAAGATTTTTATATCTAACTGCATAGTATTTTATAATATTTTTATGATGATGGAATAGTTTAAAACACTTTCAGCGCGTTCAAAATAGACGAGCAGACGATAATAGTTTGAAATGCGAAAAATCGTTTGTTACTGTAAAATAAAAATTTTCATTTTTAAATTTAAAAAATAAATAAAGCATGGAAATGCAACACAAGCCTATAGTTATGTTTTTTAAAATATTCTGAGCACTTACCATATTTGATTATTATTTTTAAACAAAGCATTGCATCCGTATAATTATATTCAAGTATAATATTATTCAGTAAAAAATTCGTTTCATTATCTTAATTATTTATAGAGTGGGATAGTTTTTTATGTGCAACTCATTTAATATTACGGCCCCTAAACTTTGCACGTCTCCAACTCCACTAATAATGCTCAAAAACTAACAAAACTTGGTTTTTCGTGTTAAAATATGTCATAAATTTGAAATATGGACTCAAAAAGGGGTGTTTCTATTCAAAATTTTGAAGTTGGTAAAATTTTTAATATGAAGACGGCCCCTTATGCAAATTTTGTGTCATGAATTTAACTGAGAATGTTATTTGTTCACAAAGTCAAAAAGGTCCGATTCCATAGGATGACTAACGTCCGAAATAACCCTAGTGTTTACTTTTTTTTGTCCACAGCTGTACCTATGTTGCCCTTTTAGTTCAAACTTTTAAAGAGTTTCAGACAGACAGATGGAACACTGTTCGGAAACAACTTTTTTCGAATCGGCACCCTGCAAAACATGCAGAAAACACAAATTCTCTATAGTACTAGTACCCAATAAGGACAGTGCTCTCAATATAGACACCCCTAATATCTTTAAAAGTTAATATTTTAATCAAGGGAGAGTGCTACATGTCTATGAAGAAAAGCAGTTAAAAAAATATTTTGGTCTAGAAAATGCCAAAAGTTTTTCCAGTATAAATCAAAATTTTTTCACAAAACAACATACAAGGGAATAAATATAGTATTATGATTCGATAAAAAAATGTAGTATTACAATTTGACAAACAGGGCCATAATATATATTTTCAAATACAAAAAACTTTCTAGTAAATATTTTTTATAAAGCATGGTTTACATTCTTTAGAAATATTAGCGAGATTAAAAAAATATTGTCTAATAATTGTTTAACAAGTATTTTTTTCATATTATAGAGTAAAGTGAAGTTTTTTACATTTATATTAAGTAACTGAGTTTTTTTTAAATAATTGATTACAATTTATAGGTGTCTTTCTCAGTTCATCGCTATCCTGATTTTAATTTAATGCTAGGGCAACGCTTTTTTTTTTAGTGTGTTCTGTAATCATACAAAATCAATCAATAACAAATAATAATAAATAACAAATTATTAGAATGTATTGTTAACCTTTAACTAAAATTTACAGTTTGTGGAGTAAACATGTTTGAGATTATATTGATTGCAAAAAATTAGGACAAAAAGAAAAATTGGCATTGTTTTCTTTGTTTACAACTTATAAATATGCTGTTAGACAGGGCACTAAAAAATGTGAAAATTTATTGATATATTACGAATAAAATGCACTTTTAAAAGCTATTTCACAATTTTAAATATTTATTCCATATTTAAAATTTATGCCTTTGTTATACTTCTCGATTGAATGAAAAAAAAAATGAATGTATCTTCTAACTGCTATTCCGGCCCTGATCCCATGTCACCTACGACTGTAATCTAAGGTGTGCCTTGAAATATATGCTCCTTTGACAACACAATTTCCATGATAAAAAACAATACCGGGCTTACTCTTTAGGTACTCGGCAAAATATTCAAAAATAGCTTTTCATTAAGGTTGACAGAAAGAAGAAAAAAAATTTAATCTCTATGGGGAAGACACTTTTTGTAAGTGTCGTATATAACAGAATAAAAATACAAAATTATGTCTACACTCTTGAAGCAAATCCGAAGAAAATAGCCAGTCCCTTTCACACACTAGGATTCAGAAAATCAGCAACGTTTTAGAAGTTTGTCCAAAAATAGTAAACAAGCTTGGTAAGAATATCTTGTATCTCACTTTCTATTTATCTATTCCCCTCCACAAACATCTCCTATAAGTCTATTAATAAGTACTGACTGATTGAAATTATATATAGATTAAAAATACATAAAAGAACTTAACAAGATATAATAAAATTAAAATGCATATTTCGTAAATAAAATTAAATACAATTTAAAACTAAGATACTGTACCATCATATTTGGATTTAATTTGTTGTTCTAGAGATTCATTATGCTCTTGCAATGAAGTATAAGAATCTGACATTCGTTTAATCTGAAAAAAAATTTAGTAAAATCCAATCAAATTATTTTTAGGCATGAATTTTTAATATCATACATTATGGTACGTGGAATAAAAATAATGTTAGCGGAATGCAACTGTGCCAAGTATTCTTGGGGAGAAAAGTATTGAGGTAGATAATTGGTCTCAAAAAGGGTTGTTATATCAATCTACTGTAGTCACATAATTTAGAAATGAGAACTATGATTTGTACATAAAAAGTTTAGCGATATCAAAGTAAATTGAAAAACTTACTTCATAATTTTTTTCTTCTAAGTTTTGCTTAGAGTCTTTCAGCTCTTTTTGCAATGTCCTAATTGTCTTATCTTTTTTTGAAATTATTTGTTGCAGTTCTGCCATATGTGATTGCACATTTTTTACCTACAGCAGATTAAAACAAAACAAATTAAAATTAAGAATCGGAATTCAGTAAAATAAAAAAAAATCCTAGAATTATTAACACAAGAAAGTGCAATTCTATATTTGATTGTTACAGGTAAGTTTATAACAGTAATTCCCATTAAGAAGCATCTTCATACAAAATTTTAGGATCTTAAAAACTAAGTTTATGAAAAAGTTACACAACACAATGGTTAGGTATATTAAAATTTATTTCTATAAAAAAAATTAAGATAACAAAATAAAACAAATTTGACTTTAAAATTTTTGCTTGCTCAATTTTAATAAATGATTTATAATTGAAAAAAATCAAATTGGTAACAGAATAAAAATAAAGAAGGGGGGGGGGCTAACTATGTTTTTAAGGACTTTCAATAGAGAATTTGCACATTTTTTTTTTGGTAGTCTAAATCAATAAAGAATGTCGTAAAACCTAAAAAGAGTGTTTATTTTAGCTTTTATTTGACTTTAAAAAGCTTCGGTTTCGTGATAAAACGGAAGTCACGTGTTACGGCGTCATAAGATCCTTTGGAGAAAATGGCTTACCGTGTGGTTGTAAAGAAAAACACTGGAAATGTCTTTGTTTGTTCTTTTACAATGCGTTTTTTATCATTTCAAATTTGTGTAAAGTAATAATATTGAAATAATAAGTCCTGTATTATCTGAAGATATGAAAGTATCCGCAAATTAAGAATAAGATTATTGTGGTGATGTATGTAAAGGAATATAATCGGCAACTTATTATACAACAATATTCTGTCAAGTCAGACAAAAATGACGTTTAAAAATATAATGGAAAATGTATCACAATATAAAATGTTTGAATTATTTCAAAGAATCCAATTAAAATTAAATATCGCTAATTAAATATTTATTTTATTATTAACCTGACTATATCTTTTTAAATATAAATGGAGCATGCACAGCAATTAACTATTAACCATTCCTGTTTAAAACGAAGACTCTCCCCCAATCCCCATACGCAGCCTATTCGAAAACACTTGAAAACCAAGCTACTGTGGAAAAAGAAAGGAGATTGTGACGTCACTAGCCGACACGCCCTGTTTTAGGCTGAGACGCGTTTCCTGCGTTTTACTAACATGAATAATTACAGAAATAATTGGAAAATACTTTTGTGGGGGATATATTTAGATTCCAGAGACCTTAATCTACAATCGTAACCCCTTTAAAACAAAATTTAAAACATGTGCAAATTCTCTATTGTTAATAATTAAAAGGACTTACCAGGTAGATCTCAGAAATAAAAAATTTGTGTATGATTGTACTTAACTTTTTTTTTGCACACAGATTAATAATAAAATTTTCAAATAAAATAAAACAGTAGCAACTGTAGTAATAAAATAAAAATAATTAATAACAGAAAACAGTAGCACTAAGATAAGGCTTAAGATACATCAATAATAGAGACACAAGCATTATTTTAGAAAAAATTAATCTCACCTCTTCATGACTAACTTGAACCTCTCTTTGTAACTTAGAAATAATTTCACGTCCTTTATTAATATCTGTTTCTTGACTTTTTATAAATTTTTTACTTTCTTTATAATCTTTTTGCAAGTTCTCTAATTGTGACTCAAGGGCTTTCTGAAATAAGGTTTATGATTATGTTAATTATCAAATAATAAGTATAAAGTTGTAAAAAAAATTCATTTCCAGAACATTAATTTTATCTAAGTTTTTTAATATAATTTTAATCTTTTTAAACCAACCGATAAAAAAAAAAACTGCGTAACAAAAAAAATTTCAATGTATTTATTCACTTATTATTATGTGTTTTGCAATTTTATTATGCCGAAGACATGGAGGGGTCCTTTAGCTTAAAAAAAAATTGTATTAGGGCACATGCTTAAAAGGAACAAATCCCACTTTACACAGAAGAAAAGAAAACATTTTGTAAAACTCTTAAAGACCAGTAGAAATTTGCTTGGATAATTTTTATTGAAAAAAATTATCTAAAAAAAACTATAATTACATATAATTTAACTACACAATTTAAGTTATACAAGAGATACTAAAAATATAGGGACTTTAGGGAACAAAGGTTGAAAATAGGGACAATTTTGGGGTCTAGTGAACAGTGTTTTGGCTTTAATAAGTGTAGCAGTTTACTGACATATGTTGTCTTATCAGGGAGTCAATGATTTAAAAATAAAAGGGGACTGATAAATGGAACAAACTAGATGGACCTAGATGGTCTTTTGTTAGGTTGATATACAAATTGTGTATAGCTGTTGCAAGAATGTCAGGATCAAGAGAAAAAAGAAGTGCATCAATTATAATACATAAACATAGTACAAAATAAAACGGATTTAACTTAAAGGAACAAATGGGTGAAGGAAATGCAGGCTATTTTGTTAGTTTGTATTTTGTATGGGAAAAAACCCAGTTAGCCACTTGTAACTAATCAGTGTCAAATTACCTTTAGGAACTAAGTTTTGCGCTTACAAAGTTATATTTTAAGGTGTAGCTAAAGGTGTTTTTTTTAACTATGTTCAATGTCAAATTGACAATTCAAAGACTTTCACACTGTAACTTTCACATCCACCTACTTGACTATTTAATAGCTAAATTGAATTAAATCTTCATTTAATCTGAATAAAATGTGAAACTAATGTGTTACCGTTTCTAGCTTATTTTTATACAAAAAATTATGGAAATGTTCTGGTATAAAACATTGATTTCAAGGAAAAATTAAAGCAGATTTTTAAGCAGGAGAAAATAGTTGGAAAGGGCATCTCAATTTTTAATTATCAGAAAATATGAATAAAACACTTCAGATAATGTAACAAGCATAATTTACTGTATTTATCTTTCTCGCTTGCAAAACTACTTAAGGCTACTTTAATAACAAAATTACCTACAAATTTTCAAAGAAATATTTTTAATATGCTACATTATGTGTGTGATTATGTGTTATTATGAATGGAAAAATAAGCATCCACTCAGTCAATACGAAAACATGCTTGAATTGTATGTCTACCTTGCATCATATCTGAAGTGACAGACATACCTTTTTGTGGTACATTAGAAGCTGTAAATTCTGAATATCATCTTGAAAATTAAAAAAAAATTATTGATTTTACTCGAAATATGCACATTAAAATTCCATGAAACTCATGTGACTGAAGATGGCATTTGGCGTAACATGACATATATTCTTGGGGATTTTCTAAAAACGCCGCTACGCATACACTAAAATAAACATGCAACCTTTTTCAAAATGTTCTGAAGAACAAATTGCTAACTTGAACCAGTTTTTTTGGAAATAAATTAGAATGATCTCTGTTTGGTTGTTTAGTTTGAAATCGTGCAAGAGTTCGCTAGATATTTCAGACCTAGTAAAAAGTTTAATCAATCGAAATCGTAAGAGGAAATCTGCAAAGTTTGGCGAAAATAACTGGAACTTAGAATACACGTTTTTGTTGAAAAAGTACTTTTTTGATGTGAGATCATTTAAAACACATTGCATAGTTTCAACAGATATATCCCACAAAAGTTGGTGAGAAATAGCATGCCAATAGACAAGAAAGTCAAGCCTGACCTCATAATCCATATAGAGGATTGCAAGTATTTTTACCGGAAGTGACATATCTCTTACATAAAAGTTACTGACTAAATTAATTAAATTTTTATACGAATGAATGAAACCATTCTACCCGTTTCAGAAAGGACTATAGTTTACAAATCAGTTTCAAATGTCTCATTTCCCCAACTCAACACTCTTGGTTGGAATTTGTAACATACCCAGGGAATATCAGGCACCAAATTTTTTAACCCTGGTTTGACCAATTAATTCTCACCTCATGACAATAATTATTTTCATACTGTTCCTGCAACTTCCCTAATATTGACTTCAGATATGCATTATTACTATCCAATTCTCCGATTCTCTCTTTCTGTAGGGATATCTCAGACAGCTTTTGCTTTAATTCCGACTGCAGTTCCTGAATTTTCTCCTTGTGTTCCTGTACGGCTTGCTTACTGTGACGCATTTCGTCTTTCAAAGATGACAAACAAGACTTCAGTTCTTGTATAGTGGTGTCTCTTTTATGATTCTGGTCTTCTAATTCCTAGAATAATATATGCAAGAATTAGTAGAAATTTATAATACTACATTACCAAAAAATAGCTGTTCTATTTAAAAATGTGATTCGTACAAAAAAATTGTAAAAAAAAAATATTATAAAAATTTCCAGATTAACAAAGAAAGGCGGGATAGTTATAAAATAAAAAAGTAAAAGGAATCAATGAAGCACATTTTTTATTGATCTAGGACAAAAACTAAACCAAGATAAGTTGTTATTAAGCCTCAAAGCCCTCTATAGTTCCTAAGAGTGAGAATTAATTATTATTTCAATTTTTTTAGCTAATTGATGAGGGATTCTTTTGATTTTTAGAAAATTATTTTTAAAAAGCACCAAAAAAAAAAAGTTAAACATATAATTTCCATTTGGACTTTGTAAAGTTTTAAGTTACTAGAACATAAAATTTTGTAAGTAACCATAAATACCTTATTTAGTTTATCTAAACATGAAACTCGTTTTTCAAGTTGCTGGAGTTCTTTGTGATAATTGTGCTCTTTTTCCTTCTTTTCATTTTCATACCTAATTTCTAGTTCTCTTTGTTTCTAAAAAATAAATTGGCACCTAATGAGTAAAACACAAGAATTACATTTTCATGGTGAATCAAATGCTTTAAATCTGCAAATCAGATATTTGAAAACTATGCATTATGGCTCACTAGAGCATGTCTAGAATCTTATAATGCCAACACTCATTCTGATTGAGCTAGCCTGTTTATTTATTATGACCGAAATCATATCATGAAATGAACATAAGTAAAAATTAATAAATCTGGTTTTTGGTTGAGTTCTAGTATAGTTCACCACTAATGTGTGGTAACAAAACATTTATATTCCAATCCTGATCATTCAATGTTTAATCATTTTTTCACCTTTGCATTATTACCTTTTATTATAAAAAAAAGTTCAAGATTACTTTTTGATAGTACAGCTTATTCAATTGTTCAAGAATTATTTGTTGATACTACATCTTATTTGAAGGGTTTAGTTACAAATGTCACATTATCTGATGTACTAAGATATAGGGTCATGTCCTTCATTGCCGACTTTTGATAACGTTAAATTAAATTTTACTAAATCGCCAATGAACAGGATTGACCCTATATCTTAGTTATGCTTTGCAGAATGGAAGTATTGCAGTTACACTATTTTAGTTATATATCTATCTTATTATTAATCATCAACTCCACATCGCAATTTCTACCTTTCAGTAACTTAATCATACAACAAGTACAACCTTTAAAAACACCTAGCATCTTATTTATAACAGGATACCAACATACAAACACCAAAATTTAGCATTCAGCTTTTTTTTTAAGCAATCCAATGAGATTGAGTTTACATTGAGCAACCTGTCCCTCTCTTCCTGCAGTTCCCTGGCATGCTTTGTCTCTCTCAAGGTCAGCTGCACACTGAGGTCATTTTTCAGCTTCTCCAGCTCTTGAGTCTTCTGCTCCAGAGAGGCATGGCTGGAGGAGAGGCGGCTACGAGAGTCCTGTTCCAGATGAAGCAACTGGCTCTCCAAGTGTTGTTTCTCTTCCTGAAATTAGAATAAAATGAACCGAATGATTATTATGTTTATTAGAATATCATGAATCAAATGGTTATCATGTTTATTAGAATAACATGACAGAATATCATTGTGGTTTGCCTTCCTTTTTCTTCCCAAATAAAGAAAGGTCAAGAATTGGCACAACTCGGAAGAAGATTTCATCTTTTGCAACTACAAAAAACCACAATCATTATATTGTCTTACAGTAACAAATAAAAATATCTATAACAGCCTTTTTCAATACTTGAAAGGAAATAGTTTTATTGATTTTAGGAGGGCAATTTTTGACTCTCCTCTGTACACAAATACAATTATCATACAGTTGAGGGTTAGAGTTGAGTTTAATTAACATTGCACTAGAGCTGCACAAGGGCTATTGACGATAGGGATTGTATTTTAGACCCACAGTCAAGTGACCTGGAAGTCAAGTGACCTGAAGCCTGGAAGACGGGTGTTTTCTATCAAAATAATTGGTAATTTCACTGCTTTTACATTTGAAAATCTGTGTAGATTACAGTACTTGGCAGATTCCTGGCTCTCTTCTGTATTTACACGCTGAGTAAACAAATAAACAGCCAATAAAAAAAATATTCTCAAAACTTCATTTTTTCAGGAGTTTGGTTGACAGTAAAAAATCAATTATTAAACCACAACTACAAGGGCCGGGATAGCCTGATCGGTAAGGTCTTGGACTAGCATCCCTTAGGTTGCGAGTTTGACTCCCGCTGCCTTCCAAAGACCTCCGTGTACGCTAATGGTGACTGATGCACGTTAAATCCATCGTGGTCAAAGTCCTCCAAGTTCCCATACCAAATAAATACCTCTGGGGGTGACAAGCCAATTCTGGGGATCCTCTAGTTGGCCTCTGTCTCTAAACATTAGATGGATCCACTTATGTGTGTGTTGTATCTGTCTTACTTGGCGAAGGTTTATAAGCGGGTTTCTGACCAAGCACACAAACCTAAATATATATGTCTACCAACCAACCACAATTACAAAGGATACAAATCTGTTAGTTATAAGAAAAGCCTAACAAGAACATTTCTTTTAGAAGTCAAGATAACTGATAATAAAATAGTAAAAGGGACATGAAAAAAAACTGTTTCTGATAAGCAAATAAAAATATAATCTTTACATCATCACTTTTACTAACCATGGAAACTATAACATAATCATATGTTGGAGATTATGAGAAATGAAAATGTCTGTGTGGAAAAACTTTTATGATAAGTTTAATTAACAAAATTAGCAAAACTTACTTTTAATTTTTTAAGGGTAACAGCTAAATATTGTTTGACAGACGAATCTGTAGCCGCAATAAACTTCAAGGTCAGATGGATCAAATGTTTGAAGGGATTAGTTTCTACCACATCCAACTGAGAAGTTGGAGAAATACTTCCACCTCTTTCGCTGGTGTTAAAGATCAAAAGAAACCTGGGGAAAAAAAAATTTCAACAAATGAACTGTTATAATTTATATTTGAAAAAATAATATTAGAAATGTACTAAAAATAAATTCAGGTAAATTGAAAGATTGAAATATAGAAGCTTAGATCAGTAAATCTATTCCTGTATTTTTTTCTCCCGTAATTTAAAATGTTGTTGACAAAAAGAGTGGTCACTGATAACTCACATTGAAAACGGCTTTTATCTATGTAATTTTCCACACTTTACCTGTGCTATGTTAAAGATGAGCATTTTCAATATAATTTTTGTTGGTTTAAAAATATATAGATATTTTTAAGGGGATATATATATATCTTTACCTTCCTCTGTACTTGTGCCTCTTATTAACAAAAACAATTATAAACATTTTTCTTATTATCAATGAATAGTATCTAAAATATGTGCAATTAAGGTGTTAAAACAGAGGCCCAGTG
The DNA here is from genome assembly GCA_019343175.1 of Oedothorax gibbosus. Taxonomy (NCBI): domain Eukaryota; kingdom Metazoa; phylum Arthropoda; class Arachnida; order Araneae; family Linyphiidae; genus Oedothorax; species Oedothorax gibbosus. The sequence goes on from JAFNEN010000143.1 coordinate 426,510, forward strand.
GCTTAGTGGTAGTGCTTCGCATTGCCACACCACAGGTCCGGAGGTTGAATCCCGGATTGGGCGAGGTTGACCCATCCTTTTATCCTTTAAGTGGATCGATAAAATGGGGACCAAGCATGCTATGGGAACTAAACAATAGGGGTTCTGCGTGAGGCTGACCCCTTTACCGGGACATATGCCTAGCACCCCAGAGCCCTAGGTCACGTAAGCTGAAATGGGCATGGCAGGCCTTGGCCCACTAATGGGCTGCTGCGCCGAGGAGTTTAGTTTAGGTGTTAAAAACAAATGCTGAATAAAAAGTCTTAATTTTTTTTTTAATCATTGGAATACTTACTTGGGTGATGCTTTATCTTCTTCGGCAACAGAAATTTCAATAAGATCAATGAATTTCTGTGGAAAAGCAGTAAAATCCACCAGCAGACCTTGACTAGATTTTAGACTAGATAGAAAAACACAATTTAGAAACTTAAACAAGAAACATTTCAGACTATGCTAAGTAAACAAAATTAGCTAGATCCTTAAATAATGCAAGCATAAAAGCAATGTTAACTTTTGGTACATTCTTATTCATTTGGTTTTTCTTTTAAAATTTAAAAAAAAACTTAATATAATAATAAATAATTTTAAAGAAAGTTAATACAAACACTTGAAAGTCTTCTTCCGAAAGATGAAGGTGGTACAGGAAAAAAGGATCATTGCTGTCCGTCAAAGAAATAAGAAGTTCCTAAAAAGGGTTACGTATATTTAGTATCATCAATCTGAATCTTAGAAAACTATATACTTTAAGTTATTAAATTTTAACAGCTCCCAATTTTCTGCTATGAAATGCAGTAAAAATGAGTTAAAATAATTCCCGTAATCCCTTTTCGCCTCCGTAGGGTAACAGTTATACATTTGGACTGCAATGCTGGGAGTCTGGGTCCAATTCCTAGGTAAGGCTTGGCTGTGAATTGTACCCATCTCAAATTGTGTAATTGCGTGAACACCTGTTAGGCTATGTGTCAAAACAATTTTTTTTTTAAATAAGAGGGTCCACTATGCCAAATTGTAGTTAGAGTGGATTAGTTGTGATTCGTTTCTTCTGCACATGAAAATTGCATGTGGAATGTGAGAATCTTGGAATAGCAGCAACTTAAAATAAATGTATAGCAGCAACTTAAAATAAATGTACTAAATATTACTACTTCTCACATTTAAAACTGTGCATTTTTATGTCCCATTTATTTACTATAAAAAAAACTTTTAATAAGCTTTCCACAAAGTCTTTTAAAATATATAATTTATTGTAAAAGAATTATGAAAACTGCAGGTAATGGATATTTATTGAGAAATTTCAGTTACATTACAACTTGCAAAAACCCATTAATTTGGTACACATTCTGGGGTACTTACATACAGCTGTGTACAGCCTGGTGTTGATTTTCTTTATGTTTGCAAACAGCAGAAACAAGCTAAACATACTCAGTACTTGGTGACCATGGCTGTTCAATGCAAAGTGATAGGCTTTGATATAATGATCGGTCTCGATTTGCATTATGTTGCCAAGCAACGAAGATGCTCAAATGTGGTAAACCTTCCACTTCATATTTATGCAATTCGATAGGTATAGCAAACCTATGTTAAATTTTTAAGCTCACCTATAAACAGACCGGCCATTATATCATAGCTGTCCCTGTTCCCATTCCAATTTGACTTCAATTCAAATTCATAAGTATATTATAACAGCTATACCTTTTTTTATAATTAAATTGATTTTCAAAGTCAAAAATACGATTGTTACAGCTCAAATGTTTCCTAAATACTAATAAATTTGTTCATTATACATTAACAAATTTTACCAACCTGTTTATTTAGAGCAGCAGACGCTTCCTTCCATTCAACAGTCAAAAACAGTATGCTCTTCCTACAAAATGTGCAATCAAATTTTAACTAAGAAAAAATAAGAATAAATTATTCACACTCTGTGGTATAAGCAAATCTTTAAAATTACCTGCATTGATTAGTAAATCCATCTTTGAGAGTAACAGGAACACTTTTAGCAAATAGTTTTTGAGTATCCCCACAATTTTGCATGATAATAGAAAGTTAAAAACAACAAAATAATTATTTTTGGTTTTTCTTGTAACGAATAATTAGAACTAAACTTCAAAACACATTTATTTTTCATAGAGTTTTCTGAAAATTTGTAAGATGTTTACATTTTAAAATGCACAAATCATACTCCTATAACTAGTCAAAGGCGCGCTTTAAATTTAATTGGTTGAGTGGTTGTAAATAAAAGTCAAACTTGTAGTGTAGTGAAAGCGGTGAAATCTAAGAAAAAAAATAAAAGACATCTACGGCAAATGTTCAAAATTTTATCATCGTAACAGCACCAACGATTGTTTTCATTTGTTGTCAGCATGTTGTCTGGAATTACCTTTGTTTTGGTATTCGAAAATGAGTTTTCTAAGAACATTTTACATTTTAATTTTTTTTAAATTGCAACTTCTTGTTATGCTGTTGGTTGTTCAAAACATTTGTTGAAGGAAACTTGCATAGAAAGAAAAGTTTCTTTTCACCTGTATCGGTCATTTTGAGAGTGAAACCGAAGCAACCAATGAAATCGCAGTACACAGATAACTGAAAAAACGAGCCTTACATCATCTGAAACATTCCCATTATGCATCACTATGAATAATTAAGTGTGTACCCCACTTTTTTGCGTAATTTTTAAAATTAACATCGTTTGTAAAATTCTATTTACATTAATAACAAAAGTCGTAAATAACTTATTCTAATGACACTCAGACTCGAGAAAAATTCTCGTAATTTTTAATGAAGTTCAGATGAAAAGGACAATACATGAACTAGAACCGCATGGGCTCGGAGGAGTAATTAGCTTTGTTATACCTACCATCAATAATATCAGATTAAAATATCCTAATAACTCTTAACACTATGAAGCTAAATGTTGGTCTAGAGCTATATATAGTAGCGAGATTCTAAAATGCTATTCAAAAATGGCACGAAACTTTTCAAGTTTATATGCCCTAAAAGAACTAGTAATGTCATCTGTAGTTAGGATTTGAATCATCTGGCCCATCTTTAAATGTCACTTACAATCACTTTAAATCCCTAAAAACTCTCATGTGGTCCCAAAATATATACTATATTTATTTATTTTTTAAAAATGATAGATACAATTTTGCAACTTAACACAAAATTCGACCAAACATAAAATATCGGAAATCTTGTAATTAAATCGGAATCATTGTAAATGTAAATTGTATACGAATGTCGTGAATTTGTAGATCAGTTAAAATGGTTGTGTTGGATGCCAGCTCAGATGTCGGCCTCGACATTTAACAGAAGGGTTTGAACATAGAGTTGGTTTGAATTATGAGGCCCGCCGTCAGTACGTGCATTTCCAGTGTGACGCTTATTTAGTTTTTAAAAAAACGAAGATTATTAGTAAATACCTAAATTTTAAATGTCGGCAAAACTCTAAAATTGGAAATTCGCAACAATAAAAATAAGCATAGGGGGTGAAGAAAACACTCCTCATGGGGGCTCCTTATCCAATTCGTCAGAACATCGGCAGGATGCGAGAATTTTGTCCAACATTATTCCCAGTCAAAGTTAACACCTTAATGGGAAACTTTCGATGAAGCAGTAAGGGCGCTTCGCACCGACGCTCCTCGGTTATTGTTCGATTTTCAGAACATCGGCCTCTCATACAGATACATGGTCCCACAATGTAAACCAAGCACATCCTGTAGACGGATATTCGTTCCTAAAAAATAAATCTATATTAATAAAAATTAAGTTTTGTGTGTGTGTTTGTTTGTGGGTATGTCTCGTATAGACTCATAAACTAGACATTTGTTTGACTCGCAACTTGGCACAAATGTGTAGTTCATACTTAGATTATGATTTTTGAACTTTCAGAGCTCAAAATGTTATATTTTTAGAGAAAATTCGAATATTCTGAAAAAAATACACCATTTTCGCTCAAATCCGATCATTTTTTTTACTTTCCTGATGCCATCTGCTGAAAAAATTAAATAAAACTTTTAACGAAAATATTCAAAACATTTAAAATTGAAAATGTTTATTTTATTCTGTTGTCATTACCTTCAGAAACTAAATTCATTATTTGAAAAATAATTGACATGTTTCAAGTGACGTAATTCCGTCCAGTCTCCATTCTAAGATTTTATTGTGGGTTTAGGTGATGGATTTCTTCATTGATGGTTCTGTTGATTGCAAAAATGTGCATATTTAAGCTACTTCCGTGAATTATAACTATGATGGTTGTTCAAGGCCATCGTACTAGAGCTATATTTTAGGGTTTTGTTTTCAATTTATCGCCAAATACGTTGACAAACTCGCCAAATTCTTCCCTAAACGCGCCAAATAATATATATATAAATATATAGAGAGAGCTGTATGATAAGAGTGTTTGCAGCTATATCTCTTTTCTCGATAAATTCTTTCCAAAAACGCGTTCAAGGTCATCGTACTAGAGCTACATACTAGGGTTTTGTTTTCACTTTTTCGCCAAATATTTTGCAAAACTCGCCAAATTCTTACCTAAACGCGCCAAATAATATATTTTTTTTAAACTTATAAGCTGGTTTTTTTTTGAAGGGCCATTGTGGTAGAGCTGTATAATAAGAGGTTTGAGCTATATCTCTTTTCTCGACAAATTCTTTCCAAAAAAGCGCCAAATGAGCTAAAAGGATTTATATGTTTATGAGGAAAATTGCGATGACTTTTATGAGTGCATTTATAGCGTATTTTTATATTTTGGATTTTTAAGGTAATATAAGTAACAGTATTTTATACTTTATAACGAGCGGGAATAATAACATAAGTTTATTATCCTATAATGGATTAAATTGTACATATACTTGGATCAATTAAAACTTTTTTTTAGTCCGTGCGAAGTACGGGTATTTATTTGCTAGTAATTCTAATATTAAAGAGGGATTGTCAGTCTCATAGAACTATATGCATTAGTATTGGAATCACAACTTCAGCAGAAGTATTGCTTTGCCATATTAGCCCTTTTCCCCCAGGTATGGGAATCAACATAACATCGAAATGAAACAAATTTGAAACGAAAATGTTATCTAGGTATTTAATTATATATTTTTTGAAGTTTTAAAATGTCCCAAAATATTCAGCAGATGGCGACACTATTTTAAAACTTAATCAATTAATATTTAAATAACCGGATGTTATTTTCTTTTCAATTTTGTTTTAAATTGATGTTATGAGGATTCCCATACCTGGAGAAAATGGGATAACATGGCAAAGCAATTCTTTTGCAAAAGTTGTGATTTAAACTAATGCATTAGCTCTATGGGACTGACAATCCCTCTAAAATCGACTTAGTTACGAGGTTTCCCGAGTACACTGGGACAGACATGCTTGTTAAATCTGTGGACTAAAAAATCTCGACGGTGTTAGCGTACGATGTCCCTCGAAGTTCAGTTGGGTGCCAGCTCAGGTGTCGACCTCGTCACTTGACCTCGGTTTTAAATTATGAGGCGTATTTGGTTGTGTTAAAGCTCTGTTTGGCTGTGTTAAAATGGATTTTTTTTCTTTTTTGAAATCTTGGTTAGCAGATACAGGTTTACGGTGTACCTAGTCTTTAAATTTTTCTTTAAAGTTTGTTTAAAAACAAAATATATCAGTACCTTCGTACTTTCACTTTGAGTTCAAGTCCTCTAATAATAAGTTTTCTGCAATCTGTTTATACTAATCCATAAGATAATCGGAAGCAACGAGATAAAGAAATATAGCGAGACGTAAAACTTCAATATTTTCCCCCTCCGTAATCCTGTTATCTCCAACCATAAAAACAACATTGCGTAAAGCCCTTCTCCACTCAGAGATAGATACATGACGAAAAACTCGAAAAGTTTTTAATCGAATGAACACGAGCGAACGAAGAACAAGTGGGGAATCTTCGAACGCGAAATAAATTTGTTTATCACCACAGCTGATGTCGTGATGTAATATCCCCGGGTCACCATTCGAAAAATAGATTTGTGCAGTTCCGAGGAATAGATAATAGGCAATCAGTGTTCCACTGCAGATATTTCCTTTCGAAGCATCGAAATAAGAATTTTTAAAAATGGCGGACAAACTTCGGACTTACCAGACGACAGTATTTACGATGCTATTCGTCGGGTACGCGTGCTATGCTTACAATAGGAAATGTGTGTCCTTGGCTCTTCCGAAACTTATGGAGGAAGGATTGGATAAAAATCAAGCTGGTAGGTATGTTTTTTTATGCGAAAAAGTGTGCGGTACGATGTAAGATAGCTCTTTAGGCGATTTCTTATTTTATAATTATAAATTTTGCTTAAACAAACAGAAAAGTATTACGATTTTACCAAAAATGAATAAAATGGGCAAGTTTTAGGTGAGTGGCAACAGATATGCGGAATGAAAATAAATTCTTTATCGAGCCTCAATTGGTGCCCTGTCCCCTCGTATTTATTCCAATATTTCTTACAAGGTTTTACAAATTAAGTTTCAAGGAAAACACTCTATAATACCATTACATTTTAAAACAAAATAATAATGTTCAAAAGTCAAGGTCTTTCAAAATATATTATATTTTTGATTAAAAATGTTTTATTCGATATTTATCTGTAGTTCTTAATTTAAATAAATAATTTATTTCGCAAATGCACTTTCTCCATGTGAATCAAAATTGATCTTCCGAACTTACTTGTTTGCTCCGAACAAATCAAAAACGATTTCGCGAATGAGATAATAACTAAGACCTCGCGGAACTAGGTCACGATCCGCATTATAGTAGCGTAGTAACGATGATTGAAATAGCGTCAGTGACACAATTACTTTATCACAGAGGGTAAAGGGAAATATGTCTGGGTAAAAGTGAATGCACACTCATACCATTCGAAAAGTAATTTGTAATTTAGACATACATAGTTGTAAACATGTATTACTTAAAAACAGGCTTTTTTCGAAATATAAAATTGTATTCCGATTTAATTTTGTTTATTTATATAGTATTGATAACACAAAAAAAAACACAAAAACAACACAAAAAATCGTTTAAAAAAAACACAAATTCAGTTGAATAATTGAATCTTAGTTTGAGAAATAAATTTGTAAATATACTGCTTATCAAAATATTGAAAAAAAATCGGCCATGCGCATGTAACTGAAATTTTGAAAATTTTTAAGTTTTTGTTTTTTTTTTCGATTGAAAGGATTGTCTCTATGATTGTCCATTATTCAATTTAGGAATAGTTGAAGAACTATTTTTATAGTAGCGTAGTAGCGACTGTTATGTTGTTTGGATATCGTCAAGGACAATCTGAAGGTCGCTCGAATTTAATATCAGAACCTGTTACCGTATTTATGAATTTGGTTCTTTTAGCATTTCCTTTTTTTGTTAAGAAATAGAACCATGTGGAAAACAAACTGAATAAAATGTTTTAATTTACTAAATTAAAATTCATAAGCATCTTTGATAAGTTGTAATATATTTTTTCCCATTGAATATTCAAACATGTAAAGCTATATATAACAATTTAGTTTTTAGCCAACTTTTAGTTTTTAGCCAACTTTTCTTTTTTTATTTCGAAAGAATTAAAAAAAATGAAAAAGTAGGTATTGACATGCGGTCGATGTCCGTCTGTCTGTCTGTCCGTCCGTCCGTACCCCCTTCCAAAACTAATTCTATCCGTCGGATCTTAAAAATTCTTTTTTTGTTAGAAAGCTATGACGTCAGAGACCCAACTTTCATACTTTTTGTCCGCCTGTCTGTACGTCCGGACGGACATAAATCTACTATCTGTCGGCGAATTTCCCATTGAATTTGCATTGAAATTCAATTTTGAGTCATTTAAATCAGTGTTGCCAAATTAACAATGGCATGAGAAACTTTATTTATTTAAAAATATTTGAAGCAAAATAATTTTTTCATGAATCAGTTTCGAATGACGTCATAAAATGTAGCACAATGTGATTCTTTGATTGTTCATTAATTGTTTACCAAGAAAGCGGCAAGGCATATTTTTTGCATACAATTATGCTTAGTTTTAATTTACATTTCTTATTTTTTAATGTAGTTTTGAGTAGTTTCATTACTTTTGTTATTAATAAATATTGAATTATTCTTTGAACTACAAATAAATCGTGCAGACGATAAATTATATGAAGTTAATTTGAGAAAGAATATTAAGGAAAATAGTTGATACTTTTAGGAACCTAGTTGTTTTCCTATTAGAATTTCAGTAAGTATTTGAGTGACAGGAAAGTAGGCTATTTTAGTTCTTTAAGAACTTCTTGTTACTCTTAGTGTGTCAGGGCGTGATACGAGATCTTACCTCTTAACCGCATCAAACTTAAAAAATGTTTGAAAAAATTGCAAATTAGTTTTTTAACCTTATTTAAGTTTCCATAGAAAACTTCTGACTGAACCAATATATTCCAATTCATAGTTCACTGCATTGGAAAGAAAGAAAGAGAAAAGACACTTTATTTTAAACAATTATATTGGTCACCAAGGGGTTCAAGACTTTACTCAACACAAACATAGCAACTAAAAATATACAAACATATTGCTCATAACACAAAAAAACTAATACAGAAAAGGCAATCCTAACATACGATTAATTTTTAACTAATACAAGCCTGATTATTAGTTTATTATCTCATCTATGATGCCTTAAAAAATTTAGGTAACCAATAACATACTGACGATTCAAATACTGTTTGTTCGCAGGCCTGATCATCAGCTGCCAGAACATAGCTTACGCCATCAGCAAGTTCCTCGGAGGTGTTTTGTCCGATCGTGTCAGTGCCCGCCTCCTATTCTCCACAGGACTCACTTTCTGTGGTTTGGTGACGGTTCTGTTTGCCACCTCCGCCTCCGTACCTGCTTTCGCATTGCTGTGGTTCCTAAATGGATTTGGTCAGGGGTGTGGGTGGCCGGCTTGCTCGAAGATACTCAAGCAGGTGGGTAGAATACAGTTAGCTACTTTAAAATTAATAGCGAAAATAATAGCTGCTATAGTTAAATATATTATTTGTTAGTTTAAAAAAACTGAAGAATCCATAGGACATTTTGTATGTGTTTTTGTGAATATAAGAGCTTTGAGTAAATGGATGTTTCTACCTACAGTAAAATATATTAAGGTTATATTTTAAAATGAAAACTTTTTAAAAATAGTTTTCAGTTTTAATTCGGTAGATGGCAGCACAAAATCAAATACAACAGTCTTGAATTTTAAGCGGTAGATGGCAGCACCACAATATTTTTAGCTACTAGCTTTGGGTTTGTATAAAAAAGATCTCGAAATTAATTCTGATTTCATTTTTTTTTTTGACGAACAGCTAACTGTTAACTTCTAACATCAAATTTAATATCGAAATACTTTATATTTTTTAATTGAAAAATACATCCATATTTTTAAAGATATTTTCTTGTAATTAAATATCTTTAAAAATAGTTAAACGAAATAATAAAGTTTGTTCATGCAGAAACTTTTTTTGGTGTTTCAGTGGTTCTCACCGACTTCGTTTGGCACTTGGTGGAGCATTCTATCTGCCAGCGCAAACATTTCCGGGGGCCTCTCACCCCTCGTCACGGCTTTCTTAGTGCTCAACTACGGGTGGAGATTCAGCTTATTCCTAGCAGGTAGTTTTCAATTGCACACATATATGCTAAACAAAGTATGATGCGGGGTATTGCTGTTAATAATCATATGTACCGCCACGCAAGGAGCCTATTGCATATATGTGTTAATATTAGGAAAATGGTCAAGGTGCGTCCAGAAAGATTTTTTAATATATATATATTTTTTAAATCTCAGAAGAGAACAACGGCTTTGAATCGTCCCCATAGACTATTTACAAAGTTCCATTTTTGAGTAGCTCAGATCGGAAACACACAAATTAATATAAATATATAATTGAACATATTTTTTTAATATCAAATGATAGTTTCCATGGACGTGCGTGAAGAAGCCAACGTGGTTTTTAGTTTAGCAGTACGAGAAGTAAATAAAAAGAAAACAATTTTCTTATAAATAAGTCAAATCGGTAACAATCAGATCGATAAAGTTAAAAATTCGATTTGTTACCAAGAATACGATTCCGTTACCGATAAGTAAAATATGTGCTTTAGAAGTTATAGCATAGTTTTTCACTATATTTTGAAGTTTTAATCGATGGTTGATATTATAATTTAATTCCATTGTCAGATCTGTAAAGCTTTATCACATCTGTAAATTGGCCCTTTTAAAAAAAATATAGATCTATATACATTTGACAACAAATTCATTTGTTCAAAAAGTGGTAACGTTACTAGGGAGGTAGTTTTGCCAATATAAAAATCTACGTTAACCTACTCCATTACTATCTGTCTCAAGGGTGCCAGCAGAAAAGAAATTAATTGCATGCCACTGTTAACGGTTTTCTTCAATAAAAATTTATGCATTAAAAAACAACAACGAAAAATACCGATAAAATTGCTTGTATTTCCACAAAAATTATTCTAATATAGCCATCAATATAGAAGCTATCAAAAGACCTTCCCAAATAATACTTTTAAACCACTAAGAGTATACGCGTGGTTTTTTTTTCTTCGTCTTACTCTCACAGGCTTTAGTTATCTGTCTACTATACAAATTCACTAGCAAATTTGTAGCTTCATCAAAACTTCTTGACAGTTCTCCCTCATATTAAAATTAGATTAAATCCCAAATAAAATCGACTTCCCTTGCTCATTAAGAAACTATATCTCAAAAGTGTATCTACAAACAAGTGCTATGAAATATAGAGCAGAACGAGACAATACAATTGCCTATTCAGGCTATGATAAAATCTCGCTGGAGAGAGCGTTAAAAATGCATAATTGAAGAAAGGGAAAGACCAGTAAAAGGCGTAATTGGCTTATTGTTGTTTGATCCTATTCGTATCTGATTTTCGAACTGGTGACGTCTTAGAGTTAGGTGTAAGTAATGAACAACGGTTTAAGTCTTACTCGACTTATTTCATTTTTATTTTAAAATAATCAATTAGAAAAACCAATAAGCAAGTATAGAAGTCAAGGAGTGTTTCAAGAGGAAATGGTGCAAGTCAAAGTAGACCTGGGATGTTGTTGTACTGAGTCGTAGAAGTTAAAGAAAGGTTGCTAATGAGGCATGCAAGATGTAAATAACGTCAATTAAATTCTACCATACTTAAAAATGTTAGTTGTTGATTTGAAAGCTTAAAATAAAATGTAAACATTGAGCAAACATTTTTTAGAGGTGAATAGCATAATCATTGGTTGATAAACTGTGCTAAAGTATGTAGAAGGATAAAACCGTTTGGAAGAAGAGAGTAAAGAAGTTCCAATTTTTTGTCACTTACTCTGGGCAAATTTGAACTTAATTTAGAATCTTCTTTATGAGCTGAAAATAAACTGTACCTAATTTAAATTAAACTGTCAAATAGTCTTGATATTTATCTAAAGGTATAATATTTAAGTGTATATTCTTGTATCCATGTAGCATCTATATGATGCTGTTTTTTAGCCTTTTCTTTTTTTTAATTCGAAATAATTTAAAAAATGAAAAAGTAAGTATTGATATGCTGACGATGTCCGTCTATCCGTCCGTCCGTACCCCCTTCCAAAATTAATTCTATCCGTCGGATCTTAAAAATTATTTTTTTATTAGAAAGGTATGACATCAGAGACCCATCTTTATTACTTTTTGTCCGTCTGTCTGTACGACCGGACGGACATGTGTCTACTGTTTGTCGACGAATTTCCCATTGAATTAGCGTTACAATTTTGAGTCATTTAACTCGCTGTTGCTAAAATCAACAATGACATGAGAAACTTTATTTATTTAAAAATATTTGAAACAAATTTAATTTTGTCATAAATCAGTTTAGAATTACGTCATAAAATGTACCACAATGTAATTTTTTGATTGTTCATGAATTGTTTACTAAGAAAGCGGCAAGGCATTTTTTTTTCTTACAATTCTGATTTGTTTTGATTCGGATTTCTTATTTTTGTAGTGCAGTTTGGAATCGTTTTATGGTTTTTGTTAATATTAAATATTTAATTATTCGTCGAACTTAAAAAAAATCGAGCAGTCGATAAAAAACATTAATTTAATTTGCGAAAGAAAATTACTGAAAATATGTAGTTGCTTTTGGCTTTTAGTAGTTTAAATTATAGCAGGATGCTGTGTTTAGCGATTTTTTAGCCTACTTTTCTTTTTTTAATTCGAAAGAATTAAAAAAATGAAAAAGTAGGTATTGACATGCGGTCGATGTCCGTCTGTCCGTCCGTACCCCCCTTCCAAAATCGGTTCTAATCATCGGATCTAAAAAATCTTTTTTTGTTAGAAAGCTATAACCTCAGATACCCAACTTTCATACTTTTTGTCCGTCTGTCTGTACGTCCGGACGGACATAAATCTACTATCTGTCGGCGAATTTCCCATTGAATTAGCATTGAAATTCAATTTTGAGTCATTTAAATCACTGTAGGTATTGAAATGCGGTTGATGTCCATCTGTCTGTCTGTCCATCTGTCTGTCTGTTCGTATGTCTGTCCGCCTGTCTGTCTGTACCCCCTTCCAAAATCGGTTCTAATCATCGGATCTTAAAAATTCTTTTTTTGTTAGAAAGCTATGACCTCAGATACCCAACTTTCATACTTTTTGTCCGTCTGTCTGTACGTCCGGACGGACATAAATCTACTATCTGTCGGCGAATTTCCCATGAATTAGCATTGAAATTCAATTTTGAGTCATTTAAATCACTGTTGCCAAATCAACAATGGCATGAGAAACTTTATTTAAACATATTTGAAGCAAAATAATATTTTCATGAATCAGTTTGGAATGACGTCATAAAATGTAGAACAATTTGATTCTTTGATTATTCATTAATTATCTACCAAGAAAGCGGCAAGGCATACTTTTGCATGCAATTATGCTTAGTTTTAATTTACATTTCTTGTTTTTTAATGCAGTTCGGAGTAGTTTCATTACTTTTGTTATTAATAAATATTTATTCTTCGAACTACAAATAAATCACGAGCAGATGATAAATAATATTTAATTAATTTGCGAACGAATATTAAGGAAAATAGTTGATTTTGGCTTTTAGAAGTTTAAATTATAGCTGGGTGCTGTGTTTCGATTTTTTTTTCTAATGTGTATAAATCTAGTGTAGAAACGGCTGTTGATGATATTTACTTTAGGAACCTAGTTTTTTTCCCGATTAGAACTTCAGTAAGTATTTAAGTAACAGGAAAGTAGGCTATTTTAGTTCTTTATGAACTTCTTGTTTTCTAATGTGTATAAATTTGTGTAGAAACCGTTGAAGATGACATTTACTGTTACGAACCTAGTTGTTTCCCGATAAGAATTTCATTAAGCATGTAAGTAACAGGAAAGAAGGCTATTTTAGTTCTTTTGAACTTCTTGTTTAATTAGAGAAAAAAAAAATTAAAAATTCTAATGATATAATTATCGTAACAAATCTTGTGATTTTAAATGTATTTTAACTGCAGTCTCCGAAATCGCGGTTTCTAAACGAAAAAGCAAATAAACGTTCGAAACATTTGCTGTTCGTATACCTCCGCAAACCCGGTGAAAGATAGTAACAAGTTTTGCCATCGTGTTTACGGATTAGCGTTGTGTAACGCTACACTACATATCATATAAAGATGGTGATAATGTCTCACAAGTGACAAAGTGGTTAGTTGTAAGGTCAGCCGTAAAACAGAATTCAAATTATAAAATGTCCTTGTTATTGAGTCATCTAATGAAGACTGATTTAGTTAGTTAACGACTAAACCAGTCAATTTATGCGAATCTAAATGAGTCGATTGAATTGACTTTGACTAGTCAATTAATAGTAAGGGTACATAAAATTTCAATCTTTTTTTGGTTTAATTACATTGCTCGTCGACAAACAAAATCTTATTGCTCTGTGTGTGTGTGTGTGCGAGAACTATTTTCTATCATTCTAACCATTACTTCGCATGTTTTAGCCAAATTAAAACGAAACGCCATTATTATCGCCGCTATTTTATACGAATTGCAATTTTAACGCAAAATCTGCTTTTTAACAGACAAATCCTAAAGAAAACAAAATACTGCGTCCCCCGGCAGGAATAAGGCCCCCGATGACCCAAGTGACAGGTGGGGATATACTGACCACAATTCTCCCGAGGAATAATAAACTGCGGAACCCGCACTGGGACCAAGGCTCTCTAGTTCAACACTCTCCCAACTGACCCATTTCGGCGCCCATCGTTTCAACAAACAGTTAAAATGCTTGTTTGGTTGCAATCTAGTACTTTTAACGCCATTAAAAACAAAAATACTGTTTTTACTTTAAACAGCATATTTTCACCAAAAAAACCCTGCTTAACGAAATTAACAGCATTTTTCTGTAAATACATGTTTTCTCTGTAAAATTAACAGATTTTTTGTACAGTGCACCCTGTGTATTGTGTCTGTTTCAGGTACGGTGTCCGTGGGTCTGGGTGCAGTGGCACTCGTGGCGTTGGTCAACTCTCCCACAGACGTTGGTCTTCCATCTTTCGTCGCCAGCACGACGAAAGCAGACAAAAGTATGAAAAATTATGATGCATTTTGTGCGTGTTATTTATATTGCAGAAGTAAAAAAACTCACATTTCATTGAGTTCATTTATTGATGTAATGAAGTGTTCAAATGCCATGCTTAGAATTATAATTCTATAGTTCTTTAAAATACATATGAAAATATTTCCAAAATTAACGAATGAGTTATGCACAAATATCGAACATTTTTACATTATTTCCGTGCAAACCAACTCATTTTATTGCCTTTTTTTATTGATTTATTCGTTTTTGATGATTTATTCGATGATTTTGATGCCGATATGTGTAGTGCTGGCGAAAATATTACGACATACTGTGTTTACCTAAAAATACCTCGATGTGAAAACCAAGTTGCTTCGATCTACTAGAATATTTGTTAGAATCTGTATAACTAGTAATAATCCATTGGAAATGTTCACCATCTAACGTTGGAGGTTATTTGAGGCTGCGCATGTTCGGAAAATCACCACACCCGTATTTATACCAATAGGGTTCCTGGAAATATTGGTTCTATTAGTTCGAATATTCAAAAAAATTGACAACTAAGACAGCCACCCCTACAGTGACCTCACAATTACTTTAATCACTGTCTTAAACCCCACAATCATACCACCAGGCATTTAATTCGACTGAACTAGAACGGTCACGCCTACAATGACGCCACGGTTACGTCAAACATTGCCTTCTTTCCCACAAACAAACCACTAAATTGTCCATTCGTAATGGACTGTTGTGTACATAGTATAACTATTTTATTCTATAAACGATTTTACTCTAATAGAATAAAAACTATTTGTAGAGACTGGAGCTGCAAGTAAAGCTACAGTCGGTGATTTATTGAGATGCCCCCATTTGTGGCTGATATCTTTCTGCTACATGGTAGTTTTCTGTGCGAAGACAGCCGCAGTGGACTGGGGTCAGCTCTACTTGATAGAAGACAGAAAACATACGCAGTACGTAGGTAAATGAAGTTAATCAAGTACTAACAAAAGCGTATTTTTACACATGTTTCAAAATACATAAATACATTTCGTTTATGTTTCTATGATTTTTGATAACAGTTTTGTTACATTTAATTAATTAACATATGCTTAAACTTCAAAACTTTTTTAGAAAAAAATATATAATGTTTTATTGGTCCGTCTTAAATAAATGACATTGCTTAAAATTTGGTTCAAGCATTGTAAATTTAGTTAAATCTTTTTTTTTAAATTTAATGTTGTATAATTCATATCATGTATTACAAAATGACGGTACATTACTCATTTTTAACTTGTTAACCTGAATAACGAAAAAATCGATATTTTTATTTGAAGTCTTCTTAACTAGAAACAGTGTACCAATTTGGAGTTCGTAGCTCCTTTCGTTTTAGTTGTAGAGGAATTTCACAAACAGACATTCAGGCAGAGAGTCGGACAAACGTACCTATGTTCAAAAACCACTTTTTTATAATTTGCACCCTCCAAAACATGTCGAAAACCCAAAATCTCCATTTCGTATTTTTCATCCTATCACAATACTTTCATTATCTTATATTTCATATTAGGTAATAGAAAGTAAATAGATTTATGCAAATAATGCCTTACAAATCCCACATAGTTGACATACCTCTGGGCATTATTAAAAAGCCTAGACTACTTGGTTCAATTCTTGCAAACATAATCCTTGTGTATTGTTGTAGTTCCCAATGGTTAAAGTATTTGTTTGTATATTTTTCAGCAAGTACATTTACGAGCAGCGTTGAAAGCGGAGGTTTTCTTGGAGGAGTTTTAGCCGGATACCTAACAGATCTGTTACTCAGAAACAGATCTCCAAATGTAAGTTACCTAATTTCTAATTTTATAATATGGATTGTGCAAAAGTTAGTTTCATGCTCATAAGAGATCAATGGTGGTAATAGCGTTCATATCCAGTTTATTTAATTTTTAGAAAATTAACATGATAAAATTGTTTTACAGACATAATTCGTTTTAAATAGAGTAAACCGTTATAACATACAGCATATAAATACTTCTTTCTTAAGTAAGCAGTAAGTTTTAAAAGAACTATAATAGCCTGCTGTTTTGTTATTTTGATATTCATTGAGCATCGTATAGAAAAACAAATAGTTTTATAACAGTAACTGTCACCTAGAACCACTTCCACACAAAATTCGCACACCTTAGAAAAAAATCGGCAAACAGCATTTAGTTGTCCTTTAAACTTTATAAGCCAAAATTAGTTCTAGTTATTAATATATTTTTTCGCAAATCCAATTAATATTATTCATTTTTGCAAAAATTTGTTTGCAGTTCGAAGAATAATTGTGTAAAATTGCTTTTTCTAAGAATTTAAGCAAAAATTATCATAAAATTATATTAATTAATATTTTTAATTTTCGAAAAAACGTGTAAACAATCTATCATCTTCTACAAAAGAGTGTATGTGTTTAGTGATAAAATTTTTTAAAAAACGATGTTTTTAAATATTTTTTTTTAAAATTACCGAATGAAAATTTTTAAAAAGTATTCTATAATGATCTTGAAAAGTAAACTTATATTTATGCAAATTTTTGAAATGCGGTTGCATAGTTTATGAGCCAATTCAGTACAAAATAATTTCGCCTTATAAATAAAAGGATTGTATCTGATATTCGACTTTTCGGCGCTACGAATAACAAGTAGAAAAATTATTCTTCTAGCTTTATTATTACTTTTCTTACAGGCAGACAAAAGTCGAGGCAATCCAAGAATGCCTGTAGCTGCTTATTTCATGGCATGCGTACTCTGCTGCCTGCATTTACTGCAGTTTTCTGTTACACCGGAATCTTCTAAGGTAAAACAAAAATGTTTAGCATGGTTTTTCTCTTTTTTATGCTTATGGGGGAGGGTGGGGAATTTTACCATAATATATTTTTTTTCTGTTAATATAAGTTTCAAAACATATTTTCTCCTAATACTTTAGTTGTGGATATCTACAATTGGATTCCTAATGGGTGCTGGATTCTATGGACCCATCGCTATCTATGGCGTAGTCGCAAACGAAAGTGCGCCGGATAATCTTAGTGGAACTTCTCATGCTGTTGTTGCACTTGCAGCAAATGGTGAGAACCTTTAGTCCAAATATTTTAATTTGGTGCTCGTCAGAGGGCTGGCTTATGAAAAATAATATTAATGTTGTTATTATTTCGTTATTAATTTATTTTCGTTATTATTATAATCAGCATAGTTATTAATTTTAAATATATATATTTCTTTCAGTGGGTGCTATTGTATCCGGTCTTCCGTTCAGCTACATTGCCAAATATTACAGCTGGTCATCAGTGTTCTTCCTATTAGAAATTACCTCTGCGGTCACCCTTGTGATAATGTTTCTATTCAGAAATCTGAAGTATAACGTTATTAAAAGAAAAATGGAATAGGTTTTAAATTTCAAAAAAAGATTATAAGTTACTTAATATATTATTTTTTTACTTGAATCGCCAGCTTGTGTTAATGTCGCGAAGTGTTGTGAACTTTTTGTTTTATGTTTACGCTCAACATTTGCTTCATTATTAAACTGATGGTGTTATAGTAGTTGCCGATTCAATATGCATTATGCATTCGAGCAATATATTCCAATACTTATTATTCATGCCAAATGCAATACCAGTTCATTGTTAAAAGTCTGCAAACCATTTCTTAGAAAAGAGAACTGTAAATTGATATTTAGCATTCGTATTTTTGAAAGCGATACATCTACATCTTTGCGATGAAAATCAATTGTACCCAAATTTTTGTTTTGAAATTACCGATGTTTACAGTGAATTAACTGAGCAGAAGATTTGACTGTGCATATAGCTCCGCATGTAGAAAAGTGAAGCATCCTTATGCATTATAAATTACTCACTTCAATACGATTTTTTAATAATCTAGAGAAGTTTTGCGTTTCCGTTATATTTCGCTTTGAGAGGGTAAGTTAGTGTAACTATGGTATTTCAATTATTTTACCGATGGATTTAAGATATCCCAATTAAATCTTAAAACTTTGTATTAGTAGGTCAAATATAGTTTCGTCACTTTTCCTTGAACAGTGAGTACAACAATGTATTTTCAATATGAGAGCTACTGCCAAATAAAAGAAGAACCTACTGGAAAAATATTTTTTATTAAATGTTTGTTTTATAATATTAAAAAATAGAATTTTAAGTTTTCACTAAAAAAATTGTTGCGTCTTTTTATTACAAAATAAAACTTTCTGCATTGTGTTTATTTCTGCCAAAAACCATATTTTGTTAGGCTCTTTAAGTCTTAGATTAAATAAAAGACTATTTTTATAAATCATCATTAAGAATTTGTGCATAATAGTGTAAAAAATGATGGATTATTTTTTAATTGATCATAGTCAATTGTTCCATGTTAGGTGAAAATAAGTCATGTAAATCAAGTTATCTAACGTTGTTATTGTTATGTCTTATTTTGTAACATGTTGTAAAAGTTTATTTAGTGTTATAAAAAGCATTTCTCAAAATATGATTGTATAATTTTTTATTACAAATCATTGTCAACAACACACGTTACAAAAGATTTTATAAATATTTATTGAGAAGTAAAGAAAGGCAAATATATATTTAAAATTTTTAAAAAAATATCAATAAAAAATAATTTGTACACTTTATTACATAAACATATTGATTATATATCATAAGCAAATTATTTTGTAGCTATAACATATTAAAATGTTAAAGAATGAAGAAGAACGTTCTATTTGTCAAAAATTCGTTCTTACTACTACCATTTAATAACTAACTATGCAATAAGCTCGCAACAAGCAGCGTAAAGTATGATTAAATTTGACTTCGGTAGTAAAATGGTTTCTAGTAAATTTAAATAGGAAAAGTGTAAGTAGATGGAATTGTACGTTCTTTAAAGTTAAATTAAGACCATTTAGCTATGTCAAACCTTGACGTTTTTTTCCCGTCACCCTTCATTTGTACAATAATGAATTTAGAGTGACTTGACTTTGTTTATGAAGTATTAGTGCACCCTTGAACATCCCAAAATTCTGTTACATTCATTTAACCACAACTAAACCTGTTATAGTAACTTATAAGTTGCCCATTCCATAAAGTTCCTTTTTCTACAGTTTTGTCAAGTCTTGGCACTTCCTTCTGAAATCAGCATAAAAGTGAAACTATCTACTTAAATGCCTACAATGAACACCAACAATAGTTTTCTTAGTGTATGAACTGCGCATGTTTTTAGAGGGATTTCTAAAAATGCAGTTGTTCCATACATTTGAAACATTTTATGCTCTTAAATGACTATAAAGTACAAGGCGCAGCCTAGTTACGTACTAATGACTTTGCAAACAGATGAAATTCACACACATGAGGAAAATCGTCCATACATTATACTCCGACGTATGATGAAAAAATACACAAATTATTTTCTGTTAAAGAAATATACTAAAAAAAATCTAATATTTACTTAAGTGTTATACTAAAAGTAAACTGCAGATTACGATTTAAGAAGAGCTGCAACAAAAATCATTGTATGAATGTCAATTATTCTTCGTTATTCGTTATCGTTCTTGAAACTTAAACGTAACTTTTCTTTATTAAAAGTTTTTTAGTTTCTTTAAGAAGAACGTGAGCATAACTTGCGTTTCGTCTTTAAAAAATATTGATAAATTGATTTAGATGTTTAGTAAGTTCGGCTATCTGCCACATTAGGCAAGATGGTGGTTCTAAGCTTTGGTTTTCCAAACTTAAGTATGCGTGGTCTATTCTGGAACTTCTTTGCAACTGAACGGGTACTTTCAAAGTCACCCATTTTTTGACTTTCGTCATCAGGTACTTCTGTCACATCATCGGCCTGCACAGTTGTGTCTTCGTTTTTCGCATTTTCGTTGTATGTATCGGCAGTGTAGATAGATTCTGTGCTTGTTTCTAAGGGCAAGATGGTAATTGGTTCATATTCAGGTAATGTAGAAGATTCTGTCGTAAAATCTGCAGACTGATAGTATAGAAATTCAGCATTTTCATCACTTCGTGCAATTGGTCCGAGCGTTTCTGGAAATTCAGTAGTAGTAGTTCTAGTGCGAACTCTACTGGTTAGGGGTCTTCTTGATCTAGTGACTGTTGGGGTTCTGGTAGTTCTAGAAGTTTCTCTTGAGGGAGAAGAAGTTTGGGATGTCGTAACTCTGGGTTTCAATGCTGTTGTATTTCTTGATCTCGCTTTAGAAAAGAGATTAATTCTGCTTCCAAATTCTTCGCCTTTTCCTGCTGTTTCCTCTGTTGTGGTTTCAGTAGGAGAAGAAGAAAGGCTAGCTCTACGGGGTTGTGCAGTTGTTTGTTTTTGCCATCGGTTCTGTCTGCTAGAAGTAGAACGTGATGAAACTTCCTTCTCAATGGTAGGTTGCGTTACAAAATCAACAGATGTGCGTCCTTCTTCCGAATATGATGATGTTGGTCGAGGTTTCCTTTGCTTCTTTTTTCGTGTCCGGCGTCTAGTAGATACTTCTGGGGCATCTGTACGTGGGGAATCTTCTCCGGTGTGCTCTTTGCTGTTTCGTAGTCTTTCGGTTCCTGCAAGAGCATCGAACTGCGATGAACTTCTCAATACTGCATCAGCCAATTTGGAGGGATCGCTTGAAACGGCATCATTCTCATTCGTTGTTTCTGTGGGTTCCGTTCTTGGTTTGGGAGATGTTACTGGTCGGCGTGGGGGCGGCGGGAAGGTAGGGAAAGTTGGAAAAGTCGGCTTTGGGGGAGGAGGTCTTGGCTTTTGAGTAGGGCGCCTGGTAGTTGTTGTCTGTCTAGTTGTTGTCTGCCTAGTTGTGAATTGTTCCTCATTTATATCTTGATATCTGTTGTTTTGTGCTTTATCTTGAACCTTATATTCTTCCACAGCTTCTGGGTAACCATTTGTAGTTGGTCGAGTTTGGTAATATGACTCATCCTGGTGAGATTTTTCTGTCATTGGAATAAATCCAAGTACGAGTTCAGGATCGCCGCCGTTTACTGGATTTCTATTGGAGGTTGGCTGCCGATAACTGCTTTGTTGACGTGTGGATGGTGGTGTTTGGGGTCTAACTTCTAACTCGTAAGCAGTAGGCACTACATTAACATCATTGCCATGGGGAGGGTAAGTGTAGTATCCTGGTGGGCCAGAATATATTTCAGGTTGAGGCTCAGATGGAACATATCCAGAAGGAGGTCTCTCTATTTGAGGCGGAGTATTTTCTCTTGGTCTGCTTCTTTGATTACTTTGTTGTCTTGACGGACGAGCACCTTGTCTGTGACCACTTGAAACTTCACTCGGTGGTCTTCTAATCTCACTAGATGGTCTTCTTTGGGGTATTGGTGGTGACGGTGGAATAGCATTTTGCCTATTGCGGTTATTTTCAGGTCTTGGTCTCTGTTGTGACGCATCTGGTGGTGGAGCTGTCCTGTGTCCATAATCAGGATCTTCATCCACAATGTTAGGCACTGGAGTCTCCTCGACTGGTCTTTCCCTCTGCCGTTGTCTTGATGGCTGTCGCTGTCTCGTTTGTGATGACGGGGGAGAAGGTGTTGGGGAGTAGTAACGGGATGGTCGCTGATGCCTTGAATCTTCTTGAGGGGAATTCGGTCTCCTTGTCTGTTCAGGAACTCTTTGAGGTCTGACGACTTCTCTTGGGTCATTCTCTGGATTCACAGGAGGACGTCTATCCTGCTGTGTTAAGTCTTCTAATAAAATTACTGGTCTATGGGACACTTGTGGTGGTTCTTGAGGATATCTGGATGGACTTTCTGGAACTACGTTTGGTGGCGCATATTCTGGTTGATAGACGATTGGGAGATTTTCTGGCACATATTGTGGCTGTGGTGGTCTTTGACGATTTCTGTCTGATGGGACAGTATCAGTCGGTGGTTGACGAGGTCGTTGGAAGGATGGATTTTCCTGCACCCTACCAGAGTATTGAGGCTGCGAATTTTCAATGCTTGGGGTAATTCTTGGTCTATTTCTAGGAGGTCTTTGCTGGGAGGGCACCGGAGGTTGTTGAGAATCCCCACTTTGATGTCTTGTTCTGAAACAAAAATTAAAAATGATTTATTTTTTTTAATCGATGAAGTTTTATCAACACCAAAACATAACTTAAGAAATAAATACTTTTTTGATATCTTTTAAGATTATCTAAATGTTTCCGAAGAAACTCGTCCAATATTTTTTAGACTGTGGCAATAATATTTAAAGTCTTAAAAAGTATTATTGTATTCCATTTATGTATTTCTATCCTTTAACAAATTTATTGTATATATATATTTTACCTTAAAACATGTGCAGTTTTTAATTATATAAAATAGTAAAAACATTTGATCACTCAATTCGAGTAATAATTTGTAAGTAATAAAAGTAGTTTCACACGCGCGCACACCTACATTAAAAGGGGAAAATACATATTGGCAATGTGCTTTTTATTGAATTACAACTCCCTAACAAATGTTAACGAAAAAATCGAACGGAAATGCATTCACCTGTCTTCGTGTGGAGCTTCTTGATTGTAAAAGCGAGTGTCTTGATTAGGCTGTCCTGCTACTGGAACATCAGGTCTCGTATTTTCTGGACTAATTTGATTCTGAGGTTGCGATTGTGGTCTTGCAGCATTTCCAAACTGTGTGTTTAACAAAGGTGGTGCCGGTTGAGGAACTTGTCCTGGTGCAAGCAAGCTGTAAGATGGCCGCTCATGTGGGGCGTAGGGACCGCCAAATGGTGCTCCGCCTCCAAATCCAGAGAAGCTCTGAAAAAATGGATTCTGGAATCTTTGGTAACTTTGAGCAAGACTTTCAGCTGCCGGTCTCGCTTCTTGAGGGGGAGCGGAACCTTCTTGTCCACCGGATGGACGTTGAGGCTGTGTTTGTGGTCTTTGAGCTTGTTGAGTCTGAGGAGGCTGGAATTGTTGCTGGAATGGTGGAGCAAATGGAGAATATCCCTCCGGTGGCGTGAAGAAGTAAGATGGCTGTTGCTGTCGAGGAGCGTTTGCAAATTGCTGCGAGTGGAACGGAAAGCTTGGTATCTGAAGATTAGGGTAAGGAGACGGTGCATTGTACTGTGGCTGCTGTGCCTGAGGTTCGCTTAATTGCTGTCTTGGAGATTGAGCTCTGGTTTCAGTCTGTCGTTGTCTAGGATCAATTCGGGTTCGGCCGTCGGAAGAAAGAGGTGCTGCACCGTTAACTTGATCGGGAGTGTAAAAATATACATTTTGCTGCTCTGCAGCTTGTGGGTTTGCATGGGGTTGCTGTTCGGTTGGAAGAACCTTTTTCTTGGATTTTGATTTTTTCTTTCGTCGCGTTTCAATTGTTACAGGAACCAATGGAATTTCCCCTGAAGTGAACAGTCCTGTTCTATCCTACATATGACATAAATGAAGGCATTATTTAATTTGTAATACATCTTTTGACCAAGTAACTTATTGTGCTAGAAAAAAACTGAAAGTATGGAAAAGTTTAACAGTCATTTAAAGATTTTATTAACTTATAATTAATTTGTATTTAAAAAATTATCCTGTATTTATTAAATTGTCTTTAAAAATTTAGCAAATTAATAATTGCCAAATCATCCAAAAAACTTGGTAATTGTAATGCAAAATTATATTGAAGTTTCATTGTTTTTAAAAACTATTTTTATTAAAATATTTCGAAAGATATTAGTTTAATTTAAAAGTTCTTTCAATACCTGAGTTATCCTAGGAACATTCTGAAAGCCACTTATTGAGCCAGGTAGAGTAGTATCGTGAACTTTAGCATAGATAATGGCGTACGGTCGTCCTTGGTTGAATTGTTGATCGCCGACAGTTCTTTTCCTTCTTCTAGGATGCTTTCCAGGAGTTTTCTTGTCAGAAGAAGGGAATAATTTCTTGGCTTTTCTGCTGTACGAACTGTAGTCATTATTATCAGGATTTTCATCATCGTTGTAAATCTCTACCAACTTAGGTCCACCACTGTCAAGTCTCCTTCCTATGCCTTCTAAAGGTGCTTCTATAAAAAATTCTGGTTCAAGACTTGTAGGAAGTCGAGAACCTCTACTAAATGTGGCAGGTCTTGGTTTGGAACTTGAAACCTCTACCTTCCTTGGTGGCAGGTCAGATCTTTGCTGCGGATTTCTAGCTCCCCTTATCTCTTTCAGAAAGCTGTTGAACACTTCATAAATACCTTCATCTCTGGATTCATCCTGAACGTACGGATATCCTTGAGGACTTAAAGGTGTCGTGGGTACTCGATCTTCGTTAGGTTCAGGCAGAACATCAGGAACTTTATACCTGGTGGCTCCATTGAGTGCCGATGCTGTCGTGTCCTTGGTCCCCTTGAAAAACAGGTCTTGTGGTAATGCCAGATAGAGTTCCGTAGTTCCGTCACAAGCCTTCGTGGCTACATCCTTGAGCAGACATATTTTGTGCTTGTGGCTGTTTGGGCCTCCGCAAGGGATTGTGACTCGTGTTCCATCCTCGTGGCAGAAGTGGAACACCTCACAGTTGAATTTGGGGTCTGCATAGTATCCTGTTGGTCGTTTGTGGCAGTAGAATTGCGTTTTGGAGGAAATACCAGCTTTACTATTGAATGGCGATGATGCTTCTTCTCTTAGCTGTAGGAAGTTTAAAAAAATGTTTGGATGTTAGAATTCAAATAATATTTTTCATATTTACCAAATTGTGCAAGGTATATTGAAATGTATCTCATGGATTAAAAATATCTTTTAATTTTTTAAAAATAAATCGTTTGAAGAGACTGAACAGTTCAACGATACAAAGCTTGTTGCTAAAACCCACATATCATTTGTAAAAGAACCATTTCATTTCAAATAAACTTTGTTATTAATAATCGTAGATTTATTAATGTTTTCATTCTAGTATCACGAAGTTTTGCATCTTGGTCGAAAAAGAAAATACATCCTACGTTTTAACTTAGACTACCTTACGAATGTTTGCATTGAAAACTGAAAATGTCTAGTTACCTTAAAATATTCCCATATATTTTTATTAATATCTTTTAAATTTATATACTTTAATAATTTAAATGTATGTAAGTCTACGAAATTAAGTACACTCATAGAGACGTGACAGTGTAGTCTGTCATTGATTTAGTTACGCATGGTCAACCACTCTCACCTGTCATTGAGGAAATAAAACTTTTTTTTTCCTTTTGTATTTCAGGTCTTAATGCTCTTTGTATACAATAGAAATAACAACATACAATGAGTTTATTCGAACAAATTTTAATTTGAGGGAACCACTTGAAGAACTTTTTGAATTGAAAGTTCAGTGTCCTTATGACATGACATCTCAATCGGGGGAAAAAGAAAAGTCACAACTAGGTGTGTGTGTAAACCGTGTTTGCTATTTTTACGATTTTATTACTGACAATAAAATTTGATTTATTATTGGATTACAACGAAACAGAGGCTTTACTTTTATGTCGAACATTTTGAGTTATAGTTTGTTTTCTTCTTTTACTTTTCGTATATATGAAAATGTATTTTAATACAGGATGCAATTGAATGATCTAATTTGAGACAATAAATGTGTTACGAAAATATCGACTGCACGCGCTTCATATATGAATATCGAGAAAAACTTTTAGAAACTTAGAAACTATAACTTCAAAATATAGATTCACTTTCAATACTTAAAATACTATAAAATGTTGTTATAATATACCTAGAACTTATATAACTTACGCAAGAATTAACCAATCAATGTAAACTATGTGCCACTGGTTTGTTTATAAATAATATATATTATTTGGATAATTTTATAATTGCATATATTAAAAAATGATATACACCTATACACTGGTAAAAATTTTGGCGCAAGATTGCACCGGAATCCTTTCTAGCTGCCTCCACTATTTGTAGCGTGAAATTACCAATTTTGTAGCAAAACTGTGACTTTAATACCCCTCAAAATTGGGGAATCAACGCTCCAAATAGTGTGGCAGTTAGAAAGTTCCCAGATTCCAGTGTAATCCTGCACCAAACTTTTTAACAGTGTACTTGGTTTACAGTGCATATAAGGGACGAAGGACTTTGACCTCTAAGTAGTTTAAGATCTTGAAATTGAGAGTAAAGAGTTATTTCATATCCAGAGGCACCAGAAAAAAATGGTAATAAAAGTACAGAAAGCGCCAGTTGTTTTCTATTAAGCAAGAGTTATGTTTTAAAAAAGAGAGAAAAATCTAGACCATTGAAACTGCAAATCGAGGCTGCTCCACTTTCGGCAACGCCCCTCGAGTAAGCAAAGAAAAAGATGCTCATTATAAAGCATTTTCCTTTTCGGAAGGCCCCGCAGACAAACCCCATCAAGACGGCAAAAAATGGAACAAGGTTACTGAGATTTAACGGAGATTCAGAACAAACACCTGAAGAAGTCAGAGTATTCCGATATGGGTCGAGCCTCGTCGTTTCTTCCAGCTTCCCAAAAGTTCTACGGGCCTTTCCCAGCCCTGAACTTGGAAAGTGCGGTGGAAGATGCGTTGATGGACTGCTAAGTCTTCTCCGTTATCTTTATCAGGGGATGTGGAAGAAAAGAATACCATGTTCGATTTAAAACTGTTATTTATTCTAATAAGAGTAAGACTGTTGGATTGGTCAATAACCCAACACCACGAAATTTTCATTTTGGTTTTAGTAACACAACACAATAGGCAATGACGTTTTTTAAGAGTTGGGTTACAAAAACAGCAAATGTTTTAAATCTACTTTTTAAAGCGTTAGTTTTCCTTCGTTAGTTTCAACACTGGAATTTAGTTATGGGACGTTAAGTGGAATAAGGAAAAAAATAGTTTTGAGAAATTTGGCCTATACACAATTCAATCCAATCTGCGTCAAATTTTTGTTAATAGAATTGATTGGTGATATCTGACATATATTTGACAGGTAATGATCAATCCATATGTACAATTAAAAATAATTTATTTGGTGTCTAAGTTCTTTTATCAGACAAGTTGAAGTTATGGCAAATACTTAACAGCCCCCTCTGTTTATAGACCACGATGCCCTGAAAAATTGAAATAGTAGCGACAACGGTGCTTCCTCTGAAATAACACAAATGTTGGACAACTACTATTTAAGAAGATCCTGTCACATTCCAACTTGAAATGCGCCCGTAGTAATGATGAAGATGTGTGGAGCTCTCTAGCACGTTACAACTGTCCTATTAATAACACTTTCAGATAACGTCCCTCTCATCATGAGTCTCGACTGGTGTCATCGCCCGATCTAGATCCAACCGGTCAGCCAATTTCAGAAAGGAAAAAAAATTAGACAGTAATGCACTTTTTTCGGAAGCTCAGAAATGTTTCCACCAGGATTTCAGTAAGGAAATTTTCGATGGTGGTAATTGGCAGGTAATTGTTTCGACACGCCGAGCTTATGTTTCGTAATGGGCAAGAGGAAGAAAAAAATCAGCGATTGATAAACGGTGGATTGAACTTCATTGTTTTAAACGTTTGCGGTCACTTGGGCAAATCACATTTAAGGAAAGTATATGGAACGCCGAGTTCCGTGTTTTGCTTAAGGATTAGATAAGCACAATGGGTGATAGAATATCAATTTAGTTTTTAACTAGAACTTGCCAAAATGAAATGTTTTTGCTAAGTAAGAATATATTATTAAGCGAAGTGTTTCGTTATTCAATATAAAAATTTAATTTGATTTTAGGATTTAGTTGAAATGGGAGCAGTCAACAAACTTTGGGGTCATTTTGAGTAATACATGTTCTCTTTCCTATGTAATACTATTAAAGGTTTTCATTTGTTTTACTTATCTTCGAATGTGTTCAAATGTAAGGCTAAAATATAAATACTATTCAACAGCTAACACTATCCTCTTATGATATATAATCTAATCCCCTCCCCTATAATTAATATGCTTTTAAAATTTCGCAACTGTTTCCTTGACCATACATTTGCCTATATTTTCTAAAATACCTATTAACAGCTTTAAGTCTAGATATTGTAGGAATTAAATATCATTCGGCATTCAATTACCCTCATCAATCACCCTCATTTTAATTAGATATCTTAGTTAAAAAGACTCAATGTCTAAAGCTGTTGAAGAGTTATGAGTTTTTAAAGTTAATCTCCCCAATCGGTAAGATTTCAAAGAAAGGAAAAAACAAAGAGCTGATCATAGATATTTTGTTAAGTAAATCTGTACACGTATCAAATTTTCCTTGAATTGTGTTTCAAGAAATAGTTAAAATTAATTTTACGACAAAATTATGCAGAATGTTCAAAAGCACAAAAAGTTCCATATTCAGGTACAATAAGTACCTTTATCAGGTACCCGTCTTTTCACCTATAATGCTGTTAACAGTTAAGTTATCACTTTAATTCATTTACTCTAAAACTATACATTGTATATTTTGATACTTTTATCGAATTTATATTTCTGTTCCATGTCATTATTTTTCTTTAAATTCCTATTTCTCGCTCGGAGTACGCCCATGAGTTTTGAGGGAATTTTTTTTCTGCACAAATACTTAAACTGTATGACTGTGATAAGAACCGGTAACCACCTTGGTGAGAATCGGTTGATAATCCACCTTGGCCACGAAAGCCCCAGTAAAGAGACTAAACAAACTTTTTTAAAGAAAAATTTCGATTGAAAATTTATCTTCACTTTTTCAATTTGCTGTTATTGAGAGAGGCCGTGACGTCAGAGTTAGAGACAATCAATAGTTTAGGCCGAGCTTACCTCAACCAAACGAGTTTTGTTAAGATTACTTGCTTTGTTAGTACAATTAAAATATAGTCAAGTCAACAAAACTAGTCAACAAAAAAATGACTCGCCCAACAAAACATTTTTCCTGTGTTCGTGTCAGTATATTAGCAGCATGCTCTACTTCGTGACTCCGGATAAAGAATTGTATCTTTCCGATTACCATTTACTTATACAATAACGAAAGAAAAGTCCTTTCGTGAAGCGTCACCGTCACACGCAATAATTCGTTAAGTGAAATCTGGTGTGTTGTAAGAGACAGAGAAACTACTCTGTATGCAAATTCATATAAATGATTCAGGCATAAATGGTAAAGTGATGTATTTGTAGTGGTAGGATGAGAAAGTGTATATTCAATAAATACTGTAATTATAACGTTGCGCAATATTTAATATCATAATAATAATGATTAATAACATAATAAATTCTGACATTGGTTTAAATCCTGAAAAAAATTTCAGTTTAATAAAGTAATTTAACAGCTTTTATAAACATACCATAGTTTTCGGATTTTTATCATTAACTTTTAAAACTATTGTTGTAAAATTTATTTAAATTATGGTATATTAATGCATTAATTTTCTAATCTTTTATTTTCAATTTCCATATTTAGGATTTTGTTTAATTCAAACACACTGAAATATTATATTTATGCTACATATTTTCGTTTTAGTTAAACATTTAAAAAATAAACTACATAATTTCCGAATTGTTCACATTTTTTAAGTATTGTAAAGCAACGAACTTTTATATTTTAAGCCTTTACACTTTGTATCAATAGCATTACGATTAAATCATTAATTATCGGTTTATAAATTTAATCCTATTGCAACCGTCATAATTATATTTCCGGAGTTTATAACACTTTGAAAAAGAAAGTCATGTATCCCGGAAGAAAAGAGCAACTGATGTTTAATCACTTTCGGGATTAGCTTTTGCTTGAGAAGTTATCCTTCACAAATGACAAAATTTTCTCTTATTTCTGCTTGTTTCGACTCTAAGTATCAGGAAATACCATGTTACAGTGGTCACAGACTATTAAATCACCTTCGTGCCACACCAATTAATTTCACGAAAATGATTAGTATAAAAGAACCGAGTTTTATGAAGTAATTTTTTTAAAAATTTATTTTAATGTTAAAGATTGTAAAATTATAACATCTTAAAATGTGAAGGATTTTCCTTAAATTAAAAGTTTTAAGTAGCTAACGCCTTAAAATCATTTTTGTGCTAAAAGCTTAAACTAAGATATAGTTAGTAGAAAAATGGTGCAATGGGGAGGAAAAAGTAAGAAATCTCCAAGAAAAATATTTACTATATAAATTTACGATAATTTATATTATTTAGTAATTTAAATGTCTTCGAAATTTCAATGCCAGATAGTGTTTGAAATCATTCGAGTTGCGAGGGGAAAAAGGGAAGGGGTGTCCACAAATTGAGCAAAGAGAAAGGAGAAGATAGAATTTCTTAAGTTTGCGCTAAAATTTGTATGAAATATGATTCATACAGTTTGTCAAATGACCAGAAAGTTTCGTTTATTTCAAACAAAAATTAAGAATTTTTTAACAAAATTAACCACTCGAACGGATTTAAATTTTCCTTAAATGCTCATATCTCTGAAAATAGTCCTATAAATGTTAGTTCTTTTACAGAAATTGAGTTTTTCTTTAGGTTAATATTTTTTAAGAACTCGACTTTTTATGATTTTTTAAGGGTTGAAACGATATGTTGGAAACTATGGACGTAACATACACTAGCCTTAACTACCCGAATAGTTTGGCTGACATTTTTAACAAGTTGCGTTAATTTGGTATTAGTGTCAATGACCGCTTTTGTGGTCTTTGACACTATATTACCAATTAACTTACTGATTGGATTTGAAGAGCTGAACTCTTACGTTTTACCAACTTGCCCCTCACGCCCCTATAAACACTTCTTTATTTTCAAACGCTCTACATATATACAAATTTCTGAAATCATAGAAACAAAACAAAGACTTCAACTTGGGCGTTATTCCGGGTCGCAATTCTCAGCTGATATCTACGATGACCGCTCTAAACACGAGACTCAGTGTTTCGAAAGTCAAGAGACCGTGGACAATTTATCACGTCTTTTTTTTTCAACGCACGGGTGATCTGGGCGACTTAAGTCGGTGTACCGGACAGAACAATTGAATGGCGGTTTCATTTTCAATTTCGAATCACACATTTTTCCTTTTTCTACAAGGCCGGCAATGCGGATGCCGTTTAGTTTCGGATCTTTTTTGTTTTCAAATTCCGGTCCTTTCTTTTCGTCAAAAAGTAAACAAATCGACACACTTTCTCAGCAACGGGCTGACAGTTGAGTTTAAAAAATTTTGATGGATGAGGTTATTGCTATATGCGTCAACATTTACCTTTCATTGTACTAGTTGGGCGTATTGATTTATATATCGTATTGGAGAATGTTTCGTAAAATTGGACTTCCCATTTCAAAGTAAACACTTATTATTTAATCTCAATATACATTTAATTTTTAATTGTAAAAAAATCCCTTGTACTATTTGTAAATGAATTTATAACTTTATAATATCATATTTTTATATGTATCATACTTTTCACTTGTTCACTATATAATGCAAGTTATATTTTTTACTCCCACATTTATTTACTCTCCAAGGATTTCAAAAAAGGATATATTATTAACTTCATTGTATATACTTTGTCTAAGAATTTAACTTTTAAGGAACATATAACTTTTAACTATATTAAATTAACAATTATATAATTTATGTTAAAAATTCGGTTTAAGTAGTTTACTTACAACATCTAGTTCTAGTAGCGCATCTTCGGGGTTAAATGCTTTACTTTCAGGCAAACCTAAAAAAAAGATAAGTTATATACAATACATTATATACTTAAACTTCACTATAAAACCAATAACCTTTAAAACATACTTTGTTATTTTTGTAAGATTTTGTATATTAAGCTAATAGCATTAGTACGCACTTCCTTTTTTGAGATTCTTATAAAGTGGTAAAAAAATATTTCTTTGAAAATAGCTAAATAGTTGAATAATTATAAGTGGTCAAAAGACATGTTTAAATTCAGTTTTAGTATGCTTAATTTTATTCTTGTTTTAACATACAGGTTATTTGGTAATCACATAACAAAACGTTAAAATAGATAATTTTATCTTTTAAATAGCATTTTATGTATGTAGAGTAAACACGTTTTATTACTATTTTTTTCAAATGCATTATGTTTGTGTGACTACAGTTGAGTTAGATATTTGTTTTTGTATGGATATCTCGTACTGCTTACTTAACCATTTTTCACTCTACGCCCTTTATTTTCAATGTATCTGTTTTTCAATTAGGTACATTACAAAGTTATAATAGTTATTTATATTTGATATTATCTTTAATTCAATTGAAAGGTATTTACTCAGAATTGATTCTTGTTCAGGACAAAAAAATTATGTCCCTTTGAAGAGTATATGTGGAACGAAAAGTCAACCATAAATGGATTTAAATACAAATACTATATTCGAATACGTTTTTTAAAAAAATCTTGGTTTTTTAATGCCAGCAAATAGTCATTATCTACATTGGATTTATTTGCAATGTTTCTACTGACATGCTATTTTCATTACGTATATAGGACATTTATCATTCCTGATACTGCTTTGATGAATAAGAAGAGTGCAGTCTTAAAGTAGTATTCTTCTTGCAGTATTAAAATTGTATTGAACTGCATGATAATGACTCTGATTTCGTGACGCTGATACTTAAGAAATGCAAACGCCAACATTACTAAACGTCGCTGTTTTATCCCTTCCACCTTTATTTAAGGTAAATTTTAGCAAAGAAGGCGATCACATGCATTCTGGTTTCGAGGGAAGATTTTTGGATGTTCTCTTTGGTCTACTGCGATGGAAGTACAATCTCTTAGTTGCAGAGGATAAAGAGTGGGGTCGTCAAACCAAATCTGGTAACTGGACTGGTCTAATTGGTATGATATTAAGAAATGAAGCTGACATGGCTCTCAGCAGAATCGCCATAAGTGAACAACGCTTGAAAATAGTGGATTTCAGCATGGCCTACTCAACCGAAGATAGCACATTTGTGGTCGAAAAACCAAAAGACGAACATTTATCCTTTGCCTATTTGTATCCCTTCGATTTTACCATATGGATTGGGTTTTTGCTGGTTTTGTTACTTTTGGCTGTACTTTTCCCCCTTTTTCTTAAAAGACGACATTCTTTTTGGGAAGTCTTTTTCGATCTTTACACAACCGTCATGAAGCAACCATCGAACATTACCAAATACGATTCCCATGCGGGAAGATACCTTTTCACTCTGTGGCTTTGCTTTGCTATGGTGCTATCCATCACTTATTCTGCCAAACTATTCAACCTCATGGCGATGCCGCATCCAGCAACGCCTATCAGAACTTTCCGCGAGCTTTCACAGGCTGTGAAAAACGGAGAACACAAGTGTTTTACCGCCAAAGGCACTAACACTGTACAGTCGCTACTGGAATCCAAGGAAGAGTACTTACAAAACCTAGGCGAAGCAATCGAAAGTAATGAATGGTACGCTAGAGCTTCAGAACTAGAATCTGGAACTTATATCAACGAGAATTCAGCACAGCAACTAAGTCGAACCCGTTCACATTTGTTTTTCGGATCCAATTGGTTTGAGTCGCGATATTTAATATCTGATGACAGTCTAGGTTTTTATCCTATCGGGATTGCCTTGAGTAAAAAATTTTGCTGCAAATTGAAACTGAATAGAGCACTTTATAGATTGGCATCCACTGGTATATATGAAAAATTCATAAAAGACGAATCTCTAAAATTGGAACTTTCAAGATCTAAGCATTTAACCCAACAAATCGTGCAGAAGCAAGTGGTTCTCAAAGATATGTTAGGACTGCTAATATTGTATGCGATTGGAATTCTGCTTTCACTGTGTGCACTTTCGATTGAAATGATCGATTTTAAAATTAAATTGAAAAGAAAATCGCGAAGGTGGAAAATTGTACGAAGCAAGACCTTTTTCTCAAAACTTAAGCATACCTCCTAGGTTTTTTTTTAATAAAGGCACATGGAAAATTCTTTAAAAGGGAATCTTTAAGCTTGGGAAATTTAAGACTAAGAATTTTTCTCAGCAAAGTAACCACAAGCAAGTGAATCTTTAATATGGACACTGTCCTCTTATAGTTTATGCAATTTTAATTGTTTCCACTAAGTAAAATTGGCATTTAAATTATTGATTTAAAAATTGTGAACACATTAAAGTCATAAATGCCGAAATTTGTGTATGGAGTTGGTAAAGTCTTTAATTTGAACAAGATAGATTAAAGTTTAGAATTATTTAGTTACTTAATCCATCTTACTACTATTTGTTTCCTTAAATTATGTGTTTAAAAATTATAATGTCTACACATTTGGCTATTATAAATTGACTTGTATTTAGAGTACAACTGAAAATTATTTGTTTGCGAAAGAACTGGCATTTCAAAATGTGAATAGAATTTTCTATTTCATATAAAAGAACATTTTTGAATGAGTTATCATAAGTAATTTATTAAACTTATTTACTCACCTAGATAGATAACTGTGATGATGACTAGTTTTAACATCTTGAATGCCTTCTTATAATATTCAACCTTTACATAATTTTAGCTCCAGGTTTTCGTAAGCATATCTAAAATAAAATGTAATAAAAGCATTATTTTATGAAAATTTCGCATAAATTTTGTAACTAAATTATATAAGGCTAGTTCGGGCGATATCTCCTCGAAATTACACAATAGAAGTTTCAATCTGAAAAAGTTTTGCTTGAGTAAAACTACATAAAACTGTTGTTGAAGTGTACTTAAAAACCGTTTGTAACTATGACATTATCCTAGAACAGAAATATATTATCCTGCTTATAAAAAGAATGCTTAGTTCATAGTATGATAAACATTATTGGAATGTTTGAATAACATTTAGAATTCCATACAATTGCATCTTCAAAAATTAAGAGTAAAAAGCTGGTCATTGCATCTAATTTAGCATTGAATGTTCCACTCTTTATGAATATTATGTCTTTGTGACTATTACAGTGGGCTTTGAAGTAGTTTTCAGTGGCTTTGATAAATGTTTTTGATTTCATCCATGGTCGACTGTAAAAAGACTCGAATTCGGGGTTAACATTTATTACTGTTACGGTTATTGAACAATAAGTTCTATTCTGAATCAGTCTTCACCCTTAAAGGCTTAATAAAAACAAAGTACTGAAATATCGAAAAATGCATTTTTTGTTTAAATTTTGTTATTAACTCTGCACAATGATGTTTGGTATTTATTTTAAACTCAGTAATTCTTTCTCTTTAAATGTAAACAATTTAAATTTTTTAAATATGATGTTTCATATTAATGTCCATAAATATCTTTCTTATGAATAAGTTTAAAATTTTAAAACGTGTTTTTGTCCAATATATGTTTAGTGAATCATTTCTTTGTACAAGTGATAATTGGTTTAAACTAATTTATGACGCTAAAAATTTGACATTACGGCTCGATTAATGATTTTTAAATGAATTTGATTAATATGCATTGTCTATTAACATTTAATTCTTACTCATTCATTTATTGCTAATTTTTGTGATTTAGGAAATCAAAATAAATCCATTCCTCTAAATAGGTAATTTAATGACATCAATTCAAATCTAAATTTGATCCAATAATCATAAATCTTGATGAGATTCTGTAAAAGTGTATTAGTTATGCAATATATTATTTGCGTTTCTTCATACACATAAAAAAATTGCTTAAATTGAGTAATAAATACATCGGATTTAGCCTTCGTTTTCATCCCATTAAAAATCATCACAAATCACATACTACTTATCTTTAATTAACTTAACGCAGCTGATGAATAGTAAAAATGGGTCACTTTTACTCATTTAATTGATGATTTTCTTCTAACCTCAATATAAGAAAGTTTCGGGAACAAGTTCGAGAAAGCATAGAACGAACTTTCAAGGTAAGGAATGAGTAATAGAGATAGGTAGAGATTGAAGTTCCAAGAAAATCAGATCAATGAAGCAGAAATCTAATTAGTTATTCTCTTTTTGGAATAGTACATTGCCACATTTACATCAGGATGTGTATTTTAGTAGGGAACTTCGAATAGCCTGCGCCTTTTTACTTGGAGAAAGTTAAACTCGAGAATTGAGCAATCAAGAATACCAGAAATCTTACATGGAAAAAATTCACACGAAACTAAAGGAAAGGTACAATGGAGCATCATTACATTAAAAACGTTTGGAATGGTGGAATTTTCACTCGAAAAAAAAACAATCGTTTGATAATTACAATGGTGAACTACACTGGTGGACAAAATTAAGAGATAGAAAGCATTTTCCAAAATATCTCGAGAAATACTGGATAAAAAATAAATGAAATTTGGTATGGATATAACTATGGAGGGAACATTGTATGACAATAATGTGTACAAAACAAAAAATAAAGTGTCTTCATTAGCAAGATTTATCACCAACAGTCCAATGTGGACTGAATTTCATAATGAAAGACGCCAATAAAAGTGAGGCTTGTATGGTGCGTGGTCGCCTCTAGTGTGGTATGTGGTCACCTCTGACAGAAAGACAACATGCACTACCAGTATGAATGCTGTTAATAAGAGAATTAAGGAGTGGAAGATCCTCTCTTGTGGAAGATCCTCCCACTCTTCCACCAGAGCAGTTTTTAACTCCGATATGGTTCTGGGTGGGGGTTGGCGTATCGCTATAGGCCTCCCAAGCATGTTCAAGGGCGTTAAATTCAGGAGATTTGGCTGGCCAATCAATTCGATGAATATCTTCGCTTTACAGATACTCATCAACCAGCGAGCCCTATGTTGTCGGGTATGGTTTTCCATGAAAAGGAATTCAGAGCCTACAGCCACCCCTGAAAAGACGCACATAGGGTTCTACGATCTCCTGCCTGTCCCTGGGCATTTACGGAACCAGTGTCAAACACATGGAACGGTGTGCCGGTATCTTGCACTTGCATGATCAATGCCCAAACCATCAGCCTCCCCCAGCATATTGGTCCGTTTCAATGATGTTGTTGGGATGGTATCGGGTCTCAGGTTCCCTCCATATGATTATTCGCCGAGAATCAGGTTGTAGACTGAATCTGGACTCATCTGTAAAGAGAACATTAGCCCATTGGATATGGGTCCAGTGTTGGTGCTGCATGCACCATTGTACACGCTCTATTTTGTGGGAGGGAGTGATTGGTATGCAAATGGCGGGATTCCTGGCATACAGCTCTCTTTCACCGAGCCTCTTGACAACTATCTTCCTCGAAACTAATGTTCCTTAAGCAGCAGCAAGGTCCCTGGACAGTTGTGTCGCTGTAGACGTCCTGTGGCGCTTGGCAGCATGTACCAAATACTGGTCTTTATTGGGCATTTTTGCTCTCGGACGGCCTTGTCTTGGTCTACTGGTCACTGTCCCACTGTTTTGAAACTTACTCCACAAATTCGAAACACAGCTTAGAGTTACACTTAATTCCAAAGAACCTGAGCTTAATACGGCCCTGCCTCAAGTCTACCCACAATTCACCACCTCACACTTTTCTCTAAACGATGACGTTTATACTCACTTCATCTAAAAATCGCCAAAAAACAACAAGATTATTCAAGAAACCCAATAAAAATCGCTACTGTGCTGTAGAGTGGAATGAGCTGAGCAAGCTGGTTGAAGACTTTTATACCTCCTACGATTTAGCAAAGTCCACCCAAATACTTAAATTCGATTCAGTGACACTAGCACCATGGTGACATTATATGGCAACCAACTGTCCAGGTTCATGTGATATTTTCCGAGAAATGTGTGAAAATGCTTTCCATCTCATAATTTTGTCCACCAGTGTATATAATGGTGAAATATCGTAGATGCATTGGGTTATTTTCACATAAATAAAGGTATTTTCCCCAACAAAGTGCCCAAAAGCTAGTGTTTTTTGGACACATATGGTTCGCTAATATTATTTGCGATTTTAATTTTGCTTTTACTAAGTGTAAATGTAATTGAAATAATTGTTTTGCAAAATAAATTAAAAATTTGGCATTAAATGAGGAAAATTATATGTGGCATGGAAAGGTTCCAAAGTTTTTCAAGCTATTAAATTTGAGAAATATTAAAAGTTACATAATCCATCTTAATACGATTTCATTTCAATTATAAATGTACAGATGTTAGTATGTACAATATTTTATTATCATTTGTCTAATTTAAACTGATCAGTATTAGCGGGCAACCCAAAAAGTCTTTGTGAAAAAAAAGTTTCAATAACAAATAAATATTTTTCTTACTAACATGAAAAATAATTGCAAATGAAGTTTAATAAGTAAGTAAATAACAGTGCATTTTGGTATTATTACATCTGGAATAGTTTATCTATGTATTTTTATATGGAGAATATCAGAATTAGTACATCGGAGAATTTTTTTACAATAACAACATCGGGAATGATAAATTTTATAAATTTGGCCACTTTTTGAGAAAAAGAGACAGAGGACACAATAGACCAGGAATAAAATTTCTAAGTTCATAATTAATATATTTAACAAATTCAAATAAGTAAAACTCTTTCTAGTTCAAAAGTAATAAAAAAATGTGCTTAGAAATCTAGTAGTCAAGTAACTAAAAATATGGCATTGCAAAGATAAAAGAAAACAAGCAAGTAGTTAAAAAATGTGATGCATTAAAATCTATTTTTAAACAATCATTATTCAGCACATGTCATTTTCATACCATTAACGAAGATTTAAAACAATCACCTAAATTAAAATCAAGATGGCGATGCAATTGTTTTACTTTCAGCGAGCATGTTGCTCATAGTTAATGAAGAGTTGAAAAGTAAACAATGGGAAGAAAATAGAAATGGCATGTTGTTCTTAATTGCAGAGATAATCAATTAATTTGAAATTCAGACCGCACAAGAGATAACAAAAGAGCGATAGAAACCATGCAAGTACAAGAAATCTTCAGCACTGTAGATGGGATGTATTTAGGTTAAATGAGGAAACTTTAAATTAGAATAAAGATGTATTCTAGAAACTCATTACGATTTTATTTGAAAAAATTAATTGGTAGCAATAGCTGATTGCTTAAATCGAATAAACAATTTAACGTATTGAACATCATGCATTTCTATTGAAATATGATAGTTATTCCATTGTAAATGAAGAGTTTTAAAAGATTTCAATTATTACTTTGCAGGAGTCAAAATTAACTGTGGCAACCTTCTGAATTTATTCCAAAAATTGTTCTTAGGCTATGTCCTCACTACGCCACAAAGGCAACAAATGCCACAAAGGCAACAAAACTTGGCGACTTGGCAGAGTCAACCACCATGCTATTGCATTGCTTGGCGCGCTTGGCAGTCGCCAAATTTTGTTGCCTTTGTGGCGTTTGATGTCGTAGTGAGGACATAGCCTTAGCAAAATAGTTTTAAGCGTTTGGTTTAGTAAGAAATGGTTTAGTTATAAATCTACAAAATCTAACGGTCACTTTTTAAAAAATTGGAGACGTTCCAAGATTTCATTGTATTCACTTGATTGTGAAGACCTAAAAAAAAAACTATTTTACGGCCCTAGTTTCCAAATCAGTCACGAATGTATGCAATAATGTACTATAATAACACCATGTAACAATATTTCTATATTAGGGTTGTTTATATATTAACTTCTAAAGATTGTATTATGCTAATAAACCGAAGTTACTTTAATCTGTATATTACTAATATTTACCCATTTACGATGATATATATAAGCAGGGAAAATACGCTATAACACGCTAACTATGACACACGAAAAGGAGCATTCTTCTTAAGTTTATCTAAATAAACAAATTGGGAGACAAAAATGAAGAGCATAGTGTCCTGAACAATTTATATACGACTCATTAAAATACAAGAAAACAGAATTTAAGTTATAGTTTCCATTTGAAACAGTACGTGAAAAAGTAAGCTTTTTTGGATGCTAACTGAACAGTGCGATATGTCGAAAGCTCTTTTGCTCATAAAATAAGAAATAAACCAATTAGTATAGAGAAAGTTCACCTAGTAAAAAGAAAAAATGGCAGTTACTGCTATGATCCTGAAACATTGATCATTATCGGGGAATTATCTTGATTGTGATCAGAAAAATAGCACGGCTCGATACTATTTGGCATGCGAAAATCACCTTTTCCTACGGAAGATAGGCATTGGGCTTTCAAAGTAGAGCAGGTTAAATGGCTCCTGTTTGATAGGGATCAGTGTCTCAAGCTGGGAAACTCCGAGTAGTTAACTGATATAGTTTGTATCGTTTTCAGAATATTTTTCATTAATGATTGGTGGATTTCGTTTTCTCTACCTAACAAAAGAAGAATTATTTTAGTCTAGCTTGTTTTAATACATAGTTTCTAATTCGAGGTTTTTTTTTTACATTTTGTATTATTTACTATTTTGTTATCGCACAAAATGTAAAAGGTATAATATTTTTTAAAACTAAGCCTCCATTACTTTTAATTTCTTTATAAGGGATTAGTAATGTTTGTGTAACCATTTCTTTGCTAGGAAGGTACTAAAAATTAAAGTATACTGAAATTGCAATTTCAATTTTTTGCATGTTTTTTAAGTATTTCTTCTGTTAATATTACAGCGCGTCCCAAAAGTTTATGGACTGCTGTGTTTTTGAATTTTATAATAGGAAAACGTTTCGCAAGAATTTATTTTTATTTTAAATATCAAAAATATCAATACAATATTAGTACTGTACACAAATAACATAACAACATCACAGATTTAGTGAAAAATGAAAAAAATTAAAATTTGGTTGTCCCAAAAGTTTATAGACAAGTCCATTTTTCCATTTAATTTTGCACTATTGTTCAAATTTTTAAACCGTTCTTCATTATCACTTGAAAAACTCGATCAGGCATACTTAAAACAAGAGTTTGGAGAATTTCGGGCTTCAAATTAAACCAACTTTGTTCAATTTGCATCGTTAGATCTTGAACTGTTGCAAATTGGCGCCCATTTGCATAAACGTCCCTCGAAAGTATTCCCCAGAGGTTCTCCATAGGGTTCAGGTCAGGACTTAAAGCCGGCCACTCCATAACTTTAACATTGTGGCGTCTAAACCACTGCATAGTGGAGTTAGACACATGAATGGAGCAGTTGTCTTGTTGATATTCCCATTTATTTCCCCCTAGCAACTCCCCAAATGGAAGTAAGTGAGCTTCAAGAGTTCCTTGATAATCATCAGAATATTGCCGACCTTTCAAAAAAGCAATATCAGCTGTTCCGTTGAAGGAGAAGGCTCCCCACACCATTACTGAACCCCCTCCTTGTTGCCTGCTTAAAAAGGACCTTGGTTCCTTCCGAAGATCGTGCCAATAGTACTTCCATCCATCGGGGCCATCTAAATTAAACTTTTTTGCGTCACTGAAAACCACACTTAGCCATTCGTCTTTGTAATGCATGTAATTTCTTGCCCACTTAACTCGAGCATCCTTATGGCGTTTTGTAAGCTTTGGCGTGCGTCGCATTTTATGATATTTTAAAAACTTACTTGCTTTTAGCCTTCGGTGGACTGTAGATTTTGATACTGAAGCTGTAATTTCTTTGGCTGTAGATCGTACAGACAAATTTTCGGTCGAAACAGTCTCACAATTTCTCTGTCTTGCCTCTTTGTTGTCTTTTTTGGCCTTCCAGGACGAGATTTTGGTTCGAAAATGTCACCTTTCGCTAGGATTTCATAAATTCCAGCTTTGCTACGCTTAATTCTTCTAGCAATATCTACAACTCTCATCCCACGAGCTTTTAAACGATGAATTTGTAAAATTTCATTTTTCGTAAATTGCACGTTGGCAGGCATCTTTGCAATGAATCAAAAAAGGAACAACCCACTAGTTTTTATCTCAGGAAGCTATTACGTCACGTGTACAAATAATAGAATATGCAAATTTATATTTTCATTAATAAAAACAGCTCTTAACACCTTTTGTCCATAAACTTTTGGGACAGCATTTTTTCGTTTTTATTTTTAAAAAATAAATTTATGATCTCTCACAGTTGTTTGAGCGTTTTATTATTTGAAATACTCTCTTAGATATTTGCATAAATTATTTCGTCATTCACACTCGCTTATTCTTCTCTTTAACTTGAAAAAAACAGCTGTCTATAAACTTTTGGGACGCGCTGTATTATAACTATAGAATTGATGTTATACATATCATATAGATATACTTTTATTATCTGAGTTAGTTTTCTAGTGTATCACATTTATTATTTAGTTTTAATAAATATGTTGTATGATTTGTTATGTTTTTAGAAAGCAAAATATGTTGTATGTACGAATTCAAATATCGCACATTAATTTTCAAATAAACAGTTTTATGGCAATAACTCTTCAAATTATGTATATTATGGAAAAGACGACTTCGTATATAACGCAATTTGACTAACACCATTAACTACATTGGTTTAAAAAATAATACTTTTATTTTAAAAGATGCATCACAAAAATTAAAATATATACTTTAAAAAAAATAGTTCACAGTAGCATTGTTTGGGAAAAGCCTGTTCAATTCAACTGAAACTCTCAAGATTACAAATCTAGCTTTTAAATAAATCATAAACATTTTTTCTAACCTACTTTCAATTTTCTACTAATTCTCTTTAAAACAGCTGAAAACTTTTTAAATAAAAATATATTTTAAAACAGAATACCCATAAAGAGAGAAAGGGATCAAAAACCTGTTTATGAAAAGCAATTAAATTTAAATAGAAATGTGTAAATGACACTCTAAAATGCTTCCAAAGCAACTCTTTCAACGCCCTAAATAGAAGAGGTAAATAAAACATCCTCTTACTGAAATTACGTTTAAATTGGGACAACTTTAGTGAAACTCATTTCTTGTTTCTAAATGAAAAGTAGTGACGTCATTAAATTTCTAAATTACTCCCACTTGTAAAAAAAATTAGTTAAAAAAATGTACTATTCATATCATCAATACTAGTAACTTGACTATTACGAAACAATCTGAAATTTTAAGAGAAAATATTTGGAATGCTGGGAATTAATTTAGAAAACCGCAATTTAAAAAGTTAAAAAACACTCTACTGCATCGGGTTTTCCCCCATTTTAATTTACTTCATAAAGCTTGTAAATCTGTGTTTTAATAATATAATAGTTTCGTAGTGTCTTAAGAGTATAGTTAAGTAAGAGTTTTTTTTTAAATTACAAAAATAAATTATAAATAGTTTCCAACACGCGACATACATATAATGTTTTGCGAAGTGTTGTGTTAATATACGAAACTTAATTCACATAAACTTTGAAGTAACCCAAGATTTTAAGTTTTTCTATAAAGCAAAAGTTCCTTATGTGTTTTTTTTTTTGCTTTTTTTTTAAATTCGCTCTTCTCAGTTTAAAAATATATGGTGCAAAAAGGTCATAGCAATTTTTATATATTTTATGTAACCAACAAAACAAATGACGTTTTTATACATCTTTTGATATTTTTAAATAACAAATCTAAGCAAGGTTACTAACACTTTCAGTTTGGATTAAAACAAACTCTAACCTTCCAACTTCCGCATAAAAAGTTAAAGAAATGCATTAGGAAGCCAACAAGAGAGTTTTTGAATAGACATTGAAACAAATATAATAACAAAAGGTGTTTTTTACGTGTGTGTGTATTTCTGTAGAAGGTGTATCTAAAAAACCAACGCTTTTTCTGTGAATTAACTAAGGAATTCCAAAAAGATAACGCCTTTATTCCATCAACCTAAACAGATCTTAGTGCTTCACATTGACGTGCTATTATCTTTTAAACATATCTTACCTTTTTTTTCTATTAGATTTATTTTTTGCTATTTATCTATTGTCCAAACTACTACTTTTATTTATATTTTAAAATAAATATAGTTAATCAAAAACATTATTAGTAAATAATAAATTATTTTTAAAAAATACTATTTACACTCGACAACAAATATGGGTGAATTTTAGTGACAACTTGTGTCTTGTGTTATTCGCATACGAAGAAACTCTCATGTAAGTTGTGGTTGCATAAATAAACTTTGACTATATTTTTTTCGAAAATATACATCTTACACAGAACTCAATAATAGAAAATAATCATAACTCGGAGGAGTAGCATATTTTTTCTTCCCTCTATAATTGTATAAACGATATTAACCATCGTAAAGCTAAACTAATCTTAGTGCTAAAACATCTAAACCGACAAGAAAGATCGCGAGTATAGTCTTATGCATTGCCATACAAATTAACATTTTAAAATAGTATAACATTTTAAAATTATATTACATTAACTAAAAGTTAAAATATGCTAATTTTAGGCACAAAACATTTTTTTATTAAAAAAGCAGGAGTCCTTATGCTCCAAACTTAAATTAAATGGAGTCGTTAATTGGGAGACACTAACTTAGTTTTTAAATACTAAAATAATTTATTTAACATTATGCCATAATTTTAAATGTAAGCAGCAATATA
This sequence comes from Oedothorax gibbosus, assembly GCA_019343175.1. Lineage (NCBI taxonomy): Eukaryota > Metazoa > Arthropoda > Arachnida > Araneae > Linyphiidae > Oedothorax > Oedothorax gibbosus. The sequence continues at coordinate 471,411 of JAFNEN010000143.1, forward strand.
TTTATTCAATGAATGCTTTAGAAGTGAGAAAAGATTCTTTGATACATATAAATTCATTTTCATGCATATAAAATTAGAACCAATACTAATTTTCTAATTTAGATATATCGAAGCACACTCGCCGATGATGTATTTCTTAGACAAGCGTGCGATCATGATAGCTAACCTGTTTATCGTCATCACCTTTATACTATTCAAATGACTGTAATTTAATCCTTTGATTATTACACATATGTTACCATTTGATATAAAGCATAGCTAAGAATGTACTCTGTCCTTTCTCAATAAAGGAGAATGCTTATTTTCATGCATTTTTTTTTTACTTTTGATATACATTTTTATTTAAAACTTTTTTTAAAAAAAGTTTGTAAATATTCAAAAATAATGTGTGGTGTGTGGAATCCTTCAAGCCGTATATTTATCGATTTAAATAAAATTAATCTATATAGAATTATTAAAAATAAAATCTATAGAACGACAAATTATGAGTATACAATTTTAGTGACAAAATATTTTACATATTTTAAGATAATTCCTTTGATTATAAATGTTGATAATAATTTAAATTAGTTACCTAATGGGTCTTATGTAATTGGACCAATGTATTTTAGCTATTCTTTATAAGTTTAAATAAGAAATTAACTAAAAGAAAACAGAATGAGAGTGCTCGAAAAAGTAAAAAATAAATATGTTAGTAAGATCTTAATTTTATTTTTGTCACGCAATAGAGCAGTATAACACTAATAAAGTTATGAATATCCTGTTTTAAGGAGTTACTCTTAATAACATATCACGAAAAAATAACAAGGAGACAACCAGGCGCATTTTTAAGACATTTGTTAAATTTTGCTTATCTGTGCAATTCTTCGGTGAAAAATTTATAATTTTTTCTATTACAGAAATGGTGATCCTAATAAAAAAAAATCTTTTAAGGTTATTATATAATATTAAAATCATTTTAAACACCTTTAAATTGCAATATTTTAGTAATTTTAATATGAAAGTCTCTTTTCACTTTGATGCTTCCAGTGGGATATTCAAAAAGAGGATTTAACTACGCAAATTTAATCTAAATAAAATATATAATCTAAAATGTAACTTCTACTATATTCATAACATACTTATATAATCTAACTTTACCATATTCATAATTATCTCAACACGATCACCTACCTTTTAATATCCTAGAGAGATCTTATGCAGCAGTTCTTGACCAGTCCTCTAATTCTTGAAGGTCCAAACACACAAACACACTGAAGTCTCACTTCTCTAACGGTTAATCACGGAGGTATGACAGTGAAAATGACGATCTCAATGAAGGAGTTCTGGTTTTATAGATGCGATGTCAGGAGGTAGAAAGAACCGACCGCTGGCCTACTTGAGCCTCGAATCGGAACGATTAAAGGGTCCGAAAACTTTCGGAGATTTCTTGTGAGGAGAAAGTAAGGGATGGGGGATATAAGTGTCGATTGAAGATGGATATTATACTATTAAATTTCGATGATGCCAATGTCTGCATGAAGGTGATTTTATGGCCAATTATTATCCATTATACTTTTATATTTTTAAAATGTCTTTGGCTAACAAGATAGGATGCATTAGTTCCCTAGTGATAGGATGCATGAAAGTAAGAGGGGGATTACATGCGATTGAAGAAGAAGATGATTATACGATTGGATTCGATGGCCAATGAAGATGAAGATGATTATACGATTGGATTCGATGGCCAATGAAGATGATTTTATGGCCATTATTATCAATCTTTTATATTTTAAAAATGTCTTTGGCTAACAAGATAGGATGCATTAGTTCTGATGATGACTAATACTTTAAATTTTGAAAGCACTTTATTAAAAATATGAAACCTCTTCCACAAGATGGGATAAAAAGGTTTTCAACGATAGACACGATTAACTAAACTGTTAAAATGTCGTTTTTTTATTTAATTAATATGAAAAGTTGTAAGTATTATGGTTATTCGGCTTCAATTAATTCGGCATTAAAATTGACATAAATTGATTGAAATACCATCGAATGAGGTAACTTTGGCCCAAGAGCTTTTCAAACTAATAATTTCGCATTAATTACACTCATTTTAAAATGTGCTCGCCTTTTTCATTTATTGAATGCTTTTAGAAGTGTAAATGTTTTGGAAGTGAAATGTAAAATTTTTATGAGTAATATTAAACCTCTAACAGATTCTACAAAATGAGGTAAAAAAAGATCAACAATCAAACAATTTTGTCGATTTCTTGTGGGATGTTTGTCAGAGGGATTTAATGCTATTGAAAATGCTTTTTCGAGAGATGTAAAGTTTTTATGATGACTAATACTTTAAAAGTACTTTAGTAGTAATATTAAACCACTAATAGATTCTACAACGTGAGTAAGAAAGATCATCAATGAAACAATTTTTGTAGATTTCTTGTGCGATGTAAGGGGATTTAATGCTATTTAAAATGTAAATGTTTTTTCCGAGAGATGAAAATTCTTATGATGACTATACTTTAAATTTTGAAAGTGCTTTATTAAAAATATGAAACCTCTTCCACAAAATGAGATAAAAAGGTTTTCAACGATACACGATTAACTAAACTGTTAAAATGTCGTTTTTTTATTTAATTAATGTGAAAAGTTGTAAGTATTATGGTTATTCGGCTTCAGCTTTTTTCCGAAATATATTTTTAAAAGTAACAGTCAAAACTCAAAATTTTATTTCAACGATTATTAAGTCCGGAAAAGTGTTTCAAAACAAACCAAATTTTGTTCCGTTTTGAACCAAGTTTGGCTGATGCATAACAAATTACCATGTAAATTTAAATACTGGTTATTTAGGTGTTTATAAACATTGTTTGATCATAGTAAAATTGCTTGCATATTATTGCTGATAAACAAGAAAATTGCATGCAAGAATTTTGCTAGCCAAATCTTATAATACTCTTTACCTAGTAAAATCACGCATAGATCTCATATTCTAAACTTTGTATCAGGCTTTCTAAAAAACTACTTAATGGGCGAAGTGAAGAAGATTCCTTAAAAAATAACTCATTTTGGGTTATCCTTTATTCTAAGGTGTGCTTAATGAATCATTCAACAGTCACGGTGTAATTCAAGGAAAACAATTGAGGCTGACAAAAGGAACTGTTAAACAAACAAGAAGACGAACGAAATGAGACTCAGATGAAATGTGCATCGAGACTACAGAGATTCAAGGTCTATCATCAAGGCAAATGAAAATATTTTCGGAAGATTCTATACTAAACAATTTTGTACAACTTTTATGCAAGCAAAAATCATAAACCTTTAAATTTTTAAAACATATAGCTGTTTTAGGGAGTCATTATTAAAGTCAAAATTTTCTTCACTGAGAGCGAGAAAAAAAAGAGTCAAGTGCACAAATTGAGAAAAGGGAAAAAAAGGGTTCTCCTTAACTATAGTCCAGATCCCTTTGAATGCCTATTTTAATAATATACACTTTGAATACCTATAAAAATGTGACCCCATACCTATTTAAATTTATTATAAATTTGTATGGTATGAGATTATTGCTTAATTATAAGTTGCACAAAATTGTTTAGCATAAATATTGTATGCGTGCGCAGAAAATGCGCAATTATTATTAATACGCATATTTTTTAAAAATAATTTTTTGTGCTAAAATATTTTTTGTGCTATTCAAATGACCAGAAAGTTTTGTTTATTTTAATTAAAAGTAACGATTTTATTGAAGGAATTGTTGTTTTTTCCCCTTTAAATGCTCATATGTCTTAAAATCTATAATAATAAAAGAAAGAGTCTGTCTGTTTGTCTGCGGATCGTAAAAGACCTACTTATACTGCCCTAAGAAATTCGAAATTTTTAAGATAGATTCCCTTTAATACCAACGTGTGCACCTGAGGCTTAGTTTTTTTCATATTTTTTCCATTTTTAAAGAAAATTCGAATTTTCTGAAAAAAATACACCACTTTCGCTCAAATCCGATCATTTTTTCCCTTTCGTGTTGCCATTCGAGAGAAGAAATTAAAATGAACACAAAAATTAATTAAAATTTAAATTGCTTTTATTTTCTTGCTATTGCCTTCAAAAACTAAATTAATGATTTGAAAAATAATTGAACGTGCCAATGAGCTAATTTATTTTTTAAAAAAAAACCAGAATGGAGGTTTTGACGTGAAATAACATTGTTATACAATTATGGTTAATTTTGAATTTATCAGAAAAATCGCGATCACAGTAAGTTCATATTGAGGAAGATTTTTGTGATATGAGGATGTGCATTTTATAGTGATGTATTTTTATTTTGGAATTTTAAAGCAATATAAGTAACGGGATTTTATTCTTTATAATGAACGGGAACAAAGGCAAAGGTTATTATCCTAGCAATCCTAGGTTATTATCCTTAGCAAATCAAATGACACATATACTTGGATCGATTTGATATTCTTTTAGTCCGTGCGAAGAACGGGTATTTATTTGCTAGTATTCTATATAAATGTCAGTTCTGTTATAAAATTTTAATTTTTGGTTTAGGTAGATATTTCTTTTTAAAAAACTTATCTTTTTATGCATTTTTTAAATAATTGTGCTCCAAAACGTATTTTATTCTCGTATGCATTCCACTTCTCACATAATTACAGAAGAGACTCAGTAGAGTATTTTTGAGCGAATGTGTGTGCCGTAACACGTGTTACAAATAGTTAAAAGCATTTTACATATTTCGAGTCATTGAGAAATATGAAAAAAAAATTAAAAAATTACAAGTGTCTCAATCATTTTGTTCAAATGTTTTTTCGTATACTTAGTAAGCAAACTTTTTAACATATATTGATATGTGTCTGTTTTTTTTTAATTTAGAACTTTATTGACTACAGAAATTTTCAAGCCAAATTGGCTATTGCACTGGTCAACAGTGAAAATGCAACTGAGATGAAAGTACCCGATTCTGAATGATTTCAACGTGCTAAACACGAATATCACCTTAAAAAATGTAAGTTAGCTCTTGTTTTTGAGTTACGGTCGGTTTTTTTCATTACATAGAATACGGCGAAATGCATGGTCACACCAAATGCAAAATTAATTAAAGTCAATTTTGTTTTCCAAATTTTTGCTCATACAGGTTTTATTTTATATTATCAACATAGGGGGTGGGAGGAAATGATAATTTTCAAAGTTTTTGCAACCATATTAGCATCTTAATACCCTTCTAAGCAACATAATTGTTCTCATGTCAAGAAGTACAGAACAAAGAGCAATAAATTTCTTGTATTTCGTGTTTGGTTGTTTTAGAAGCTGTAGAATATCAAAAATTAGTGTTAGTGATAAATCTATAACTGGTAATGCCTTGTAAATGCATTAATAGCGCTAATATATTCTGTTATATTTGCGGAAAAGTGCAATTTTCTGAACGAAAAAAAGAGCATCACTGCAAAAGTTAAGAAAACTTAACATTTGTATTTTGGTTACAAGATAGGAGACCAGGAAAATTTTCTGGGCTCCTGACGTATGTAGTTAAACTTGTGTAGCAAATTTGTCACTTTGACTTCATCTGGGAAAAAAGTTAATGCCGATGCTGAGAAGAAAAACGAATGCAGTTTTATAGAACTAAAAGGAATGTCATTTTATGATTAGAAGAGAACCAACAAATCAGATTAATGACTGTCATTTCTGCCTCATCTCATCAGTTAAAGGAGGTGTTATTTAGAAAAAGATCTAAAAGTTAAATAGCCTAACATTCCTTCTACTCTGACTCCGGTCCAACATGACAAAGGACTATTTGCTAAAAAAGTCGCCAATACTTTTTTTATAGTTTTAATGAGGATATTAGCCATGCGTCTACTAAATATGCTACAGCTTCTAAAAACAACCATGGACGAAATGTGAGGATTTTATTGCTCTTTTTTTTCTGCACCTCTTGAAGTGAGAACAATTGTTGCGTAGTGGGATATTAAGCTGCAAATATGGGTGCAAAAAAACCTTGAAAGTTATCATCTCTTCCCGCCCCCTGTTAATTATATAAAATAAAACCTGTATGAGCAAAAATTCAAAGGGTTTCTGTAAACAAAATTGATTTTAATTAATTTTGCGTTTGGTGCGCCCATGCATTTCGCCGTATCCTATGCAATAAAACGACCATAACTCAAAAACAAGAGCTAACTTACATATTTTAAGGGGATATTCGTGATTAGCACGTTGAAATCATTCAGAATTGGGTACTTTCATCTCAGTCACAGAATTTTTTTTTGTCCAGTGTTATTTTAATGCCGTTATTATTATTTTTTGTTTGTGTGAATATTTTCAACGAAGTTAATGCTACATCAGCTACATTAATAACGAAACAAATATTTAAACTGGATATTTTCTATCACTGAAACTTACATTAAATATTCAGTCACTCCCTAAAAGACACTCGAACAAACCTAAAGGCCATTACAACGCCATTGTCCCATACTGTGACGATTAAATTGAGAAATAAAGTACCCTAGGCAAGATCAAGGCCAAGTCTAAAGATAAAAACCCCTTATTCACAAAAGATTACACCATGTATCATTCTCTCTAAAACAAAAGCTGAATATAATATAAGCTAAAAAGTATCTGTTCAATATGTAATATGGACAAGAGAGCTTCAGACGTTTCATTAGAGGCAGGTCTTTTATTTCCAAGATGCTGGAAGTGGATCACTGAGGAGAAAGGTCGTGAATTTATCTCCTCGAGTGCATTGGCACACATTCGCTTTTGATTCTAGGTGTTGCTTTCACGTTTCTTTTTGATAAAAGTCGGTCTTGATTATTGTTATGTAATCCTAGGATATTAAAATGTACAATATTTTTTTAGGCCCTGGCGTCTTATTAGTTAAACTTATTAGCTGTGCTTACACAGTTTAAAAATTTGATACAAGATTGCAGCGAAATCCTGGATCTTCCTAGCTGCACCACTATTTGGAGTATTAATTTAAAACTTTTGTGATGTATCAAAGTTATGGTTTTAAAACAAAATGTATAAATTCACGCTCAAAATAGTGATGGCAGCGAGAATTTTTCAGATTCCGGTGCAATCTTGCACCAAATTTTTAAACAGTGCATTCCTGACTGATTTTCAAGAATATTAACTTAAAATGTAATTAGTTCTTAATAAAAGATTGAAAGAGAAAGAACTATACTTTTTTTTTTTGCTTCGTAAAGTTTCAGAACCTTCACAACAGTAGAAGAAAATGGTTAATTTCTTTGCATAATCGCATTGAAAATCAAGACCAAAAAAGGTTAAACAATCAATTACTTTTTATTTTAAACTATTAAAGAAATAAAGTGCAAAAAAAAATACATAACACCATAAAAAGTATTGACAAACATGGCGCAATTTTCTAATTTCGCTGTATAATAATGTTATCACAGATCAAGTGTTGCTCAGAATTATTCCTTCGTTAAATTTTGTAAGCTATATTAATAGTCTGTCTACAAATAATATTGATATTTTCGGTGGTACTTTTGTCAAATTTGGCAATTATTCGTCGAATTCTGTTTTGACTCATGTTTATCTGTTTGTCTTGTTGTGTTAATATATTACTTAATTGTATATATATGATTGACATGTTTCTTACTTTTGCGTGTTTGTATTTTGTATGTTCTGTAATTTGGACGTAACTTATGTGTTTATAAGAATTTCTTTCAATAAATCAAATAAATAAAATAAAATACAATAAAAGATAATGCAAGAAATAAATGAATGATTTTGAAATTAAATAAATAACCAAAACATCTTTAAATTATGGACGAATCTTAACATTAAAATATCTTTACAAAAATCAAATTTTCCACTACCTTAGTTCTTTAACAAATAGATGAATTGAACCGTTGGCAAGTGAACAAATAAATCTGTGTACCGTCAAAGGAGACAACTTTGATCCTCAAAAATAACTTTAGTCGAATCTTTGATCCGTACAACAGTGCCTTGACGTATAAGTAAAAAATAAGTCAAGTTACTATAAAGTTAATAGCAAATTGAACTATCAGAATCATATTTCAAAAATATATTGATGTTATTTTTAAGAATACATGCATACTACAGAGATTAATTTTATTAAATTCACAGGACAATACTCAATTATGTTTTTTGTACAAAATTCAGGATGGCAATTCAAATAATAATTTTATAAGGAAAGCCAATGAAGCGTAAACGATATTTTAAAAGACACTGAATGAAAGGTCGTCGTTAAAAAGTGTCGTCCCGTGACCCGGAGCGCGGCAAAAAAACGAATTCTGGAAACCTAATCTCCATACTCCATAACGTTAAAAACATCAAATTGAAAAGTAAAATAATATTCCAAAATGCCTCCATGAAATATTTCTTGATAAAAGAATATTTTAGCACCATCAGGAAAATGAGAATAACGGTAGATTTATGAATTCATGTGACTTCCAAAAACCATAAACAATCAAATCCTCTGGTACACTGAACAATAGCAGTGAAAATTGTCTTCTCCTCGAAAAAATCTACACATTTACTTTTATTTAAGAAGTGTTCGTAAAATTTTATTTTTAAATCTAAAAAGTAGTGGAGACCGGGGCTAGTTTTCCAGGTTTTCTTCTTTTTTAATGTATCGGTTTTACTTTTATTTATTTTCATGAAAATAAGATATCATTGCCTTCCTTACATGGTTATCTACAACTTAGCATTAATACTTTTCTGAAAAGTAAAATACACTTTTTGGCTGCGAGTGGTTAAATGCAAGCTCGTCGAGATGGAAAACGTGCCCCGTATGCGGGGTACGTTTTCCAACCTGCTAAAATTGCAAGGGCAAGTTTTCCAGTTATTTTTTAAATGGTATAACACATGTACTTACTCATATTGATGCTTTTTAGGTACTTTTAAGCAAATTAAAATGATCTAATAATGTAACACACAAAGAGTAAAGAGATATCGAAAAAAACATTTTATTTTACAAAAATTGTTGATCTTAACAATTTTACGAAAAAATAAGAAAATCCATCAATTAGTATCATCGTCAGATTAACAGTGAATCCAAATAAAGTAGGTAATATCTTCTTTTATACATTCTTCGTGGGCCCATTTTGTACAACTTATGCACTGTACCCAATTTGCTTTTGCTGTGGATTTTGATTAGGATTTAGAGCAATAGAGACAGAAACATTCATCATCTTTTTTCGAATTTGAAGATTTTTTTTGCAGTTTTCCTTTTTTATAAAAACTGTTTTCTTTTCTTAACTGAGATCTGACAGGACTATCAGTAATAATTGCGTACATACTTTTTTTTCTACCTCGATTTGTTTTCTTTAGAGGGGATATCTTGGCAATTTATTGTTGATGTCGAGGGAACGTCTTTCAAATTAATGGATAGAGTTTAAAGGGAATTCAGGAGCTGGGCAGGATCTGGCCTATCTGTAAAGTAAGATGGCATGAAATCCAAGTCTGTAAATATTTCAGGAGATTCAGCGGAAATATTCCAGAAACTTTAAAACCAGCCACCACATTAGCCCCAGCCCAAGAGCTTTCTTTATCGTTTTTTATAGGCACAAGTTCCACTGTTCGTTTTTCTTTTGTAAGTGAGAACCATTTTTGATTTAGAACAACACAATTTAAAATTTAGAATTTCATGTGCTTTATAACTAATGATTTCATTACAAAATAACTGCATTTTTAATCTATTCTGGCTAGATTCTTTAGGCTGGAGCACTTGTCCAACAGGCAAGTGTTGGAAAACATGCCCCGTGTAATTTTGGTTAAACCTGTCCCGTCGTCTTATTTTAACTATAATTGGACCTTGACGAGTAAAGGTATAAGTTATTTTGAAAACAAATGCATAGTTATGTGAAGAATGTCACCATATTTTGATATTTTAGTATACGCAACCACTAAACAGCAAGTTTAATGCTAGTTCATTTAATTTTAATTTAAATACAAACATGAAAATTTACTAACCTTAAAAAATTTCACTAAAACAGCTAAAACGACGAAATTACAACTGCTGATGCTACTTCAAGCTTTTTGTGGATGTTCTATGGCGTGTTGCTTCTGAATCCACGTAACCAATTAACTCCCCCTAGCGGCTCATTTTCTCGCTAAGGCCTGTTAGAAAACATACCCCGTGGGAAAACTTGCCCCGGTCTCCCCTATTATATTTTGCCTCAAATGAAAAACTAAAAAAAATTCTTTGTTCCAAAAAAATTGCGTATGTACAACAATGTGAGGGGAGGTGTATGATTAAGTCTGGCTTTAGTGCTTGGAAACCACGCGACCGGTACAAGTTCCAATTATCATCTTTTAAAAACAAAAACAGCAGTTTTTCGGTCATAGTTTGTGGTTAAATATCAAAGAACTGCTTAAAAATATTAATTTAATATTGTTTTGCACTCTCACTATCAGTCATCATAAAAAAAAATCTAAAACAAATGCATCCCACTGGCGGGAGATGAAGAAAAAACTCTTTCTTCCCCGGCGTGGCTTCAAGGTGGAATTCCGCCATCAAAAAGGGCGGGAATCGAAAGTTTTAACACCAATTTTTTGTTGATTCTCTGTCAGAAGGAAATTGATGGACCTCTGGAAAGTGTGTCGATGTTTCTAAATTAAAATCTTTTAAAAGTTTTAACCTATTCACTCTAGAAGTCCACATTCGTTGATTTATAAAATTCACTTCACAACTTTATTTTACAGTGTTTCTTAATACTAAATTTTCTGTTATAAAAGAAAACGTTTAAGCTTCTCAAAAATACCGATAACGGACAAGTACCGGTATACCAGTATTTAACTTATAAAAAAATGGCGTAGCACGATTGGCAAGTATGATTTCGTAGATCTTGCAGAAAAACTAGTTATTTTCAGGGCTAAACTTAGGAGACGTTTTGCATCAATTTTTGTTGGACCGGATACTTAATTACAAAAAAAAATTGAAGAGCCTGTTTATGCATACATTTTGTGCTTTGTTTGTGTTCCGTCGCGTAGTTGCCAGGCACCCAGGGCCAGACGCAATCATACCCCCCCCCACACACACACACACACCAATATAAATACGCAAATACGCATTTTTAACTTGGAAATATTTTTAGTTTTTCAATACTCAAGCCTACTAAACACCCATGCTGTCAGGCCGAAATGAGGAGCTTTGATTTGAAGCAAAATAAAATGCTTTTTATCTTTAACATTGGACAAACACTTCTTAAGTTAAAGTATATGTGTATATTTTTTCGCCGAGAAACAATTTTCATTAAGCTATTGTTCAATGTACACAGGATTATATTGTTTATGGGCAGTAGGCGTAGCCTTAATGCATAAAACTACCGCTATTCTCATTTTACTGATACTGTTAAAATATATTTTGTAGGGTTTTTTAAGGGATAATTTGTGGAGACTTTTGGAATATTATTTGACTTTGCATTTACATGTTTTTAATGTTACAAAGATTAGATTTTCAGAATTTTTCAGTCGCCCTCTGTTTTAATTCATCCCGACTCGCGACGGCACTGTTGAATCTTTCAATAAAGTATGTTCTGTAACTTAGTTACTTTTAGCGGTAACGAAGTAACGAAAAATGTCGTTACTTTTCCGTTACTTTACGAAGGCTGTCTGATGCCAATTTTGAAATTCCACTCAGAATGAAACATTTCGCATTTCCCGAAATACGATAGCTTTTCTTAGGAGGGAAAAAGTAAAGAATATAATAGAATTGTCCACTTTGGCTGCTAAAGGCGTGACGGCGGCTTTCAGACAGAATTGTAACAGTACGAATGTTTTTCCTTGTCTGTTTAACTTTCTAAGTATCACATTATAAGCCCCGCACAATTACAGGCATCTACGGAAAAGAAGGGTTTTCAAATAAATCACGCTAACTGCCAAGCAGGTTGGATCCCTCAGTCCAAACCCCTTTGTATCCCCCTGCTTGAAAACGTTCTACAACAATGACCAAGTCCTTCCCCTCGAAGAGGGGTGGGGAGGGAGGAGACAGAGATTTCACATTCATTCTTGAGAGATACCCATATTTCCGTCAGTACCTACCGGAGTGTTTACAGATGGACTCGTATCAGGGTAAAGGATTAAAATTAAATATAATTTTTTTTTATTAATTATAATTTCAGTGTTTTGTTTGAGCTTATATTTCGTTTATCGTGGTTCTCTTTGAAAAATGGTAAGATGGCTAAATTTTTCTTATAAATTGAAATTTCGAAAAGTAACTGTGATTCGTTACTTTTTTTAAAAGTAACTGTAACGCGTTACTTTTCATATGCAGTAACTGTAACTGTAACAGAGTTACTTTTTAAAAGTAACTTTCCAATCCCTGGTAAAATTATGAACAGATAAACAATAAAACATAACTTTGCTTCACTGGTTCTTGGTTTACAACTTCGTTGATTATTATTGAAACTGTCAAATTTAAAATTGTTTTAAAAAATGTGTTGTTATACATGTTTACATTCCTATTAGTCTTACTTTCATAGTGCCGGTGTTTAGTTTCAAAAACACTAAATTAAAAAAATTGTGATTTAGAATATTTAAATGTAGTACGATTTTAAGAAAACTTTTTGTAACGAAACTTTCTTAAACTTAGAATTTGACTTCAAAAAATACTTTTTAATTTTTAAAAAAAACTTTTGGTTCGCTTAACGATCTATTTTAAAAAGCCTTTTTTTTTAAAAAAAAAATAGATCGTTAAGTGAACAAAGAATCGAGATACAATAAATTGGAGCTTCCAATAGAAACTGTGTTAATCTTGACAAATAATATCGATGTCCAAAAAAAGAAACTTCGTTTATACTCGTATATTATTGGGAGCATAAATATAAAAAGGAAATCGGCACTAAAAGCTTTTTTTTATTTCAAAGCATAAAATAAGATGAAAGTTAATTTTTTATTGCTTCAAAGCAACATGATACTTATATGAATCTAACTAAAAATATACCCTGAAACAAAAATACTTAAAAATTACATCGAAATCAGATTATTTAGATATTTTTTTATTACTACAACCCAATGTCTTATAATAAAAAAAATACTAAATTTTATTTGATACAAGCAGGAATTAGTATTCGGTTTATAAATTCCTTTGATCTCATAATTATATATTTTAAATGCCCATAAAGAGAAACTAGTATGGATAACAAACTTCGTTTGGAGTACGTGAACTTTAATCCACTTTTAGCATATAATGAGGTTGAAACTTCTGGCTTGTATTCGAGCATCTTGTTTGCACAATCTAAAATAGGACTTTCTGAAGATGTCTAAACAATGCCGACTCTATGACTTTAGGCCAATTTTCGATGCTTTTTGCACCATATATCTTTTTACAATTGGCCACTTTCAACAAAAATGCATTCTTTGCATACTTGTAAATTGTGTCTTTTTTTAAGGTACAATGACTGTCACTATTCTTTTTTACATTATGCTCTTGTAAACAATTTCAATGTATTCTTTCTTCTGAATTTCAACATTATTTAAGGTTTTGGTTTTTATTTTTGCATTTCATTTTTTTTGGAAAAGGTTACTATTTCTTCCCTAGTTACCTAGTTTAAAAATAAAGATTTGAAAATATGTAAAATTACATACCTACAGTTTTTGATTTTTATATAAATAAATTTGAGTAGGAACTTCGGAAAATCCTAAACGAAACCTAAAAGAATGCATGAAAATCTGATTTATTTTCACAAATTATGCAGATTAGAAAATCTATATTTCGCATATCAGCTTTTTATTTTGAAAAATATTTTGTATTACAAACATTTACTTTTATTTCAACTTTTATTTCTTACCACAGTTTGTTTCATAAATTTCGAACACTATTCAATAACATCTCAGATAGCAGAAAATCAAACGAATAAGCAACTTTTAAAAGCAAATAACGTTAAAAAGACGTTAAAATTATGTTAATATATTGCTTTCAAAATATTCTCATCAGACGTCTAAGTAACATCATTAACATCGAATAAAGAAATAATGTGTTATGCCCATATAAGTAATAAAATTGTGCTCGTTATGCGTAATTGGGTTTTTTAATAATGATGCAATTTCGTTCGCTCTTTGAGATATATCTCAAAGAACACGTATTAATTTCGATATATCGAAATTAATACGTGTTTTTATTATGTTTTCAAGTCGTTTTTTTAAACACTAAGTGGAGAAAATGTCTAATTGTAATTTCAACGTGTATTATTACGACCGAATATCGACTATTTATGACCAAATTGTTTCGTCTACAAGAGGTGTGATGAAACTTGGGATGTTAAAAATTAGATTTACTCACATACTGATACTGACTAAATGTAACACTCTGATACTCATTAAATGTTCGAAAGTGGATGCAGTTTACACACGCGCAATACGAAAGTGAGTGCATTGTCCTACATCCTGCAAGAAAGCTATTGCTGTCAATGTTTCCTTTCAATTATTCTACATATTCGTAGAAAAAACACGATAAATTATATGTTTCAAAAGATTTAAATAAACAAAGTAGCTTCATAAATTATGTCATAATTTGGTTTAAAAAAAAATGACATAGAAATGTTTTAAAAGATTTCTACTTCGTTTTTCGGTACTGAGATTTGTTAAAACAAGTTATGTTATTTGTTATTATAGAATAAAAAGATAGTAATAAAAACAAAATACATGAAACAAATGTCATTTCAGTTTCGTTACACACTAACGTATTAGCGCGGCTTGATATCAGTGATCAATAGCGGATTACCGAATGATCCAAACCCTGTCTAATCTTTTAAGGTAGCTCCCTACCTTGAGGGGTCTAATTTTTTAATACTTTAAAATTAACTAATTTTTTAGTGGTAATGATGAATAATAATGTTAAATGGAATATTTGACCAAAAAACTGAAATATTTTTTTTAAATGCAAATTTTTAAGAAATTTGCCTTAAATATAAGAGCTACGCAAAACGCCATAAGTAAAAATAATTAATTTCCTAAAATAGGCAGAGTCATCATTAGACTTCTTACATGTTGAAATGAATTTAGGAATATTCTAATATTTTAGGAATTACATAGTATAAAGCAGTTTAGAATTTTTGAAAAAAGAGGATTTTTATATTAAAAGTCATGAAATAAATTCTACAGTTTTTTCTAAGATCTAATTCAAAACACACTTGAACTTAAAAGACATGCATAAAAAATTATTACATATATCAAGTATTTTAAGATATATGTATTTAAAAAACATGTTGTTGAAATACCGTTCTTCAGAAAAACGATTATAAGTCCGCTTTCAGATATACACAATGGGTAATGCTTCACTGAAATAGCCATAACTTTTGATTAATTATCGTAGGTAAAAATCCTCAGTTTTTTAAAATATAAATAAAGGCATCTCTTAAAACAGTAAAACAATGGTGAAATTGGACAAAATTTGCGTTCAAGGGAGGAAGATACTAATTTTTATCCTGTCTACTATTCTCGGGACCCCGATAGAACACCAGTTCTTATTCTATTAAAGCAAATAATTCCCTCACAGATTTATTCCGTGTATGACATTGAACTTGCTTTGGCATTATTTTTTTCTTATGGAAATTAATTGATGTGACAATTCCTCGACATGGTATGGATTAAGTCCGCATACGGCAGAAACAGGAAATAAGTAATGCTACAGTGACCGTAATGATTAGAAATTAGTGCTCATCTGAATAAGTTAGCAATCATATTGCGCTACTACATATTAATTTATAATGTATTTTGACAGAAAGTAATATAATTACGCACGTCTGTGACATATTCAAATTGTGGGATTTCGTTGATAGTACTTATTTTTCTTTATACACTACTTGTGAATTGGACTTCTTATACGTACTTAATGTTTTCAGATAAATTTTACTTTAAGCAAAAGGATAAAAATGATTGCCATCACTAAAAAATATTATTATTGAAAATTGAGTTGAAACGCCATTTCGGACTAAACTTAACTTAGGCTAAAATTAGATTTAAAAAGTACTTTTTTTTTGAAATGTCAACGTTTTATTCCCATTTTCATCTTAATGAGACTCGCTTATAGTATTTTACTTATTTTTTTATCTGATCCTATAAGTTAATGTGTTCATATTAATAAGAAAATAACTATTCAATGATGATATTATAATATATGATTTATTTAAAATGAATTCAAACATTTCTTTGTTGTATGACGAATTACGGCATACACGGATGAATTGAGTCTGCGGGACTTTTTTTTCTCCTTTTGGATTGGCGCTTTCATGTCACATGGGTAAAGAATCAAGGAGGATAAAAAGGATATCCTTGTGTTGTGTGGTGTGTGAAGACCGACCCAGTCTCTTCAACCTTTTTCATTGAGTGAGCCAAAAGTTAGTTTGTAGAAAATTCCGACATTCGGATCGCATTTGTTTTTGGGGGGAAGGGTATGAGGTTTAGTATAATTTAGGACAATTACGAACTCAACAAAATATTAAAAATGATTTAAGTTTATTATATATTGTAACAAACATTGTTAAATGTTTTCAGGAAATCAACAAAATAATTTGTAAAATTTCCGAAAGTTATGAAACTATATTTTCAAAGGAGAAATTTACTGTGCAAATGATCGTGAAGCCTGTCTTGTGGAACACTCATTTGAGGACATTTATGACACATTTTTGAAACATAAATAAACTGTAAATTGAATTCCTCAATTGAAATATATAAAAATAGGAACTCGTCTATGTATAATTATTAATTGAAAGAACTCTTGTTTATATATTTAATAATTTTGGAATTATTGAAGTGAATTGGTAGACAAAAGCCAAGAAACTTTTGTAAGTTACGACATACGATCTAAAATGCTTCGTCCCATTTCCAGGTGCTGCGAAACTCCTAAATCGTCTGTCCACAAAAGAATTTTTTACATTAGCCAACTCCAATCCAAAACCGTCTTCCATTCAGTGCTGTTTATAAGCTTATAATTGTGATTAAATTTTTTAAAAATTATTGAAATTGGCGGTTACATATATTATTACAATATAGATATCCATAAAAGAAAATACATAGACTATGCTATGCATACAGAAACTGCCATATGCATACGATGAAAATTACCTCGATTTTCAAAGTACTAATGTGATTTTTTAAATTTGTTTTATACTTTTTAAACTAAAAATCTTCAAACTTTGAGGATTATTAAAGCGCAGAGCTAAATGTTATACACGAAACGAAGGGCGCGATACGACGAGGTCTAATGCCTTAAATATCTGATTGGTTTGATGTGACCTGAGTGTCGAAATCTAAAGGAAACCGCTGTTGAGAATTCCAGAATTTATGGATTTCACTACCAGCACTAGAACCTTTTATCATTATTCAAAGTACTACAGACCATATTTTTCCCTTTCATTAATCAACTATAAATTATTTTACCGCTGATTTATTGCAGTTTTGGGGTACTACTTTTTTAGTATGAGATGTTCAGTTTTTGCATTCAGATGGTGAAGATACGAACTTAAAGTTCAATTCTATTCCATCACCTAAGAAGCATCGAATACTATTTCCAAAGGTAAGTCTTTGAATGTAGGCTGGTTTGCTTTGTCAAAATATTTTCTTATTGTTTACAAAGTATTAATCTTTGTCTAAACAAATAATGGAAATTAATTGTAGGATAAAACTTTGATTAAAACTTTGTATGAAAAGCATTGTATGAAGATTGTTTGGTTCGGTTTCTAAAATATTTACTTCCAAATATCTTGATTTCTGATAGTTATTTTATTAGTTAAGGAATTCAAGACTGCGATTGATATTTCATAAACAAAGATCTTGAATAAGCTTGGTAATATAAATTATTATAAGTTTCTTTAAAAGTAGTTTCAAGTCTACTATTTTTTAACAGAAATAATAATTCATAATCACTGTTGTTGTCCTATCATGATTTTAAATATTACAATAATTTTTTTTAAATTGTTATAGAAGCCAACTAGTTTCATTAATTTTAATCAATTATTTAATTGATAAAAAAGTTATTCTTTAGCTTATTGCATTTTTAATAATATTTCTTATGAAATCATCTTAATAACTTGTTAAAATATTGATAAATTTAATACAATGCTAGCTTTTTAGTACCCGTCCTTTTTTTTGTGGCTATTTTAGTGAGATTGAAAATTTATTTGGTGAGAAAATAAAATTTCCATCTGTTCTTTTACACAATTTATATTGTAATTTCTACCGTTATCATAATTAATTGTTAAGTTTTTTTTTTTTTTTTACAAATATAACTAGTTGGTAAATAATTGTTAATATATAACTTTTTTTAATTAAAATATAAATTCTGAAAAAAAAAGGTTTTTGATTATATTTTAGCTCTTTTTTGGACTTCAAATAATAAAATAAATAAACAAAACTATTATCACTTTTATTTTACTAAATTATAATCTTTACAAAATCAAAGCAAAGAAATAGAAAAAAGAATTAAAAGATTATTTCCTTTAATCCTAACAGTAGGTTTCACGTCTTGAGTGGCAATAGTTCTAGTGGCATTGTTTAAATGTTTGGTCCTGCAGGAATTACATATGTTTCGATTAATAATTTTATAATTATAAAATTTAGGATTATTTCAACTTAAGCATTTGAATATTTGATGCATTTGTATACATTTAAAACATTCATCATGATAAATACAATCAGACATCTATATTTTTCTTCTTAATGATTTTTATTTATTATTATTTACTAGGGGGCACGCCCCCTTCTCGCTATCGCTCGCCTACCCCCGGAAACTGCTTGCGCAGTTCCCTTTGGATCGGTTCGCGATCCAGGCTCGCTTCGCTCGCTCGCCGTTCATTGAAATATTTTAGTCTAGCCTTAAGAGTTAACCTAAAGGAGCATGTCCGGGATTTTTTTTCGCCATATGTGGTGACCCCACCAAATTTGTATTATGGCAGCCATTGGCTACGAAAATCGCCACAGATCGAATTGTAAGCGAATAGTTCGGTTTTTTTTCAGCATTTTAAGTAATTATTTGTTGTTATTTCACAGACTTGGCAAACGCTCGGTTTGTTGTCATTTTGATTTTTCGATATTTTTCGACTGGCGCCAAAGCCGGACATGGTAGTTTAGGTTAACCGCCTTTAGTGTCCTTTTAAAATAACATAATTAAAAATTAATGCTTATAAATTA
Organism: Oedothorax gibbosus; assembly: GCA_019343175.1. Taxonomy (NCBI): domain Eukaryota; kingdom Metazoa; phylum Arthropoda; class Arachnida; order Araneae; family Linyphiidae; genus Oedothorax; species Oedothorax gibbosus. Next base: position 490,500 of record JAFNEN010000143.1, read on the forward strand.
ATGGTTATCATTGCGAAAATATGTCGCTGCTTGAATAAGATCCATTTGTAAATAAATTGGAAACCGTGGTAGCCGTCAACGTTTAGAAAATATGTTTAAAAACAATTTTAATTTTCCTTTTTTTATTAAAAATAGGGTTTGGTAGTTCAGTCGATAGAAATTATAATTTAAATTTTCAAACTATTATTATGCATGTTTAAATTTAAACTTACTGATTCTATCCTAAAGTTGTTGTTGTTTTTAAACTTGAAAATGAATCCTTGTGTTATTTGCATTGCTTTTCTAAAAAATACATTCAATGTTTTTCTGAAGTATCGAACTATGTTTTGTGCATAATATTTACAGTTATTTCCCCCTTTTTCAAGCCATTCTTGAAGAAACACTTTTTTGTTGTTTTCAGTCGGCCATTTTAAAATTAGTAGTATTTTTGTTCATTTCGATTGTTGCCATTCCAGAGATAGAAATGTAAGGAAATTTGGGCGCCGTATAAGAGTATTATATATATATAGATTATCTATGGCATGTAACCGAAAAAACGAAAGTAATAACTAGTTTCATTGACATTTTAATCGATGCTTGAACATGATGAACACTACTTGCAAATTTTAGTTTTAATATTGTTGAAGTTTAATAAATGACAAGAATAAAAAAAAAGTTGCATGTAGAGAACTCTAAATTAGAACAATTATTTTTTATTAATTTCATTATAGTTAATAAATTCCATATAGTTCTTTCTCTTTAGAAATTTTGTATGTTGATCACTTATGTTATTTTTCTCTTTGAATGGTTTGACTATGATTTTGTGCTTTTCGTATTACTATTTATGTAACAATGCAACACGCGTCTTTATCTTTACCTAACTTCAACTCGGATAAACGTTAAATTTAAACGATAATTTCTAGATAAGTACTTGATTAATCTGATACTGCTATCTTTCAGCCTTTCTTGTTATCCTTATCGAGATTTAAATAAATCATTACATGTTTTGCATTTCTCCTATGAATGCGAAAGCAAACAGGTCTGAAAATGCATAAACGCTCGAATTTTGGTTTAAAGGCGTTGCTATGGTAACAAGTCAGACGCTGCGAAGTAGTAGTTACAAAGAAGAAAGGGGGATTTCCCCTTTTAGTTTAGTCAGTAGATCATGGAAGAGACTTTTTAACGGCAAAATATCAGCATTAAACTATGTTTACTGAGAAAAAAAGTTAACAAGAACATGAACTTTTTGGTAAGCAAATACTACGAATATATTTTTTATTTTTTAAAGCGGTGTTGTGATTTAACCTAAAGCGGATACTTAACTAACTTTACTTGAAAAAAAATTTTTAATTGGTTGAAAATTTGATTATTATTAAAAAAAATATCTAATTTTTTTACATTAATAACATATGCAAGCATTCGAGATTTTTAAAAATAATGTAAATTGTAAAGTAGGTAAAGTCAGAAGTTAATTTATGTTAGAAAAAAATAATTGAAAATTCTAACGCAAGAAAAATTTTATTTCGAAAATTTGTAATCAAAAAGTTATTTCTTTAATTAGCACCTAAGTAAAAAATTTATTGGGTAGAGATTTACTGTACGGTCCCCCTTGGCGAACTTTCTAAAATCGCGCCAAAAGTCCGTATTTTGGCGACATTATTTTAAAAACCACGATTGAAAGAAAATATCGTATGGGAATATTTCTTATGAAAACTCAACCAACGGTCCGATAGGGTTGCCGGAAAACGCATCGGTGCGAAGCACGGCCGTGTGCGAAGTCGAATTCGAATCTTCAGTCAAAGTTAGACAGATTGCCAGAAACATTATTTATCGCCAAATCCGCAAACATCGCGCCAAGGGGGACCGTACAGTAAATCTGATCCAATTTGGGGTATTTGCACTGAAAATATTAAGATTTTTTTTACTTTCAATTACCTAATATGAAATTTAAGTTAATGAAAGTATTGTGATGGGGGAGATTTTGTGTCTCTTACGCGTTCTGGAGGGTACTAATTCTAAAAGAGGGGTTTTCTAATATTGGTTCGTTTGTCATTGTCTGTCTAAAACCACTCTACATCTCGAACTAAAAAGCTACGGACTTCAAATTTGGTACACGAGTTCCTGGTACTTGTCGGACACCACAAAGGTTTTCGAGAAAATCGCGCGCGCATAAAGGGAAGCTTCTATCGAACCTTCCTTTGTTTAAAAGCTATTGCTTTGCTGAACAACGAAAAGAGCTACAGTCTTCAAATTTGGCACAAGAGTTCCCAGTACCAATCGGACGACATACTAAGGTTTTTGAAAATATCGTACTTGTGTAAATGCTATAGAACTTTTTAGGTTTTTAATTTATTGAAATTACCTTATAGGGTATTTAAAACCTATGAATGCATTGATTTATTGATTGGTAATTGAAAGTCGTATAGTGATACACACCCCTAGTTATGTCCATTTCTTACAAAAAGACTTTTATTTTGGGTAATTTATGCAATTTTTTTATGTTTCAGGGATGCCAGTCTTCCGCTTTTTAGCGGAATTCCGCTTTTTTGTTTTTATTCTCACGAAAAATTCAGCTTTTTGTTTTCCTTCTCCCAAAACAACTTCCGCTTTTTCAAAATTTTCCCGAAAAAGTCGTTTTTTATTTGTTTAACCTTTTGGTTCGAAACACCATGATGCTTTTGTCCCCTAATCTAAGAATACCATCGGGCGTTGGATCGCATCCCTGCGCCTTTTCCCCCATTTTACAAATAGCGTAGCCATCGTCAGCTGCTGTACAGGTGGTCGAAACCAGGGTTCGATTTAAGCGGTATCGCATCGCAATTTTTTGCGATGCTAATAAATTACTGAAACAGCGATACAAATAGTCAAACGATTCGCTACAACTGCGACGCCTTTTTTTAAACGATTGTTTACTTTTTTTCCCCACCGTACCACTTTTACGGTGCCCGTAATTCGGTGAAACTAAACTTAAATTTCAATAAACTACAAGTTAAAATAACAGATTCTAATAAGGAAAATAAAAATTTCAATCAAAATGGGTAGATGAATTAAGATTTGATTATACTAAGATGTCTTCAAATCTAGGCCAGCCAGTACAATCTCCAATTAGGAGTCCAATAATGCTTCCTGATTTACTTATTTTGCTGCCTAGTAATTTTTCATGAAATCTACCGATGACGTTACATTGCATCAGAATGATTGACAGTTATCTGGCTCTGCGTGATCAGAAAAGTATCTCGTTAATCTTGTAGCTCCGGTTCAGGCCAAGTCGGACAACCAGAGCATTTTTTTGATCAAGTGCCTGACTCACGGTGTCGATGAGTCGTTATCTCAAGAACAGCTTGAATTTTAAAATACTTTTTGTTTTTGTTTGAAACCTTTTTTTCTACTTCGGCCTATACTGGGTTTCTGATTTTAGACATTTTTTTTTAAAGTGTCGGCTTATACACTTTATATATTTAGATTTTGTGTTGCTAGTAAATTTCTAGTCCATGGGTATTTCTGGAAAGTGCTTGATTTTTTAAAAACAAATGTATAAATCATGTTGAATGAGGATATGCATTGAAAAACCAAAAGTTGGGGATTTTAATCCTAAAGAGGGCAGTCAAGATTTTTTAAAAACCTGGTGCCTAAATTTCTAGCCTCATGGAACTACTAAACGACCAAAACTTGATGGTAATACATCAAATAAACCACAAAGCATATTCACACACACAGACAAATCTGAAAATTGAAGATGAGCCCCCAAACACCATAAATCAAAGAAAATGTACTTATTTTAAACTGTTTATAAAGAAATTAGAAGTACATTTAGTAGTATAGTATTATATAATTATTAACATTTGTCATGTCGTGATAATTGTTAAAATTTAAATTTTATCGGTCACGCTTAGTTCAGCTTTTTTGGTTCTCCAAACCAAGCCTTTGGTTTGGATTTCAGCTTTTTTGTTCAACAAGCACTAACATCCCTGATGTTTGTTGTCAAATATTAAAACGTTTTTAACACCAAAGCTTTTTATTCTTTTAAAAATCGAAATTACGGCAGCCTCATTGTTTGATAGTTGACGTCATTGAGCGATAATGAGCGGGGACGTTACTTCCTTACATTCGGAGTCCTATAAGTAAGAACGAATCAAGGACGGAGGAAGCTAAATATCATTTTTATTCTTAATATTTTTCGTCTGCCTAGAGATTGAAACTCAGGAGTGCGGATTCTCGAATCGCACTTACGTCTATTGATTTTATAAATCGTATATGTACAGGAAAATAGTAAAAAATAAAAATCAATACATTTTCGAACTGCTCAAACGTGTTTCTAAATAATACAGAAAGGGGTTTGTAAAATATTTTTAATAGTTGTGGAAAATTACATACACAGCGTATGAAATTGCCCCATAAATTCAAGAACGTTTCTGAATTGTTTTACAATGCAGTTCGTCTGCAAAATGTTCAGATAAGCTTATTGTAATACATTTAACTAAATACATATGATAAATGAGATCGCAAATGTTTTTCTAGAGCCTGGTGACCTTTACTTAAGACGTTTGCTAAAGGACCAAATGCTAACAAAATTAAATGTTTGTGTTATTTACACATAATATAGCATTATTAATTACTCACACATTTTTTTATCCGTTAAATTAAAAATTCAGGGACAAAGGATTTAAAGTAGCGGTTGAGTTACAAATACTCATTCTAAAATATCTTTTAAAAAGTTAAAATTCTACATTTTTATATAAAAACTAAAAGCTTTTAAATGATTGTTTGAAAACACTTTATTTGAATGGAACTTAAATATTTCAGTTTCACGCATGTCTTTTTGGTTGTTTTTAGCTTCCACACTACGTTTATAACGTAAAAAGTGGAAGGTTTTATAATCGTTCAGTCCGTCTGTCTGTCCGTCCGTCACCCACTTTCACAGAAAGAACCACAAGTCCCACAGACAAGTGGTATACGTCATTTTGAAGCAAAAAATCAGATTAGGCTACATTCCAAATTTCATTAAAAAATTTAAATTAGAAGTTTATTTAAAATTTAAATAACTAAAAATTTAATCTACATTGAAATAACATGCAAATTCCATTTTTATTCAATATTTCACTTTTGCCATCCACAAGTCCCACAGACAAAAGGAATACGTCATTTTGAAGCAAAAAATCCGATTAGGCTACATTCCAAATTTCATTAAAAAAATTAAATTAGAAGTTTATTTAAAATTTAAATAACTAAAAATTTAATCTACATTGAAATAACATGCAAATTCCATTTTTATTCAATATTTTCACTGTTGCCATTTCGTTAAACGTACGAGAAACTTTATTTGAAAAAATATATATATATTTATTTATGTGATATAATTCAGTTTGGATTGTTGTAATATCACAATAGAGTTCTTTTGATGGTTCATTATATATGTATGAAGAAAGATGCATAGAAAATTCTAACTTGGCATAAAAATGTGCAGGAATGTGCGAGGAATATTACATATTTATTCTTTGAAATATAAATTAATTTTTGCAAACGATAAGTAATAATTATTGAATTTTCGAAATAAAATAAATGAAACTAGCCAAATTTGGCGTGTAAATGTTTAATATAGAATTAATGTTGTGTTTGACGCGTTTATTCCTGTTAAACACAAATGTGTGGAAGCGGGTTAAGTGACAGATTCTGTTACAAACCTACTTGTTTTCTTGATAATAATAAAAATATGAGAGTAGAATTTTAATGGACCCAAACATCCCTTAAAAAGACCCCAGGAAATAATTTGAAAGTCTTATATTTTACTTTGTCAATTGGTTATTTCTCTATGTTCTAGCTACAAGTATATTTGTTGACAATTCGTAGAGTGATTCTACTAAAATTATAAATTGCTTCTTTTTTACTTTTTTTTTCAGATTGGCATATAGGAGAATTTTGAATCCATCATTTAATTTCTAAAAGTTTGTTTTCATTGTATCTGTCTGGTTGAAAATGGAATCTCCTCGGGGTGATATTTCCGACGTAAGAGCCCAAACATATAGTAAATTGAAAGATACATCCAAAGACGCTGAAACATCCGAATATGGCACTGCCGACCTTAAAGATAACAGTTCTCATCTGGAGCACGAAGCAAGGTCACCATCCAAGTTGTCCATTTGTTGGCAGACCTTCCTATCCCTCAGAATCGAACCGGTCATGTTCCTCTTCATGTTCTCTTTCATCCTTAACACGACATGCCTGACGAACATGATGATGGACAAAGCATGTCTCTTCTACCTCAACTACACCAAGGCCATCTGCGACAACTTGAGCGACATCCGCTACAAGGACGAAAGAGACGAAGTCGAGATCGTCGCCAACAATTACAATTTGTACTTGAATTTCCTGGCGCCCATTGGGGCGTTTGTTGTCATTTTCCTTACACCATGGAGCGACAAATATGGTCGGAAACCACTATTACTTTCGGCTCTATTTGGTTTTCTTGCCAACGATATCGGCATTATTCTCTGCACGGTGTACTTTGACTCTCCCCTCTATTTCATACTGGTCTCAAACATACCAACTCAGCTATCAGGAGGATTCATTTGTATCATGACCGTCATTTACAGTCATGTATCTGAAGTATCCACTCCCGAATCAAGATCACTTAAGTATACTTTTCTACAAATTGCCTTTGGTGTAGCTGTTACTCTTGGAGCATTAACCGGTGGACAGTTATACAAGCACTATCACTACTTGGGTGTTTACTATACGATGTCGGCGGGACATTGCATTGCTATAATCTGGGTGATATTCTTCGTACCAGAAACAAGAGGAGTTGATTTGAAAGTTCCCCTCTTTCAAAAATTCAAGGACTTTTTTACATCCCAAAATTTTACGGATGGCCTAAAAACGTGTTTGAAGTACAGAGAAAATCAAGGACGAACAGCACTGTGGCTGTTGCTGCTGTCCAGTTGCACAATAGCATTAACGTATGAAGGTGAGATGAAAAAAGATTCATTTAATTTAGGGATAATTCTTTTCCAAATAAAAATTATTTGTTTTAGTAAGATGATTTTTAATTTTATTAATCCATTAATTATTTGGAAAAAAATAGTTCCGAAAATTTTCAGTTATAGAATGTTATCAAAAATATATCATGATGATGATTAAGTAGTTTCGTATAACTAGCTCTCATTTAAACAAATGCGAATATAAATTTATGTGAAATGACATATTTTATATATAGTCTCTAGTTTACGCAAAATAATGTCTTTAAATTATCATTTTTTTTATAGTTCTCAGTCTATAAGTGTTGTTTTTCACATCATTCAACACAAATACAATTTGAATTCGTTTCCAGTGTATACGGACATCGCTTACGTGTATGCCCACCACATGTACCACTGGGATCCCACCATGTACTCCCTCATGTGGACTTTTTTCAGCTTCTCGGAAATGTTGGTCGTGCTCATACTCACTCCGCTTCTCATCAAGGGTTTCAATCTTAGTGATCCCGTTATTGGCATCATCGGCAGCGTATCAATCATTTGCAAGAACATCTTTCTGGCATTTGCATATCAATTGTGGCTCTACTACGTTAGTAAGTTATTCACTCACTCTTATAAAAAAAAATGTCAGTAAAAAATGGGAGTAAGGGAGTCTGGACTTGGTTAGGGGATATAGAGGACTCAGTGTTTGTTTTTATTACTCGAATATTTACTGAAAACTTAAACTAATCGAATTTCTAATTCAGAACAAGTGTTATTCTATTTTTTCTATATACCGATTACTTAAGAATATTGATAGGTTCAAAACGGATCCTTACAATTAGGCCTACAATGAACAAGAGGCGTATACTTTTCTTCACATGGCACTGCTATTTCATTAATTCATAAAAAGGGATTTACGCATTTTGTAATTCTAAAACTATGCTACAAATGAAAATATTTCTTTACAATTAATAAAGTCTGTTTATAGTGATGGTCATTGCTCCTGAATTAGAATTCTGGTTGTTTAATGCTGGCTGACACGTAAAATCCATGTGTCTTATTAGAAAATTTTTACAATGGATTTTTTGTTTCAGGCAATATTTCTGGTTTCCTAAATGGGTTGGGAAACTTGGCTGTTCGTTCTCTTATTTCTAAACTTGTACTCGAAGAAGAACTAGGTAAGTGATATTTGAAATAATAAAATTAGTATAACGGATTGAACCAAAATGTACGGATATTGCAGACTCATGTACCCTTTTCCAAGTTCAAATTTTTAATTTGGACTTTAGTAGTAAAGTAAAAGTTCAAAAAAAAGTAAATTCTTTTTTTTTACTATTCCTGTTGTTTCATGTTTTCAGGACGCGTGTTTTCGTTCTTGGCGACATGCGAGGCGATTGTCCCTTTGCTTGGAAGTGCCATTATCACCAAGATCTTCAATGCTGCCATCAAAGTATTTCCTGGTGCTTGTTATCTGGCTGCAACCGTCTTTTTGATGCTTCCCCTGGGAACGTTCATGTAAGTTTACCAGACAAACCTTTACTTTTTTAATAGGAATAAGCATAGGGTAGCAGTCGTAAATGGCTTTCGAATTTTTTTAATAAATTAAATACATTTTAATAACGACGTGTAACTTTCTTGATGACATCATGCGTAATGCCATTTAAAGGGCGGCACTTATAAAATAAATTTTCACTTTATTCATTTTTCAAAATGTACTAATCTGTTGCGATTTATATGCTATGTACGATAGAATTTATTTCAATGCCCAAATTAAGTTTAAAAGGCTGCCTCTGTCACATAACAGAAAAATTTGGACTGTTTGAGTAGAGTAGATAATAATTCTCCGGTTATGGGCTGATATTTTTTTTTTCAAATCATTCAACTTCGTAGATTTTAAAGTTTTCACAACAACCATTGACTATAGTGTCCAAAAAGATAGTGCATTTGTCAACCACTATTGTTCTTCTGGATGAAAAAAGTTCCTCAAAACGAACAGTTTTACTGATAGAAAGGGGTGGATTAAGGATGGGAAACTAAAAAGGGTTAAATAAAAAAAACGTTGTGGAACAACTAAAACCAAAAAGTTCCGATTCTGGATTGGATTTGGTACATATATATTTTCCGTTTTCTGTGCTTGATCAAAGAGTCTGCTTATAAACCTTCGTCAAGTAAGACAGATACAAAGAGAATTTTTTACTGACACAAAGAGAGAAAGTACACCCAGGACGAAGGCGGGAATCGAACCCGCACCCGTTACAGCACGCCGACTGCCAGCCAATGGTCTGATATCCAAACCACTAGGCCATGTTCCGATTCTCTAGAATGAATAACTGTGGCTCTAAATTACGACGCCCGTCGCCAATAGTCCTTGTGTAGCTCTAGTGCGAAGATAATTCAAACTAAACTAGAATGAATAATGGCCGAACTAGTTACTGGCGGTAACTTTTTTGCGCGTATCTCTTAATATATTCTATCAACTTATTTTTTAAAAAATAAGGTCCGACATCGAGCCTTTTTTGGCCTTGGTTGACTGGGCTATATGTCGTGAAAAAAATGCTTACATGGCAAAGCTGCTTTAGCTGTTGTGATTTAGAAACTCATGCATTAGCTCTATGGGACTGACCGTCCATCTTAAGAATCGCAACAATCGATAAACGAATGAGATTACGTAGATTTTTTCGACATTTTAATTGAAGAAAATTAATTTTGTAGTTTATTATTTTTTGTCAGTTCATTATTTTGTGCTTAAGTAATATCTGTTTTATTAAAGGTCATTATATATGAGGCAACGTATGTTGCCAAAAACTAGAAATACTTTCTGATTGATTGTCCATAGCGTGTTAAATATTGATATCTTGTTAAATGAATATGAATACACACCCAAGAAAATATCGAAAAATTTAACGGAAAATCATGACTTGTTTCCAATATTTTTCTCCATAATTTATCTCTTTACTAGACTAAAGCCAATAAAACCAAAATTCTAGTTCAAAATGTTTATTAAATTATTTTAATTTCGTTTTAGATGGCAGTTTAAACGAAACAGATCTGAATCTGGTAGTTTTACTGAAGTTGAATGAATTTCAATATAAAAAGAATCAGCGGATGTGCCCTTTTGTGATTCCAAACAGTATTTTCTTACTTCACAATCACTTTATTGTACAATTCTTTTCATGAATATTTTATTTTTATTTTTAATAAAATCTTCATTTTTAAATTCCAATTTTTAGTTCTTTTATATTTTTAAAACACATTTTTAGTGGTTTTGTCTTTTTTACAATATTTAATTTTACATTGAAGACATCATAAGAACAAGGCAATCAAAGATTGTTCAATTAGGGACAGTCCCGTTGGAGGTCGAGAAGTTGAGTCCTGGCTTTCCAGTAGAGCTGACACAGGTGGAATACATTTGGATTAAATTTTTTTTCCAATATAACCATATTTTAAAACAAAATACATTTCCACAGTCTAGTTGCTAACATTAAAATATAGTCTTATTAAAAATATCGAAGAAATATTTTTAAAATATTGAAGTCATAATGATATTATTAATAATAATTATTGAAATCAAAATATTGAAGACATATTTTTTTTTAATATTGAATTCATAATATTCCAAATAATTATGTCACAACAAGGACTAGTCATCGAAGTTTATAATGGCGTGGCAAAATATTTATAACCATCATCATTAACAGTGAATGCTATGAATGTTATAATTTTAACATATTTTAAGTTACTTTCCTGCACGAGTAGTCAAATTTCATCAATTTTCCTTTGCCATATCATGATAGCTGTGATTCGAAAAATAAATGTTTGTGTAGCTCACGTCAAACAAATTCTATTGCTGATTCTATTTGCTTTTTTAAGAAGGTGTTCTTTGGAGTTATAAATAAGTGGCACATAAACACTGTTTTAGAATATTCTTAACTCTGATAATTAAAGAATTATCTTTTTTTTTTTCGTTTACTTTTACTCCTAAAAGCAAAGTGTATTATGTAAAATTCATAGAATTGTAAAATGAAAATTTTCGAACCTTATGCCCCAACATCCCACTAAACCCCCAACAAAACACTAATAAGTGTAAATCCTTGCTAGCTATCCATTTAGAAATGCTTAATTGATATGAATATCTGTTCAAATAACTTGTCGATACAAGAATTTCACTATGTCATACATAACAGTACTGTTAAAAAAAACCTATCGCGTTGAAAAACTAGTTTTATGGTAAAACAAATGCACGATGAATCAAACTGATATTCAAATGAACTACAAAAGCGCTTTATTTATTTCATCGGTACTTTACAGTCAAAACAAAGGTTATGAAAAATAGTACAATAGGTAAACACCATAATAAAACTGGGTATAATGATAGTGAAAAAGACATAAAACACTGGAATCCCTATTCTTAAAAAATGTTATCGTCTATAATTGTCTTTTACGTGCGACCTATCCAATTATTACCTTAGTGGCTCCTTGTAGCGAAACAGCATTCGCACAATGCGAAAATGGTGGAAAAGTGGGTTGACCTTCTGCCATTCTAAAGCGTTGCCACCCATTTATTCGAGCCAAATGATGCCTGTAAATCTAAAAACTGATATTCATTGGCGAATAATTGAAGAACCTTCGTGTTTATTTTCTCCTCGTGTAGCTCGTTCGTGTTGGAAAAAGGAGCGGACATGGTCCTAAACAAGGTTCTAAATTGGACCAAGGTTTCTTCGAAAATGCACTTCGTTATTGTTTGAAGAATTTTCGCTCGTCCTTCGTATTTCCGCGAATGTGTAGAACAAACCTCTTTTCTTTATCCACCTTAAGATTCCATTATCACTTACTATTTTTACGGATATTAAATATTATTAAAGTTCAAAAGATTTTATAACGAGTATCAATTAATGCCATTCGACTATCACGATTATAAAATGAAAAGGGTTATTAGAGGTCATGGATAATTAAATCATTTTATTTAAGGTTATACAATATCTGAGTAAGCTTGTACCACAGTCTAAGATTATCCAACAAAAGTTTATTGTTAAGCGAGTAATTAGTTTTGGTACCAACCTATCTCGTCCCCCCCCCCTTTATTCGAACTAAATTTCTGTTATATTTTCAATGTGTTTACTAGTACTTTGAGAATCTTAAACAGTTTGGAGCCATTTTAGTTGAAATTCATGTAACGTTTTAACAAGATTGGGATCAGAGAGTTTCTGAAAAATGTGTTAAACACAAACACGTCGTAACTTTTCTTGTCATACTAATGACGGTATGTGCTCATGATCTTGAACTACATATCCCTCATATATTTGTAATAAATACCCCATTAGCGATAAACAAGGATTACCACAATTTAGTTTTATTCTGATACCGGTTACATTTAACAAAGTTTCAAACTTAAATTCTCTAATTAAAAAGCCAATAAGATTAACTTAAAACAAATTGGAAATTAATATATTTATATTGGTCATACACACATTTTTATATAGTTTTCAGGGATAAAAAATGGTAACTTAACCTTGAAAATTGTTCGATCTTTAAAGGATTAAAAAAATAACTTTAGTGTTAATGCAATGAAAATGTCTATTTTTAGTAATATGTGTTAGTTTTTTTCTACAACAATAATTCAACCAAAATTACTTGCCTTGTAAAAAACTAATTTGCAATTAAATTATTCTTCAAAATATATAATTTTAACTAATATTTATTTGGGAAGTAACATGATCTGGTGCGGAACACATTATAAAGAACAAGTTATCATTTCTCAACATTCTTAGGATTAACATCTGAATACGAAAATTGTGTCTGTTGCCCAGAATCCTAACGCAATTGCCCTTAGTGCTTTATAATTTCAAGTTCACACATACTACGTATAGAATATGGCGGCACGTAATACAAGGAGGATATAGAACGTAAACAGAGGAAAAGGATACTAGAACTTGTCACGCGTAATCTTTTAAATATTTTTTAATGTACAAAAAGAAGCATAATGTCCTCTGCATTTATGAATTTTGATGAAGTATTTAGTTTATAATAAATGCGTTTTTTAGACCATTCGCTTACACTTATTACGATATTCGCTCCATGGATCGTTAGTCGTTGATTTAAAATATTCTTTCAGGATATTCAAGAAATTAGAATTCTTCTTAAGTATTTGCAAGAATTGTTATTGAGTTTACAGGTGAAATTGGTTTGATCCTAAATTATTTCTTAAAAGTAAGTCGGCTGAAAGGTCAGGTTTTATTTTTCAAAAACAAATGTAAACATAACATATAAGTAGAACAATTTAAATATGGGTGACAACAAAAGTTTAAATGTTTTTTTTTTATTTTTCTTTCTTTTGAGCTTCTTTCTGGAGCAACTTTGGTTGAAGATTTCTGAAGCAAAATATAATGAGTAACAATACTCCTGTTGTTACTTCTAAAATGAAAAATACTGTTGACCAGCTGTAGTGTTTTGCCAAGTAACAGCAAGGAAATCCAGATGTCATGGCTCCCACTGAAATTAAGAAGTAGAATTTTAAAATCGGGCAGACTACCATTTAAAAACGGTTTCAAGTTCAAAATATGACATATCCTTTTCCTTTCTTGTTTGAGATTAAATGTATACGAATCTATACGGGTTTCTTTTTTTTAAGTGGACTGAATAAGTAAGGTCCTGGACTAATCTCGACAGGCCATAAATCCTATAGAGACGAAATCCTAAAAGGTTCGAAATCCCACCAAATCAATAAATTAATGCCGTCAAATCAATAAATTATATTATGAGCAGTTTAATTACTAATTTTTTTGCATTTGGGAAGAAGGATTTTTCTTTTAATGCTATGTAAACATAAAATACTTTTGGTTCGAAAAAGATGTGTTATATTCAAAATGCATTTTATACGGAAATCTTATATATAATTAATTGAAGTATTCTAAATATAGTCCTTGGTTTCTGACTATTTTTTTTTTACTGTTTTCGTTTCATAATTTGGGCTTATTTAGCATGAGACCTGGTCCCGATGGACATAAATTTTTCTTGTAATTGGAAAGGTAAAAAGGTAATGTAGTTACAGTTAATTTTGTTTTCCGACTGAGTTCAAATATTTAATAGTACACGAAATTTTTAACAAGGGTCAACAATTTACAATAAGGGTCATATATTATTTAAAATAAACATTCTAAATTTAAAAAAATCGAAAAATACACGAAAAATATGTATTTTAGGGTCGGGTTTTAGGTAAGTAGTAAAGATTAGGTTTCCTTAGGTAGCGGTTGTTATCGACTGTTATTCTCGCATTACGTCACAGAAATATTAAAGTAAAGCGATATAATATTTACAGCTACTTGTCAAAAACAGCGTGTTAATCGTGACGGACGCTACGATTACGATGGCATAGGCTTAGACACTTACAGTTAGCTGCGAGCGCAGCGACGGCGTTAGACTTGCCGCTGAGATGAGCCGGTGCCGATTCTGTGGACACGATTCCGAAGATGGCGATGGGGCCGTACAGAGATGCCCCAAGAGCAAAACCCAGAGAGGTAATCCACGCCTATAAACAAAAATGACAATTGGATTACATTTCCATACACTTCCATTACCTTGTGTATATAGATTATAAACAAAACTCATATTCGCTGTACATGAATTTATGTCTTAATCTCTTCCCTGATGGTAATAAAAGGAATTAGGATCTAGTTTATGGAAGCCAGCAAGAATAATTGGTACTATATTTAAGATAAAACAATAGTTTTTAATATTTTAATTAATATACCACCCATATTTTACTGTTGGACTAAATTTTTTTGTTTTGAAATAAAACCCAAAAGAAAATGGTACAGTGTTAAACCAACAAAAGAAGCAATCCAATGGAGCCAAATAAAAGTTTTTTAAAATATATTATTTCCACACAGTTTTTTTTTAATATCGGTTTTCTTGTATTACTAGTAATAGAATAATTACCGTCGAAGATTCTTCAGTCACAGTCACCTGCAAGGCATGTAGTAGAGATACGCTCCCCAACATTGACACGACGGCCACAGATAGGCGGACACTCGATTGCGAAGAGCCCTAAAAGCATAGTTTAACTACACTACAACAGTTAAATATCGGTTTAAGAATATATTTACTAGTTTATACTTCTACTTCAGTTAAGCAATATCCTTATTATATATATTTTTTTCAATATTGAAGATTAAAATAATAACAAATGGAAGGCAAAATGATTCAAACTCAGAGCTGCGTAATATTTCGTGGCGCCATCTATTGATAAATAAAAGAAATACAAACAGTTTTAAATATGTACTAGTAATAATATTACTTCTCTGCTTCACAACGGATAATTGTGGTGGCGACATCTATTGACAAGTAAGTGTGCTGTGACTCTGTTTGTTATTCTGCATTTTTTTTAAACTAGCATATTTCGAATTCTTTATTTCTACCAGTTGTATTATTTTCAATTTTTATTTCAACTCTTACTTTTTAAATGAAAACCCTAACAATACAAAAATGGTTACGGATTCAAAACATTAATCAGTAAATATGATTGATTAAAAAATTTAAAAGTTAAAATGAACTACCTTACTGTGAATAAATTGATCAGTTTGTCTGTTATAAAACCAGCTGCAATTTGTCCCAGGAACCCACCAGTTTCGAGACTACTTGCGAAAGCACTTCCTGCAAAAATATGTTTTAAATACATTAACATTCATAACAAACACTTAAATCTACATTTTATAAACGCAGGATATTGCTTGGTATATCGACAACAGGTTTCAACTTTGATAATTTTATGAAGGTACTAACAGCGTTAACACACAAACTTAGTATTTTATTTCATCAGAATGACATTCTGAAGGAAACTAAAAATAAAAGTAATTACATAAAAGATATTTTTTTATTAAAAAAAATTTTGAGTTAGGAAGTTCGTGTGAATAAAATCCACAAATATTTATCATACCTCAAACCCTGAGAAAAATTAGTACTCTTCAGATAATAATTCCGGACATTAGCACAATTTTATTTTCTAGGGCTAAAATCCATTCCTTATTTGGGGCTTAGGACCATACTGAATACCATACGAAATATTTTTTTGTACGCTTACACAGTATTTATGCAACTATTTTTACCAACCTTCGTGATGCGATCGTCCTCTGTCTTCGATAAGGTATAGTTGTCCCCAGTCTAACAGAACCGATCTGGCACAGAATACCATGAAATAGCCTGCAGACACCATGATCAAGAAGGGGTCGAGCAGCAAATCGATGAGACTGCCGTCGGCAGCATCTTTGCCCTCTGAAGATGGAAAAGCCAGATTTGAGCTCTTCTTCTATCGCATTATAATGGGCACATTTATTATTGACAGAAATAGTTACGCTTAAAAAAATATATAGAATGGGTGACAAATTGGTCTTCAGAGATGCTAGAACTATTTTGAAGATGTCTTGTCGGAAAAAATAGTTTCAGAAAAAAAGAAAATTTGACAATCAATATAGGCTATGACAATACCAGGCAAAGTTGATAAACATTCAAAATATAATTTCACTAATTTCTAATTGCATTGTTATAAAATTTTATCTTTTTTAGAGCTTTTATGAAAGAAATGCATTGACACTAACCTTTCGAGCTTTTCTGTTGTGTACTTTTCTCATGTTCTTTATTGGAATTTTCGTCAGTTCCCAGTGAGTATTTAAGCGCAGCTGCTCCTAAAATACCTAAAACAACTGATGCACAACCTGCAATGATACAAAGGAAAATAGGGAGGTTTAGTTCGACTTAGCAATGAAGGGTTAAAATGTGAATAAGCGTATTTATCGCGATCCTTATAGGAAATCATGAGTTTTAGAGATTGCCTGTGGTGCTATATCATAATGCTTTTGTAGTTATCATTTGTAGAGAACGGCATAATTTTTTTTCTCTTTCAAATTTAAGGTCATTGATTGCAAAAGATAATATGACATTAAATTGGTACTGAGCACCATTAAGTGACCACTCTATTTTGCAAAACTATATTTTTAAGCAAAATTTATAAAATTAATAAAATAATTTATCAAACTATGGATGCATTGTAAAAGAGTGGTTCTTTTACGTCCAATGATTTAATTCAGTTAACCTGTAATTCTCTTGAATATATGCCTTGATTAACTATGTATAAGTAAATAGGTGTATTCTTCCAACTCAATTTCAGTTTAAAATGTGCAACAAAACACGAGATATTTACCCGCACTAAAAACACTTGTCCTCCATCCATAGTGTAGGACAATGTAGGACGAAATAAACGGAGACAGACTTCCCGAAAAGTTGTTTCCCGAAGACAAGACGCTCCATAGGGTGCCAAACTGCGAAGGTGATGCTTTCTGAAAAAACAAACATTTTGGTATTTCAACTATATAAAGTAACCGTTTTAAAAAGGAGTTTGAAATATGTACCGTCGAATAAGGTAACTTTGGCACAAGCTTTACAAGTTAACTACTTTTCAATAAATACACACACACACACACATTCTTTAAAAATGTGCTTGCTTTTTCAATTAATGGCAACTCTGAGAAAATAAACCTATGAGTAAAAAAAAATATTCAATAAGAAAGTCAGAAGTAAGGTTTTAATTTTGGACCAAAGTTACCACAATCGTAAAAATATATTTTTTTATTTCCGTTTGTAGTAAGTTTTTATTATATTTTAGTCATTCCATTCATCTAATATTTCGTTCGAGCGAAAGGAAACAAGTGATAGCTGAACTCAAAACTTAGATATGAAACTTTATCAGGTTTTATAGCTAACTACTAACTCTACTTTTCGCTAAAACGCTTTTATCGCTACTTTTATCTACAACTGATTGTTTATGTATATACGTATATTCAGATATGATGATCTAATGACTTCTCCATCTCCTTCTAACGTTTCCTTGAATTAAAGTTAGGTAAAGTAAATTATCCACTCTACAATTATTGTGACACCTGTCTTATGATCTTTATACACGGTTGCCATCCACAGCCCTGTGCTCATCTATTGAGAAATATCAAATGCAAGGTCAGTCTTTCCTAGCAAACATTAAAAATAACATTAAATCTCTTAGACAAGATATTTCATCCACTCTTATACCGTCTCTAATAAAAGATTGTTCATATATCTTTAGTTCTGAAGAGCTAATGCCTTCTGCCTCCCCCACTAAGATTGCGTTGTATTAAAATTATAATAAATTATCAGATCGACGTTTACTATACTACTCTGGCGTGGACAGGTAAACTGCAGTACGTAGACGAATGATTTGAACCATTGCTGCAAGCACTCTCTAAATGATAGGAAAGTTTAGTAACAGACTGATTTTTCCTAGGCAAAAAAAGGTTTAATTCATCGTTGTGGCTACTGGACTTAACCTGCTCACGAAAGTACTGACCTGCC
The DNA here is from genome assembly GCA_019343175.1 of Oedothorax gibbosus. Taxonomy (NCBI): domain Eukaryota; kingdom Metazoa; phylum Arthropoda; class Arachnida; order Araneae; family Linyphiidae; genus Oedothorax; species Oedothorax gibbosus. Next base: position 508,805 of record JAFNEN010000143.1, read on the forward strand.
TTATGATCTTCGCACATGATGGCCAACCGCAACCCTGTGCTAATCCATTGAGAGACCACAGACCACACAAAACTGAGATCGATGTTACAGGTGCAGAAGAGAAGGCTAGAGTGGCAGCTGCACTCAGCAACAGTCCGAAGATGAAGACATGGCGGGGATTGGTTTTGTCTGACAGCACGCCCACGATGAACTTGCTCAAGGCAAATGCGCCGTTCTGGCAGCTCAGGATAAGTCCTTTGGGAGAGTAGGGTTTGCTTGTAAGAATACATCGATCGAAATGATTCAGAAATAATATGAAATATGGACATGTACTTCGAATGACTCCATCAGACCCAACTCGCATTACTCTTACTTGGGCATCTGTTGAAAAGAGAAAAGGGGGCAGACTAATATGCCTTATCTGCCAGACTAATCTGCACGCCCACGCTGGACTTTCTCAGGGCAAATGCATGGTTCCGGCAGCTCAGGATAAGTCTTTTGGAAGAGTAGGGTTCCCTTGTAAGTATGTATCGAAATGATTTAGATATAATATGAACACACACACACACATGTACTTTGAATGCCTCCAACAGAACCAACTCGCATTGCCCATATCTTGGCGCTTGAAGATTGGTTTGTTTTGTTGGCTTTTGTGAGGGTTCTATTTGGTTATTTCAGATGACGTACGTTTCCAGTTTTCATTCCTGGAACATTATGAAAAGAGGACGACTCAGACTAATCGTCAGATGTCTAGAAAAGAAAGGACCAGTCTTAGTGGCCAAGCCGGTGAAGAACCAGGTATGTGGCACTTGACCGCAGGGATAGGAATATTATGCTGTTGGCTCCAAGTGCACTTGAGCTTTAAGATACACATGTTAAAAGTAAGTTATGAAAATTGGGCTCTCTTGTATTTATTGGCACAAAAGTTGTGTTAACATTACTTGAAGGTATTGAGTAGATGTAACCTGGTTATAAGGTTATTTTGTGTTAACTTGTTCTAAATTTGTATTAGAGCATTATACAAATATTTAAAAGTGCATTATTTTTTAATTTCAATTAACTAACCCTTTCCAAATTTAAACATACAATTCTTAATGAGGTCAATAAGCTACAGATTCCCTTTCTGCCGTAAACACAGCAGTTTCTTTGCTGACTGATCCATGGTTAAATATTGGGAATTACTAGAGGTTTTCCTGATAAGAGGGGGGGGAGTTTTTCCTGGTTCAAAACCTTGTCTAACTATACCGGAGAATAACTTCAAAGACTTAGATCACAATTTCTTGTGACTAGCAAATCTTTTGACTGAAATAATATACTCATCTCATAGAGATTAAAGGTAAAAAAAAATTCCTTTACTTTTTAATGATTTAAAAAATTATTGTACCCCAAATTTATAATTACATTCTAAACTTACCGGCATGACTTCTATCCAGCCCATCCTCTATTAATTTCGGGCTTACAAAACTCACACTTTTCCTGTTGTATGCATAGCAAGCAACACACACGAACAGGGTGACCCAGACACTTTCCATCCTGAATAATGATGTTGACTTCCTTTGATAATGTCTTCGAGTGATAACAAAAATCACATTTCATTGATGATAAAATTGATTGATTAGTCCTCAGTAACGATTAGACATACTGTAAACTCTGTGCAGGTGACATAATATAGCTGTGATGATAAGGGACATAGAACTACTCTACTGAGGAAAAGACTTTGAATTTAGCTTTGGGGTGACAACTTGTTGCAGTGCCAAGTAAAGAATTAAAAATTGGTCTTTCTGAAAATACAGTGTTTTCCTGTTTTAGTTTTTAAAAATCCGAAAATAAATAACTACGTGTATGTGGGACTGGTTCATGTTAAATCTGTAGTGGTCCAGAGTCACGCTCTGGATGTCATTTGACCGTGGGGATCATCATGGGGACCGTGGGGACCATGGCGTCATCAGGATGTCTGCCATGTCATTTGACCGTGGTTTTAAAATACGATGCCCATGCCCGTCGCCAATAGCCCTCGTGTAGCTCTAGTGCGACGTTCTTCAACCCAAACCCTGTTTGATTAGTGTTAAAAATGAAATAAATGTGTTAGCTTTTATAAATTGTAATAAAAGAAACACGGGGCTTCTCATGCATCACCGGTCATTTTCACGGTCAAGAAATATTGAAGCGAATTCAAGAAAATTCTTTTGACCGCGATTCAAAAGTACGGGGCTCGTTGCTAATATGCTTCGAGTTGTTCTAGTGTGACATTAATTTAACCAAAACAAGAACGAACATATATTTTAATGGTGCAAAAAGAAATGTACTCCTGCTAACTATTAAGGGAGAACGAGTGAATAAGAAACTATCGTTCTTTCCTTATCCATTTCTGGTGCCAAGTTAGAATCTCGGCTGAGAAATGTAACAGCAACAAAGGAAGGGAGAAAGGATATTTGTGAAAGTCATTTTTGGTGTCCTCTTGTTTCCAGGATAATATGGAAGAGTGCCAATATTTCGGGATGAAACAAGTGTCTTGTTAAAAACCTTAGTTTCTAAGTTTGATAGTTGTAGTTATGTTGATATAAGGGAAGAAGCCGTAGGTCAGACTGGAGGTTTAGAATTTTAACTAAGTTTAATGGAGGTAGTAATGACTTACAATGCAATAGTTAGAACAAAAATAGCCTAGTATTGTAACCATAGGTTAATTCCATGTAACTGTAGAGTAAGTCACAATTTAAGAGGAGATTAAAAGCCTTTTAAATTTGAAATGTAAATCAAATTAAATAAAGCACGTTACATTATTTAGTTATAATAAGTGTAGATCAGCTATTCCACTATTTTTTTCATTTAATGTTAAAAGTTGTAGTTATAATCACTTTTTACACCCGTGACTTACACCACAGAAAGGATAATTTTGCATGGAATTAGCCCATAGCGTCCGTCACGATGTACAAGCTGTTTTGGAAAAAATTATATGAATACGTTATAGAATATAGAGAATTTATTAATATTTCTGTGACGTAATGCAAGTGTAACGGTCGATAACAATCGTTACCTTAGGAAACCCTAGCTTTAGAGGTTTTAACACAATATTTTGTCCCTCAATTTGCGCACGTTGAATTGGCGCTTTCGTTATCCGACGGGTTTTTGGCACGGAATGCGCCAGAGAAGCGAGAGTGGACTGTATTTCAAACGAAAATAAATATTTAATGCGAAAAAATGAATACCAGTAACATTGCATCCATAAAAACTTTTATTACAAACTATTTTGCAACACGATACGTTACCCAACTTCCTGTCGATTGGATATTAATACTTTTCTTAAAATATTGAAATAAATAGTAATACTTTTTTAATATTAATACTTTTAAATACTTTTAAAATGACTATGGTTTCAGTATGAAACTATAAATATTCTAACAATTATCTTACTATGTAGAAGAAAATAATATTAAAATATGAGCTCTACAAAAAAACTGGGGAAATTAGTATCATAAACAACATGCCTTCCATATGTTGCAGTTCCCTTGAATCTTTAATTTTCTGTATCATTTTTATACTCACCTAAATAACCCAATTTGCCCCTCTCAGGAATATTAGAATTTTAAAATAACAGCTCCAGTTTTGGCAATAACACGTTTTAAAAATATTCTTATTATTTTCTTATAAAATAATACTCAAATACAAACTCAGGTACAAAACAAATATTTACAAATCTTAATAGATACAAAAATGCTTGTAGATGTATTTCTTGATCTCTAGTCTGCTTTCTTATGTTTTAACAACTTTGGTCGAAGATTCTTTAAGAAAAACATAACTATGGACACTACGCCTATTGCCACTTCAATTAAAAAAAATACTGTCGACCAACTGTACTTCTCGGCTAGGTAACAACATGGGAATCCAGAAATAATGGCTCCAACTAAAATAAGAAAATGTAAAAGTTGTGTTTAAAACAGTGAAACTTCTCAACTCTAATCAGGATAGACCCTTAAAATGTCACTTCTTTAAAATTTTAGCTATTGCAAGATGTTTAAACAAATATTGCATTTAAAATCTTTATTTTTTAAAAGTCTAATGTTACTAAAAATTCCATAAAATAAATATAAAATATTTTAAAGGATTAATGATAATTTAATTAAGATTTATTCACACAATTAGTCAAGCCATCCACAATTTTAGTTTACAGTTATATTTTACAAATTGTATATACATGACTATATGTATAAAAATAAAAATTTTAATAAAGAAACTGTACTAAGTTAACTGAAAAATATTATAAACATTAAATCAACACAACTAAAATTTAGTTTTTTATTTACAAGTATAGTAACTACAGTGTGGGGCAGATAAAAGTGGTCCCGCATGGAGGTAGGAATAAGATAGAAATGATGCCATGTCGAAAACCAAAGCAAAAGCAGGTTTGCCAACTGAAACCATTGTTTGCTTTCCAAGTGAAATAATTGTTTGCTTTAATATTAAGCATAAACTAACGCTTGATGGATAATTTTCCAAGTGTGGATTTGTTTTAATGTAATTTTCTACAATCAACACCCTATGCTGTACTGTGAGTGTCATCTTCATCTGTACTTGATCAACTCACACTTACACAGCCCCCACTAAGAACAAACTTGTCAATATTCCATATGTTGCTCTAGTCTGGTGCGACGTTAATCCAGTGTAACCAAACCAAAGATATACAAAAACAGGTTTGCCAAGTAAAGCCATTGAACGATGAATAACTTATGAATTCGACTTGGAGGCTTTCAATTGTTTTTCTCGCCAAGCATCTCCATTGCATTCATACAGGGTGGCGCAAATAAAATTGGCCCCGGGGCGTAGAGATAGGAATGCATTGAAATGCTTGACGAGAAAAACTATTGAAGCCGCCTGAAAGCCTTCAAGTCGAAATAAAAGATTTTTCAAGCGTGCAATGGCTTCACATGGCAAACCTGTTTGTGTGTTGGTTGGATTGGATTAGCATCACATTAGAGCTACTCATGGACTAATGGCGAGTTCAGATCTTAGTCATCAGTGTGAGTTGCGGCTGTGTGAGTGCGAGTTGATCAATGTACATGTAAAGATGATACTCACAGTACAGCAGAGGTGTTCATTGTAGAAAGTTTTATTAAAACAAATTCATGGGGAAAATGTGTCCAGTTGTTTGTTAAAGAATTTAAAGATGTAAAATTGCCAAAAAAGAGTTCTATGCAACGATTAGTTACGAAATGGTGTCAGACAAGATCTGTTTTAAACAAGTCCAAAAACGATTCTCCGAACAGCAGATTTTGTGTCTTGCAATTTATTTACAGTGCTTTGTATTAACAAAAACAAAAAGGTCATATTCTCTAGAATAAATAACGGCTGAAATAATCACTAGTGGGAACTGTTTTTGCGCAGCTGTACAAACCTTCAGCTTATATTGCAGTCCAACTAGCTTGTCAAACCATAGCATAGTTGCCGGCAAATAATTCGCCAAGCGTTTGTTTGGGATTAATATTGAAGCGATCAATAGCTTCACTTAGCAAACCTATCTTTGCATTAGTTTTTGACTTGGCAACAATTCTATCTTCTTCCTATCTCCATCACGGGGCCGCTTTTATTTGCGCCACCCTGTAGTACTACTGAGCCATTTTTATTTGCTTTACCCTATACTTATAAAAATGAGCTTTTCACAACTACTTACTGTTGCCTGCCAGTGAAGCTATGGCGTTAGAGCTTCCGCTAAGATGTGCCGGCGCTGATTCTACAGATACGATTCCAATTATAGAAATGGGTCCGTACAGTAAAGCACCAATCATGAATCCCAAAAACGTGATCCATACCTAGTTATAACAAAAAGGTTTGTATTCAATTTTAAAATTTCGGTTCGAACTTTTCACTGTAAATGAATTAAGCTAAATTTTACATCATATGTAAATTCACAGATCAGGGTGATAGCTTCACTTTTACCATCACACTGTGATGGTAAATTAGAGTCTGTTTTTTACACACATAAATGTCTGTCTTGTACACAAATAAATAAACAAAATTGAAATCATAAATAAGTATTTTAATTAATAACTTCATCAGCACTGGAGATATGCTGTCTAAATTTACAACTAATATAAAACAGTTGAAGATATTAAAATAGTTTTTATTACGGAATGGTAGAACACATGCAAAATCTCTAAAATTGTTTTAGAATGTAATGATAATTATTTTCTTCTGAAGGATACTTATATTGGACAAGTTAAAATTATATGTTCACAAGTCTCATTATTAGTAGTATTACACAAATTGCACGCACTACCATAAGAAATTTCATAAATGGATCCTTTGAAATCAATTAAGTAAAAATGAAATATCAAGCATTTCAATCCTATTTTGGTATAAGTTCATTCCTATCTTTGGTGTAACGTTACTCCATAAAGCTGGAGGTATGTACTACCTATTTTATGGAATAAAATTATTATTGTTAAATTTTTGAAAAGGCTTTAATATTGATATAAATCTTTTGTAATAGATATCAAGGTAATCATGTTATATTAAATAATATATTTAAAAATATAATAATAATTGTTTAAAAATAATAAAAGACATATTTCTTTAATTATTTGTTTAAAACAGGACTTATTTCTTCAAATTTTGATTTCTTAACCTCTGAATACATAATTATTATTGTTATAATACTTTTAATAATAAATACCTATATTTTAATTGAATAATCAACATTTTCTCTTTAAAAAAAATTAAATCTTTACGTTTGAGGAATCTTCCGTCACAGTGACTCTCAAGGCGTGTAGTAAAGGGACGCTACCCAACATGAAGGCAACGGCTACGGACAGACGGATATTTAGCGGGGAAGAACCTTTTGACTGGAAAAAAATGATTCATGTATTAAGACTAAAACGTATAACAAAATATTTATTAAAATGCAAAAACATCTAAAACGGGGGAATAAACACACCGAATTCTAAAAAAAAAATTGACAGGGAAACATCGCTGCGCATACAAAATTTTTAATATTTTGTATTTTGTTATTATGTAAACCTCATTTTTTAATGTAAAATTAATTCTACATCAAAAGGGTTTGTAAATTGCATTAGAGGAATCTTTAATCTGTAATCTAGACAAACGTAAACAAATTAATTAACAATTGATGTTTATCTAATGAAACCTGTGGATGTATGTTCCTATAAAAAAATCCTCGAAGGAGCATAAAATGGATAAAAATACGATGAAAATATAAAAAACTACACGATATTTTACATAAAATTTAATAGTAAGTGGAATATTTAAAAATAATAATAAACTGATTTGTATTGTATTGTTCCTTTAGAAGTCTTACTTTTAATTGTATTTTTCTACACTGAAGAGCCAAAATAACTGGTATAGGTATACATCTGCGAATAAAGGTGTATAAAACCAATCGAAGTTCGTCGCTATGTTCAGCAGCGTCTATGTGCTGCTATCATGACAGGTTATGAAAATTGAAGGGATTTTGAAAGTATCGGGGGTTGAGAAATGGAATTCCATATCCATGCATCGCCGAGGTGGAGATGAATTTTGGATTTTCACTTACGACAATTTCACGAGTGTACCATGAATATCGATAATCCAGTAAAACATCAAATCTACGGCATAGCTTTGACCTTAAAAACATCGTGCAAAGCCGGGTCCATTGACAATTAACTGATCATTAAATATAATAAACGTCTATGTCGACGATTCTATGTCGTACAAGTGTCGACTTGTTAACCTTTTAATGAATATTCACCTATATGGGTTTCTGGAGCCGTATATATCACGTAAACGCAATATATCATGTTTAATGATTTTCGTCCGTCGTCGATGATCCGTTTTTGCATGATATTTTTTAGGCCGCAGCTGTGTCGTAGTTGTAATGTTTTACTGGATTATCAATATTCATGGTACACTCATGAATTGTCGTAAGTGAAAATCCAAAATTCATCTCCACCTCGGAGATGCATGGATATGGAATTCCATTTCTCAGCCCCCAATACTTTCAAAATCCCTTAACTTTTCACAACCTGTCACGATAGCAGCACATAGACGCTGCTGAACATTAGCGACGAACTTCGATTGGTTTTATACACCTTTATTCACAGATGTATGCCCATACCAGTTATTTTGGCTCTCCAGTGTATTTATTTTGCAGTTATGCTGTGGCAATTTACTAAGGAATAAAAAGTACCTTACAGTATAACGTTGTATCAATCTATCAGTGACATATCCAACTGTTATCCGACCTAATAGACCACCACTTTCAATGCTGCTAGCAAAAGCACTTCCTGAAATTTTCCGTAATAAAAAAAATCAATTCAATTTAAACTACCCCTATAACTTTTTTTTATAATTTGAATACAAATAGTTTTTTTGGAACAAGTTGAGCTGGCATATTATATTTCCTTCAATAAATTTACAAAATTTCTTGAGAAATTAATAAAAAATAACTTATAAACCCCAAAACCTTGTTTCGCGAAATGTTTTGGTGAAGATAAGATTACAATAGAAAAAACTCATGAACCATAAGTTGACGGCTGATTTCTTTCACTTGGTAAATCTTAATTCAAATAATTTTCGTCTTTATTTAAAAAAAAACCTATCATCTGCTCAAATAATTACAAAACATTTTTAGAGCTAACCCTATATAAAACTTTCTCAATTAAAGTGGTTACTGAAGCTTAATAAATTTTCGGTTTAATTACGATCTTTTTCAAACTTAAGAGGACATGAATTTGAGAAAAGTAAACTAACTCCCACAATGTTAACCTATGGAGAAATCGGAAAGTTTTTCATGACAATAGATAAGTCCCACGATTGTACTTTTTAAAATTGTCTCTAAGTTAAATTAAACTTTTTTTATAAGCTGACAAGCGAAACAAAGCTTTAAAATGGATTGAAATAATTTTCAAAAACACTATTCCCATAGGTTAACATTGGAGAAGTTTCGTTTTCGGAAATTCAATATGTCTTCTTAACCATTTCGTTATTAATAGATAGCTAACCTTCATAATGTGACCTTCCACGCTCTTCAATGAGGTAGAGCTGTCCCCAGGTGGCTAGGGCCGTTCTCGCTCCGAGGACAACCAGGAAGCTGGCGGATAGCATAATCAAGAAAGGGTCAAACAGCAAGTCCAAAAAGCTACCTTCCGAAGAATTGTTTGTGGCTGAAGCTGAATTCCAAAAAAAATTTAAAAACTTAAAAACCTTCTGATTTATAAGCAATTGGCTGAAGTGTAAACTTGTTTTCACTGCATGCGCTTGAAATTTAAATTAACTGAAAATTTTAATTATTTTTTTTTGTAATTATATTACTGTAGCAGATGATTATAAATGACTCCTCTATACTTAAAATGTAAAACTTTATTAAAATTTAAAAAATAATTTTTTAAAAATATGTGTTGCTAGAAAACTTGACTGTGGGGGGACTAGGTTTATACGTCTGTATCCCTAAGAGCGTTAAGATACGACTTATTTGTAGTTATCCTTGTATTAATTTGTAACTGTATAATATTTTAATATAGTTAATAAATTGAATTAATTTTAATTATGCATTGAACAAGTGCAAATTCGGAATGCAATATTTATCTCTGGCTGACCTCTGTTAACTCTGTTAAATGTCTGACTCTTCTACCTTAGATATTAACATGAACACCTTTTACAAAACAATCCTTTTTAACTTAATAAATTTATACATACCTTTACATTTCTTTGTATTGCTTGATTCACAAGTTTCTTCATTACCAATGGACAATTGAAGAGCAAATGCTCCCAATAATGCGAATAATACTGAGATGATTCCTGGAAAGAACGTTTTAAATATATATTTTTATTCTTAAAAAAAAAATGTACAAATAGCCAATACCGCAAAAAATTAAATTTTGTGTTTAGAATGAAGTAACACAGAAAGACAAAGAAATTAATATTTTTAATTTATGATTGTTAAAGACCCAAATAAAGTTATTGATAAAAGGTCAATTTTAATTCTTTTTCATAGATAACAACATCATGCGAAAGAAAGTGACCTTAATAAAAAAATTAAATTTCTCAAAAATTGAATTTTTGTCGATTTTATATCATTAGGCTTGGTAAATTATTTTAAAAAATACAGAAATCCACAGTAAATTTATGATTTGGCTGCATGAAATTTTCTTTGTTCGACCAAGATGCTTAGACTTAGATATACTTTCCTTTAACATATTAGTAACATACTTATTTTTACAAGTAGTAGAGTAAAAGGTTTACGTCTAGTAATTATGTGAACAATATATAGTGATGAAAAGATGTTTGCGAACATATACCTGAGGTAAAAACACTAGCTCTCCATCCATAGTGCAGAACTATGTAAGATGAAATAAATGGGGCCAGACTTCCAGCAACATTGATACTTGAAGACAAAATACTCCACAAGGTGCCAAATTGGGTAGGAGAAGCTCTCTGTTAAGAAGAAAAAAGTTTACAATACGATAACATATAGTAAAAACAAAAATAATGATAAATGTTGTATGAGAGAAGTCATATTGCTTTGTACAAAATTAACAAGTTGTCACATTCAAGTTTTTATCATAAGTAAAATAATGATACCGGTGAACTAATGAAAAATGTATTGCTTTTGTAAATCGACTGAATTTTGTAACACATGTGTATGCGACACTATACATGAGAATCATAATCCATATAAGAAATAAAGACTTTTTTTTAAGAATTAAGGAAAACTAAAAACTTTGCTAAAAAAATACAAAATATTACTAAGCTGCTTTCATTTTTATACCGAAAATTTACGATATTTTATTTATATTTATCTGTACATTTCCCTTCTACTGGTGTATTTGGTTCGCATCACTAAAATAGTTTATTGTGGCTCATCACATTACAACTCACCCTGAATCTACAGTATTAAAGTAACTACATAAAAAAAATCTATATAAGTTCCATTAAGAATTAATCATAAACAATTACTCACTTGTCGAATAATCTTGGCACATGAAGGCCATCCACAGCCTTGTGCTACTCCATTGAGAAACCACAGTCCACACAAAATTAATATCGATGACACTGGGACAGTTGAGAAGAGGACAGTCGCAATTCCACCGACCAACAATCCAACAATGAAGACATGTCGAGGATTTGTTCTGTCCGACAATACTCCTGCTATGAATTTGCTAATAGCGAATGCTCCGCTCTGGCAACTCATGATCATGCCTGGCAAGAGAAGAGAAGTGTTCATTTTGAAGGCAAATGATGTGAAAGTAATAGGAATTTGAATCCGTTTCTCCATATTTAACAAATGAATAAGTGAAATATCTTGAAATATCTCACGCACGATCTCAAAATAAGCTTATATTAGTTTCAGCCAACTTATTAAATACATTTTTTAAAAAAAAAATCGGGTTTCTTAACTATACAAACAGTTAAAGCAATTATGACTTTATGGGCCAAGTGTGATATACTTTTCTAACTCTTGTCAAACACTGAGTAAAATACTACTGTTTCATTTCATTGTATATAATATTAAAATTTTTGATTAGGCAAATTTATGTAAAGATCATTCGTATCATTCGTAAATGCAGAAAGGAGGGTTCAGAGGTAATACTGGGCAATTTTAATGATAGAACACACCCCAGCATAAAATTACAGCACACACAAAATAGTAAGTATGGAGCGCCAAACTGAGCATCCTATTTATCAGAAATAGAAATGAATAATCCTCAATTCCTATAAAAAGAAGTATCGGAGGAGAGAGTAAAAGATTAAGTCTCTCTCACGGCGCATTCGCGTGGGAGGAGCACTCAATTTCGGACAAAACTAATGCTTTAAAATGTCATTTAATAGTAATATATTGTACTGTTCTTTATGGGGATAAGAACAAACTAAACTAAAATAACAATATTGAAAAAGGAGTTTTACTAAAGTTATAACAAATAATACTTAACATCCAATAAATTGGTTAATTAACATTAAATAATTTAATTTAATACGGATACACACAAATTTGTAAGTAATCTTAGTTCTGAACCTGAAACTTGAATCAGTGTCCTTGCATATTAACATCTTTAAAATTTACTCACCCACCTGACTTTGGTCCAAACCATCTTCTATCAACTTCGGGCTGACTAAGCTCACTATTTTTCTATTATATGCATAGCATGTGAAACACATGAACAAAGTTACCCATACACTCTCCATTGCATAGATGAAGTCTAAAAAAAAGATTTATTTTTCTTCCTGTGATATTTCTTGTTTGAATGAACCGTAAGCATTATTGTTCTGTGACTGATCAAAGCTCAATTACTTGCAAACGGAGACGAGTAAGGAACTGATAAACTGACTTATCGCACAGTTATTCCGTTCTTGGAAATTACTTATCAACAAGTACAGATGAAAAAATATAGGTACGCATAAATATATAAAATGGATATAAAAATATAAATTTGTCCTCTCCACGTAATTATTAACAGTATTCTTTACAAAAAAAACTTCTTTCATTACATTAACTATTACTTTTTGCTTCGATTTAAATCCACACTCTTTCATTTTTCTTTACTACAAAATTTGAATGCTGCGACTTACCATGGAATTCTAAACATAAGAACCAGACAACTTTACAAAACTCCACTCCTTCAAAGTACACACCAAACACAATCAAACTCGGTTACAACGACAACTCGTCTATAACGCATAAATCTTCGGCCCCTTGAATTGCCCATATAGTCCTAGTTAATGTTATAATTTCTTATTTTTAACGGTAATTTTTATCAACTCCTCGGTTATAACAATAAAATCTATGTTTATATGATATTCAAAATGCCTTCTTGGAGATGGCATTCTTAAAATTTAAAAATATATATATTTTCATTTAAATTTCATTTTATTAGCGAAATTATGCGAAAGTCACCAAATTCGAAATTTATTCCCCTTTAAAAATTTTATTGACCAGAGATGGAGAAATTAAACGACTACTGATAACACATAGGGTTAAAATGTATTCAATAGATGTTATTTTATGATTTTAAATGTGCTAATATGAGTATATCATACGTATTTTACACGATTTACAACACAATCTTCAATCTTATTTGTAATATTGCTCATTTTCAAGTATCATAAACATCACGGTCTTGAATGACTATATAACCGGGTTATACTGCATTTCTTTTCCCGAGCAAATAATTCAATTCTTGTGTGTCTCTTAATATCTCTCGTTCAAGAAAGTGTGGGTTTAAGAGGCCGGATGAAGCTCTACAGAACAATGCCCAAGTTAGCTCGTCACGCTGACTGAAATAGAAATATGTAGGAAAATATTATTTTATTGTTAGACTTGTTGTGAGGTAGAGAATGTAGCTACCTATTAGAAGTCCGGTATTGGGCTTAGATATTTTTCTCGGGAATACTTCCTCAAATAAAAAAATTTCCTCTATTTTAAAATTATATGTCGTGAAATATAGTAAGAAAATCATAGTAGAGTGGGATAAAAACAAGAGCAAATTCATCCGTATCTACATCAATATTCATTACATTTGAAAAAATTCCTAGAAATTAAAGTTTTTTATAAACATCTTACAGGTTTTAAAAAAAAAACACAACATAGATTTTTAAAATATGACTCCAGAAAATTGTCTATGAAAAATTGAGGTTTCGTCAAGGCTGGGGTATCTAAGATATTAGTAACTCATCTAGAAAATTATTACTCTAAAAATTAGAATGTTCATATTTTAGCACATTCTCATGTTAAGTCAAAAATGAAAATATATAAAAATCAACTTCATAAAAATCTGCATTTGTGACCAGATGCCAATTTCTTAAAAACGCCAAAAAATATTATTTGTGAATATATAACACTATATCTCTATGGAAAGGTAAAAATTATGGAAGGTTGAATGCTTTTAACCTTTAATTTAAAAAAAATCTAAAATAAAAGCTAAAAGAGCAGTTCATTAAAAATCAATAGCAACAGATAGCAACTCTTCGCAAAAAGTACACGCGTTTCGTCTGCACTGAAGCCTATACCTACTTGCCAGACTTGTCAGTATGCTTGAGAGAGTGTAGTGGTTGTTTGACAAGATCGCGCATGCGCGACTTCTCCCTGGGTCGATGCCATTTCTGCTGCATTTCAGAATAATGACATTGAGATGATTGTCAAGCGAATTGACAAGTAGTTTAAGCGTAGTTAACTTATAACCTATATATTCCTTCCTACTCAAGAACACTATTGATGAAAATAGTTAGTAATCTAGCGAGTGATTTTTGTTTGGTAGAGGAAACCTTGTGTTCTTCACTTTAGGTGAGATAATCTTTTCTCTTTTGCTACTCGCTGTCATGCTCCGAAGGGTCTTTCAGAATGTAGGAGGGAGGTTGCAGCTGTATCGATCGGATTGAAGCGCCTTATTCGATTGTTGGGATTAGTTCTCGCTTGCGGCTCAGCTTGCGAAAAATGATTGTTTATGTCATGGCGCCAAATATAAGAAATGGTATTAAATAAAAGGTCAAAGAATTTTTTTTAAAAAAAAGTTGTTAAAAAGTAGTAAATTTAAAATTAGTCAAGGTAGTTTGAATAAATTCAACTACTTTATTTGGTTTATCCAAACAATAGCTTTAGTTAAAATAGTATATATAGGCGTCTATATTTTCTTCTTTCAACTGACTACTTTCTAAAAGAATATTGACGACTTCAGCGATTCAAATTTTGTCTAATAAAACACATTTAACTTTTTTTTTTGTTTTTCTCACATAGCGTCTTTTGATAAACTATGTATGACGACTTTTTTTAGTTATCTGGAAATATCATTTGGTAGGAATAAATGAGACGTTGTTGCCAAACTGACGTCCGTAGATGGATTAATTGTAACATCGTTTTTGTAAAAAAAAAAGGCGCGTTTTTTTTAATGACGAAATTTTACGAATTTACACATTTATCGATCCGGAAAATTCATTTTTAGATGGTATTTTGGACTAATACACAATAGTTCTTGCAATCGACTTTTGAAAACTAGTTTTAATAAAGATGTTTTATTTCAAAACTGGATAAACTTTACTACTTTAAACTTTCTACACCAAACTATGTTGAAAAATTAATTTCCTTTTCCAGTTAAAAATACACAATTTCTATTGTCAAGTCAGTGGATATTTTTAAAAGAAATTTATGTTTATGAAAAATTAACTTATTAATTGAAAATAAATATCCGATTAATTGTAAAGAAATTCAAAATAAATTCATTTCGATATTTAAAAAAATCCTAATTATGAAAAAACGTATGTTTCATAATTAATTAGTAGATACGACAAAAATTGTGGTAGGTATACGTTAAAATTTTCATGTAAATTTTCTAAATCATTTTAAAGAACACGGTAGTATGATATAAGGTTGCACTTAAAAAAACACTTTAAAAGTAGAACTATTAGTTACAATAATGTTTAATTTTATACGAACATTTGTGGAGAAATGTTATCTTATTTGACTAAGATAAGTTCGAAAATCACCTATCACCAAGTCACGGTTTTAAAGAAGGCCTAAAAATTCTACAGTAAGAGGTCAAAAGACGACTTGTTTAAAGACGGTAAAGGGTCGGTTTTGGAAAATGTTATTTTTCACTAGGTTCAGAAATTGTACACTGAGAAAAAAATACTGTAAACATACAAAAAATGTTTTTGTAACGTTACAGAAATAACCAATTTTACAAAAAAAGTTTTTGTAATTCTGAACAGAAATCTTCATTTCTACAGTTACAGGAAATGTTCTAGTATTCGCAATTTTTTTCAACCAATCATCTTCGACTTGAAGTTGCGCGCGCATCGCTTCTAAAGTTTCGTTTGTGATTTGGATCAATTCATCGCCATTTAAAAATGATATAACGTTTTAAATTTGATAGAGGCATAAAATATAGGTGAGTAACTTTTATTTCTTTCTATTATACTATTTATAATTCTTATTTTTGAATTCGGCATTGTTCCGATTGTTTAATGTTTTAAGTTCATGAACATTTCGTTAACATGTAATGAAGCCGACTGGCGCAACGGTTAGGGAGCTAGCCTTTGGAGCTTCTGGGTTCGGGTTCGAATCCCGGTAAGGCATGGATGTTTTTGTTTGTCAATAAATGTTGTTATTTGTCTATGTGTTTGTGTCATTTGCTGTAGTTGAAAATCACCTATCACCAAATCTCGGAAGAAGGCCCAACACCAGAAGAGTCATAAGTTTTTAAAACGTAAACTGGAAATTCTCTTTTTCCTAGAAAATTAGTTATAACTAGTTATACAGAAAAAAGTCTTTAAAATTAAAAAAATTAAAAATGTATATGAAGTATAAAACGTCTGTCAAATAAAGAATAAAATGGTAATGTTAACACAAATATTTTTTTTTAAATACTAAAATTTTAGATTATTTACTATGAACTTTTCCCTTAAGGGAAAGTTTAAACAAAAAATTTTTACAATCATGATACACAATTTATTATTTATAATGTGCAATTTACCCCCAAAAAATTTATACAATTTTACAATTTAAAATACAGATATAGAGCAACAAACATCCTTACTTTAATACTTTGCAAAACAACTAAATTGGAACCCAATTTTACCTGTTTATTAGAACAGATAAAGATTATATGTTCATTGATACAGCAAAATTAATTCTCAGGTTGGCAAAGTTATTAAGTTAAGATATTCAACCCTCTAACATTATACTTGATTCCATATATTTTTATTAAAAAAAATAATTGTAAAATAATAATTTTTCTCAAAAACTTGCAACAAAATACACATTGTATATATTTAAAATTTTTTAATTGTATTTACAGTTTAAAAATGTGTCGAAATCATTTGTTTGATTTGCTAAATTAATAATTCTTTTGTAATTGAAGATGGTTTTCCGGATTCTGCTTTGTTGCTCTTCGTATTGCTTTGTCCTCTCTTCGTATTAAGATCCACAAGACACCTAATAAAAGATAAAATACAGTCTTAAAATTAACAAATAAACATATTAGCATAATTGTTAAAAATGCCCCCCATCTAACATAATCTTCAACAACCACAACACGAGATTAAATTTGCCTGTCTGATGGCTGAATGATTAGTGCTCTAGCGTTTAAGTCAATGGGAGCAAGTTCGAATCATCTAATTAGCTTGATATGCAAAAAATGACCATAGAACGACAAACCGAACCACACCCACACAAGTTTGAATGTGTGTAAATTATGTCCAAATAGTTAGTCCTCTGATATTTTTTTATATACGAAACAATAACACACAATATATTATTAATAATTTTTAAGTCATTAAATGTTTTTTTTAACATTTCCTACGAATATTAAAATTTTGTGGATGTTATCAGGGTGCGCAGCTGTTCTTGAAGATGCTTTTATTTTGTTTTCAATTTTAAGTGCCTTTAAAGGTGCTTATTTTTTTGAGTTTGTAAAAAGTATTTCTTTTTTAATTAAAGGGATTATTTTTTTAATAGTTCTGAAATGAAAAATGTTCTTTTGCTGATTCTACCCATAAAAATGATCAGGTTGCTGCTTTATTTAGGAAATTAACGCTGCAAACGACTTTTCCCAGTATTACCAGAAATCCTGAAACAGCGACATTCATCAGGGCGTGCTTATTGAGAAAAGCGTTTTATTATAACGCCTCAAAATATGTGCTACTTTCCAGTTTAATTTTTTTAAAGTTTTATGTCAGGCAAAACTTTGTTCAACAAAACTTCGATGCCTCAAAATATATGCTAGTTCATGGCGAAATCGAAATTGTCTCGAATCTCGCTATTTTTATAGTTTTAGTCAAGACGCATCGGTCGACTAAACTTTAAAGGCTCGTAATTTTTGCTTATTTGCAGGAAATTGCAGTAGTGACTCGTTATTTTTTGTAAAGCAGAACCTCGATTATCCGGTCTAATTGGGACTGTAGGTAGGTCGGATAATCGAAAATTCCTGATAAAAGAGAGTTTTTATTAAATTGTAAAACTTCTCTAAAATAGGATCGTCCGAGTTTTCCAATATAATCAACAGCCCTTTAGAGTCGTATAAACGGTGCTTTACTGTATTAATGCATGATACAATACATTTTTTAAGGAATAGGAATCACAACATTTAAAATAATAAAAGTTTCAAAATAAGTTATATATGAAGAGCTTAAGTGCAAAACAAGTTATATCAACTAAAACCCAAACCTAGTAAAATGGCATTAGTCCCTCCTGGCATAACCCACAAAGTCGCAAACCTGTAACTTCCCATGTTGTATTGGGGGATCAAGGCTAGAGTTTCAGAAATTTTTCGGACTTCAATACTACATTTTTGTCAAGATATAGTCATTAGAACATGGGATTTAACTTGATTTGCACAAAATAAAGGATTTAACTTGTTTTGTACAAAACGGCAACACTGATTTAACTTGTGCTGCAGGAAACATTAATTATAATAATTTTTTTCTTCCTTTTTATTAGGCCTACAGAAAATATTAAAAATCAATTGAGCGAAATCAAACTGGTACTCTCATGCCTGGGCACATGATAAGTACATTGAATGGCAGTCTAAACAAACTTTGTTAAAGGTTCGGGGTCGCAACACCCACAGTTCTGGTAACCTTCTTCAATATCGTCTGTCGGATTTTCAATATCTTCAAGCGTACACTGCAATAAAAATTTAGTGGAATTTGCAATCGGTGGAATTAGTAACCTGGCATTAGGTAAAGTATTAAATGTGATAAAAAAATTTGCTTTTTCTGTTGGTTCAATTATTATTTTAAATAAACTTTTCCTTTTAGAGCTCTATAAGCAATTATCATATTTTTTCTTCCTATTACTCTAATATTAGGAATTTGGCTTTACAAATACTTTAATACAATACTATATTTCCAATTTATATAGTGAATTTTTATGCCGATTGAAATAATTTCAAAATAATTTTTAGCATTGTTTAAGGGAAATGAACCCTTTACATCAATTACTATTTTGTTTTCAAAATTTAAAAATAAAACTAAAGTTTGAGTTTGAAGCACTAAAACCATTCTAGACTATGAAATAAATACTGCCCAGAAAGTCAGGCATTATCGAGTTGAACTGAACAGTGCGCATGCGCTTGCACCAACACAAGCTGGTTTCTCGCACGACGATTGGTTGTATGATTAAACTTGGTGTGCACGAAACACCGCACACGATTTAACGTGATGTGCACAAAACAATTGTTTTGCTTTGCTTGCGCAAGGAACGATTTAACTTTTTTTGTGCATATCAAAATGTTGGTGGATCCCTTCCTACAATACCTGTATGAAAAGCTAACCAACTCAATTTTTTCCAAAAAGTGATTTAACTTGTTTTGCACTTGAGCTCTTCATATACTAACACTCACCTTTATAATCAGTAGAGCGCGGGAAAACCCAAACAAAATATGTAAGTAGGTAGGTTGGTGAATGTATTTTTCGATTTGTGTGCTTGATCAGAGACCCGCTTATAAACCTTCGTCAAGTAAGTCAAACACAGACAGAATTTTACTGATACAGAGAGAGAAAGTACACCGAGGGCGAAGGCGGTAATCGAACCCGCACCCGGTACAGTGCGCAGACTGTTAGCGTAATGGGCTGCGATCAAACCCACTAGGCCACCCGGGCCCCAACCCAAACAAGCACTTATTGTGATTCGCATTCGATTCGATCGACGATTCGAAGATAAATGTCGCCAATAGATGGTTCTCTTTCCACATTTAGCGACATATTTCAGTGTTCGGTGATATCGAAAATATTTCGAATTTAATTATATAAATACAGTTGAGCCCGGTCATAAAAAAAGTTTATTTTTTTTATTTCTAATTGATAGCTGGATGCTTTTCTGAAAAATATTTCAAAGAAATAAATAATATTTCGTAAAACAGGTGATGTTCGAGTTTCGATGTGTGTATTCTTAGTGCATTATCGCCAATTCTATATAGCAGGGGTTCCCAACCGGTGGTACGCGTACCACTGGTGGTACGCAGGAATATTTCGGTGGTACGCGTGAGTGATGTGAGCAACATAATGCTATCAATAGCTTCTGTACGCATGAACAGTGAGCAAACCTTATTACTCATTACTTTTAACATTAACATCATTTAAAAAATAAATCTTTAACTTCAGGATCGGATGTAAAACCTAGAACCCTTTGATCTTCCGGCAACCTCTGGTATTTTTGATGCTATTTGTTTCGAGTTACTTGTGTGAGAGTTGATTTTCTGAACTCTTGTACATAAAAAATAATCATAGAAGAAGAATAACGAGAACTTAAGTGAAGATAAGTTCCATTACTCCTAATGTTGATATTTTAATCTCAGGCTATGAAGATAAATTTTTTGCTGAGTTTGTAATATTTTTTTATTTGTATGTTTTTAGGCCTATGGGTAATAAACAAACCTAAAAATAATTAGTTTTAATCTTTTTAATTCTCCTTTATTATAAGCATGCTATAAATAAACAAATATCTAACCATTAAATGTGAAGTTTTCTCAGGAACTCAATTCAAAAAGCCTTTGAACACTTTTAGAAGAGTGAATATTAGACGTTTATTAATATATTTAGGTCTGGTGGTACGCCAAAATTTCTCGAAAAGTCAAGTGGTACGCAGGTGCAAAAAGGTTGGGAACCCCTGCTATATAGGGTAATAAAAGTATGGCAGCTCTAAAAATGGGAAAATTCCGTTTTCATCTCTTCGCTCGTGGTTTACGGACATTTTCCGTTTTTAGAAGGAAAAAACCCGTTTTCAGATGGAAAAAACCCGTTTTCATCTCTTCGCTCGTGGTTTACGGAAATTTTCCGTTTTTAGAAGGAAAAAACCCGATTTCATCTCTTCGCTCGTGGTAAACGGACATTTTCCGTTTTTAGAAGGAAAAAACCGTTTTCAGATGGAAAAAACTCGTTTTCAGTCGTTACGGGAAAGTTCCGTTAAAATCAGTAATTTTTTCTCCCGAAATTTCAGGTTTTTTTTAACAGTGTACATACATATATTAAAATAATTTTAAAAAGTAAGCTCTTTTATAGTGCCAGCAGCCATAACATGATGAAATATTGTTGTTACAAGTCAAAAAATTTTTTTGGGAGGTGTGTCTCCCTTATGCCTCGGAGTCTCCCTCTGCCTCAATGCGAAAATGGGTTTCGCGAGCGATAGCGAGAAGGGGGCGGAACCCCCTAGTATTTTAAATAATTGATTAAAGTTCTCTTAATAATCAATACAATAGTTGTTTCAAATGTTTAGAGTTCTTTTGAAAATTAATAATTAGAATAGTATTTGATAATTTATATAACAATTATTTTTATAATATTAGACAACATACAATTTTGTAGGGTTATGGAGAGACGCATTCTTCAGGAGTTCATCGAAATCTACCGCAGCGAGCCGTCCCTGTGGAAGGTGCGGTCACGGTACTACAATAACCGGACGGTCAAGGAAGCGGCTTACTTGAAGTTGGTGACCAAGCTGAGAGAGATCGACCCGCAGGCAGACACAAATGCCGTCAAGAAGAAAATCAATGCACTCAGGACCAACTATAGGTCATTAACACATTGACAGTTTCACGGGGGTTCTTTCAATCCCGTTTTTCTGTAGTCCAGATTGTACCAGTTTCGCTGAGGATAATGGATTGATCGCGCAGGCCATAATGAACAACAATGAAAGTCTCAAACGAAAGTAGAAATTCTACTGTAAAAGAAAACGATTAAGTTGAGTTGTAAAAAAAACAATAACTTTTAATTGATGCATAATTTTGTTGTTTTGTTCCCTCCATGTTTTGTTCTAGCATGTCACATTACTACCGAAATTTTCTTAGTAAAAGCTTAAGTCAATAAAAGTTTCTTATATTTTAATCTTTGATGGTTTTATGTCGCCGAATATGAAGCGCATCGGAACTAAAATGACTAATAATAACAATAAGTTTTTTAATAAAAGGCTCCATTAATTTGTCAAACATGTAACTGTCATTATTCAAAATTAAATATGCATTTTATATGTTTATTGATTGGTTTGATTACAGAAAGGAAGTGCGCAAGATAGAGGCAAGCCAAGCAATATCAGGCGAATCTACGTACTCCCCTTCCCTTTGGTATTTTGACCTATTTCACTTCATCTCCGAGGACCAAGATGAAGATGCCTTTGAACTACAAGAAGGTGAGACCTTCGAGTCGGAGCTCGAAGCAGACATGCAGTACGACAGCGACGATTTCGACGAGGAGGTGAGGTCTATTCATTCATTCTAGTGGATTTTGTATATCTAGAAAGCTTGTTTGAGTTATTTATATTGTTCAATAAAATCTCATGAAGAATCGAACGTGATATTACAAATTAAAGCCTGATAGTCTTGTTTCTTGACATAGCTGCTTAATTTATCATCCGTTTCAAGAATTAAACTACCAATTACCATGTGGAATGTAATAGCAACGACAATATTTTGGTGAACTTCTGAAACCATTTTTCAATTGTTAAAACTTTTACTTATTATTTTATTTCTTTATTTTTTTACTTCCATTAGGTTTTGTCTAACGTCAATTGAAGAGCTTAGTGGAAGAATGTGCTAAGGGACATTTTTTTTTAAAAAATTGAGATTTTTGTGTCAATGAACGTGTTATTCTAACATTTAAAGATAACAAGCTTCCCCTTTTTCATAAACTTTAAGTTTAGTTTATTTTTTACGCTTTACAAGTACCGTTTTCAACAGATCTGAGTGCAAACAAAAACCTTTAAAGCTCATTTTCTCGTTTTCACCTTTTTGTCACTCAGCACGTTCTTCCACTAAGCTCTTCAATTGTAAAAGGTATTTAATTTAATTCACTTATTTAACAAACGTGATATGAAATCGTACCTTAACGTGTAAAAATGAAATTTCTTCCATGTTAATTCGATGAGAGAAGCAAATAGTTTGTAAACTGTCTACTTATATCAGATTTATAACTTTGTATTTAAAATAACGCAACGCGGCACAAAGTACTGTATGTTGTCTATCCCACATTATTAAAAGTCAAAATTATAATATCGATCTTTTCTTATAACAGTACCATGCGCCTAGTCCCGAAGTTTCCAACCACAACCTTCAGAACACAATCAGAACCTTTTCAAACAACTGCCGCCCATCTTCATCAAAGCGAAAGAGGAACTTCTACAATGGAGACGAGGACGAACAACCACGAGCATTGCAGTGGTCCGACGCTTCGATGGTCAAGCACGAACCTCTTGATCCCCAGGACACTTTCGGACGCTACGTGGCTTCCAAGTTGCGAGAGATGGACAAGTCGCAACAGATTTTGTCCGAGAGACTAATTTCGGAAGTTTTGTTCCGGGGTCAGATGGGATTGCTCAGTAATAAGACTTGCCTCAGCGATGACGATCTAGCGCCCGATGCCATTAAAATAGAGGAATGAGTCAGAAAATAACATCTAAGACAAATATACAACCCCTGGCAAAAAGTATCCGATCACCGAAAGCAGTGCCTTCGATACGTTCACATCAGTCGTCATTTTTTTACAATTTTAATATTTTTTCAAAGCTTAGAGGTTTTTTTGTGAAATATGACTACATTTGTCAAGGAATATTAAATATAAACAGAATATAAAATTATAGTTAACACTTTTCACGAGAAAATACATTGAATCGTGAAGGAAAAAAGTTTCCGATCATCCTTTTGTGTGGGGAAAAAATATTCGATCGCTAACAAATGCAACGTATTTTAAGTGATATATGCAATTTTTTTTTGGTCGGCGCGTACGTACAAGATCTAAGTAAACAGTATAAAAGGTTGAATCGTTGTTTCACAGTTAAAACTAGTTTCGAATAAGCAGAAGTATGGATCGAAAGAAAGAATTGTCTTAAGAGCTAAAACTTTTAATTGTTAAACGCTTAAAAAGCGGAATATCTCAAAGAAAGGTTGCTCACACTTTTTGCCTGTGCCCAAAGTACTGTTTGCGATTTTTGGAAAAAAATATCGCTCTACTAATGATGTCAAAAATCTTCCTCGAAGCGATGGCCCACGTGCAACATCAAGTAGGTAAGACAAAAAATCGGTTGATCTTGCCAAATCTATGAGAAGTTGTGCGTTGAAACAACTTAATACCGAGTGATAGAAATATCGGGTAAAGGTATGTGCACGTACAGTGCGAAACCGTTTAAACGCAAAAGGATTTCACTTCTGCAAAGCCAAAACTAACCATATATGGCTAAAAACCATAACAAAAGTCGTCTACAATGGTGCAAGAAACATAAAAGCTGGTCTTCTGATGATTGTAAGAAGGTTATTTTTAGTTACGAATCTCGTATCTGCCTAGAAACTGGAGATGATGTTGGAATCTGTGTGGAGGAGAGCTGATGAAAGGTTCAAAAAAGATTGCCTCAAAACTAAAACTAAATATCAGCGTTCATTTTATGGTGTGGAGTTGTAGGACTTCCGAAAGAGTCGGTAAAATGTGTATAGTGTCGCGAACAATTAATTCTGAAGTGTATATTGACATTTTAGAACATTTTTTGATTCCTACCATCGAGGAAAGGTTTGACGACTCCTCCTATTTCATTTTTCAAGATGATAACGCATCATGTCATCGAAGTAAACTGGTCAAGAATTTCTTAAATCGAAATGGAAATTCTCCAATAAAGACTATTGATTGGTCTGCAAATAGTCCGGATCTCAATCTAATCGAAAATGTTTGGAATGTTTTGAAAAGAAACATTGATGAGAGAAGACCAACAAATATGGAAGAACTACGGCTAGCCATCAAGGAAAGCTGGGGTGAACTTCCATCAAATTTATGCCACGAGTTGGTCGCATCCATGCCTCGGCGCTTAAAAGCAGTAATCAAGGCAAAAGGAGGACCCACAAAATATTAAAGTGACTTGGTCGAATACTTTTTTCCCAAAAAGGGATGATCGGAAACTTTTTTCCTTTACGATTCAATGTATTTTCTCGTAAAAACTGTTAACTATAATGTTATTTTCTGTTTATATTTAATATTCTTAGACTAATTTAGTCATATTTCACAAAAAAACCTCAAAGGTTCGAAAAAAATATAAATTTTTTTAAAAAATGACGGCTGATATGAACGTATCGTAGGCACTGCTTTCGGTGATCGGATACTATTTGCCAGGGATTGTATTAATGTAAAAAAATCATTGAATAAAAAAAAGAATCATAGTTAGGCATATTGTCCTCTGCTCTGCCGCTGTAAGGGAAAAGACCAAAAACTGAGTTTTGAGAAAATGGAGAAACTCGTTTCATTGAACGCCAAGAAAACATAAAAAGTTGATATTGGCATATAGTTCTAATTTAGTTAAGCTTACTGACTTACAAAACAGATAGATTAGCTCTTTTATGTGTTTCACTCTTTTTATGTGTATTAAATTAATGCACTCAACAATTCCAAACTTGCAGATACGGTCTTCTTTCTTGCAGCGGCAGTGCTTGGGACGTTTATCTAATTTTGCGACGAAGATTTATAGGGAGAGACATTACTGCCTTTCTGGTTCGACAGTTATATCCTTTGGTTTTTACTTCAATTCAACTTCTTTGTAGCTTCTTCAATGTATGTGAGAACATAAACAGTTCCGTCATAAACTTATTTAATTTGTTTCACAAGAGGTCCCTTGACGCAATGATGCTTGTGACAAATGGACAAGTCCCAGCACTCAGAAGGTTACGTTGAAACGACTGGTGTCTTAAATGCTTTTTTGACACAAATGACACTGAGTGAAATAGACATTCTTCATTGACAAAGACTTATAGTTAGACACAATAAAGGTTAAAGAATGCATATATGTATGCCTCAACCTACCTCAAACGAAAAAGTTTGTATATTTCGTCACACTTTAAAATCATTGATAAAGCAGACGAATGTCATCAACTTAAATATGAACACCCTGATGTGTAACAAAAGAAAATTTTGTATGTAAATTTGTTATGTCGTTTATCTGTGAATTCAATAATAAATTATA
The DNA here is from genome assembly GCA_019343175.1 of Oedothorax gibbosus. NCBI lineage: Eukaryota > Metazoa > Arthropoda > Arachnida > Araneae > Linyphiidae > Oedothorax > Oedothorax gibbosus. The sequence continues at coordinate 534,687 of JAFNEN010000143.1, forward strand.
CTTTTAATGCAAAAATTTTTGTGTTTTTAAACAAACTTGCTTGTAGATTAACAACGGAGAAAGACTTTTCACTCATTCCGGTTATTTATATTTATGCCCCAAAATAAATAACCCTCTAGGCATACGCTATATAGCCAAAGTGTAAATTTTTGTTCACTGTGTATTTTAATTTCGACTCAGTTACTAACTTTTTTAATTTTTCTGTTGTAGTAAACTGTTTTACAAATTCTTTTAAATACATTAAATTTTAAAAATTAATAAAATTATCAATTTTTAATTTTAATAATATATTTTAATTGAAAAGAATTTTTAAGAAAGCCTTGGACAATATACAATTACTTTTTTAATAATTGTTTGGTGCTGCCATCTTTGAACATTGATATAAACTAATATTTTACTATGGGGTAGATTTTTTATACAGTTTTTTCTTACAGAGTTTCAAAACTAAAAACTTTATTTCTCCCTTTTTTTAAATATACCATTATTTTGATCAACAGCATAATTTAAAGTAAAAAAAGTAAGTTTATTAGAAGCTGTGGGTATTTTTTTTACTTACATAAGAATCGATAAAACAAGTGTTACAGCAATAATTTATATTAGTTGTGATTTTTCATTAAGAGATATTTTTATATCAAACAGAATATTGTTTTTATAAAACTTGGAAACTACAAAAAGCTCAATAACGTACCTTACTAAAAAATGATTATTTTCAAATGGTTTTAGCATAGCATATATTTGCAATTCACAAAAAAATAATACTTTTCAAACACGCGGAATATATTCAACTAATTTGAGTGCCAAAAATGCATTTTAATCCTAATATTCAGCAAAAAATGTATAGTGATGGATACCTTTTTTTTTATCTAGCTGCCTTATATTAAATTCAAAATCGCCTAATTTCTTTACAAAAAAGATAAACATAATACAAAAATTTATGATAATTTTTTTAATTTTTATAAACTAGCATTTATATTATTTCCTTTTCTTGAATTTCTAGTCTAGTACTTATTTGGGAATTTTTTATTTTAAAATTCCCAATTAGAAAAACATTATTTTAAATAATCAGGTTTCAAATAGAATTAAAATGTGATAACAATGACGCTAAAAGGGCAAAATTGACTGTTTTTATACTTTAAATATGGATTTCTATTTTTGTATTCATCATAGAAGGAAATATATTTTCTTAAAATAATCCTTTTTTTAAAAAAAACTTAGTCAATAAACCTTCCATCATTCTTATTGCTTGTTTATTAAATTATAATACGTATTTAGTGGAAAAATTTTACAAAGCAAAAAAATACATGTATGGTATACTTAGTAAAGACGTGTTTCCTCTGGAATTTAAAGATTGTGACTACGCAAAAGCGTAAATTGTTGTATTTTAAAGAGGAGAAAGCATTTTCTTTACCACAAATTGAACTTTTGCACCTTTCCTTGTACCTATATAGCATTTCTGTGCAATTCTACGGATTTTACATTCTAAACAAACCTTAGAGCTTCAAGACCTAAATTCCTTGTCTAAATTAAAAATACAAATTTAGAGCAAATACTACAAGAAAAGAATAATGAAAATTGCGCTTACATCAAACGTAGCCACGTAATTGCAAATTCAAAATAAAGTTACGACATTTGAAATTTAATAAACAAATATTTTGCATTAACTTCTTTGATAATGAAATGTTTCAAATACTTTTTTTCTTTCAATGGAAATGTTATTAGCAAGTGATAACTATTACAATAAACTTAAATTAGAAAGGAATAAGTTAAGTGACCTAGCATTTAATTTTATTTATGGATTATAATAGACTCGGCAAACAACCCTTAAATAGATGTTTGAAAAAATTATACTAAATTTAAATACATTTTAAGGAATATATATGTATTATCGATTGTAATCGATAATGTTTATTTAAAGTAATTCAGGTTCAATGCCAGATTCGTAAAAAATAATTCGTAGTTTTATCACTTCACATTTAATATTTAAACCTTCCTAAGGAAGAAAAATAGACCTTCTAATTGTTTATTTCGATCCATAATCTTGAAGGTTAAAGAATCAAAAGCATATTTTTCCTAACCATTTTCATTTAAGTTTAATCAAATGTTTCTAAAAATATTCTAATGATAAAACCTCTATAAGGACACTGCTCTTTTAATAACTAATACTTTTCCTTAAATGATATCACATAAAATATTTTAATTATTTATTTATTTAAATTCTTTCAAGAAAGCTGTGGTTTATTATAGACGTAACAGCAACTCAGCTATATACTAAGATAATTACTTTAATAATTTCCTTTTCACACAAGAATTTCCCATCTCCTTCTTTAAATGATATTTCAAGGTAAAGCACAGATCTTCATTCCCGATGAATCCCTAACGAATTGTTTAAAGCATGTTATGAACTCTTTTACTGAGGGCGTGAGAAATAACCTCCAGTTAAGAAAAGGAAACATCTCAAGGCAAGTGAGAACAGCAAAAACAAAACACTAAATTTTGTGTTTATTATTCAAAAGCCAGTCCACAATAACCACTTCGGCCAACAGCTGAAGTTCCAGACAAAACCTAACTTTCCATCGTGGGCAATGATGCCAAGGGCAGTCGGTTATTGGGATTTTTCTCTTAATCACCAATGCAACCTTAGCACCCTGATGAAAAAGGAAGTGTTTTAAAAATAAAAGCTTAAGAAAGGTATTTTGATGATTCAATGCGGGGAGAGTTTTCTATCCCTTAGAGGTTTAAATAGCGATCTCACTATACAGATTATACATGAGCGTTTGGTAATTTCGACTCTTGGAGTTCAAATTACTAGAGTAGTCTGCGTAAACTTCCCCGTTGAAACATTTAGTGGAATCTAAATGAAGAGTCATATTTCCATTAACATATTAAAAGGGTAAAACTTTCAATCGAGCATTACGAAAAAAACTATAATAATAGAACGAAAACAAACTCAAACAAAGCAATTTCTTTGAAATTTTGAAATACAATTTAATTTAGATTCAAGAATAAATATTCTCGAGAATTGGTTATAACTATCTTTCTTATTTTTTATAATTTTTAATGTTTCGAAAGCATTATAAGGCGGGTTAAGGAATAGTCTAACAAAAGTCTAATAATGACATATCTTTTTTATTTCGCATGTAAGCAATTACGCAGAACTAAAACTAAAATTTGTTTGCTTTTTATTGTGGTTTTATGAAGTACATATTACTAGTATAATACAAAAAATACACAAACATAAAAAAATAGATGTAATTAGAAACACAACACCAAGTAACGACGATGGGCAAGAAAATTTGCCACGTGAAAGTTAGCTTTTTGCTTAAGTTTAAAAAATTATTTAAATAAACTAAGTAGAAGAGTTCTTGTGGTAGTGGAATCTTCATTAAGGTTCCAGACTTTTCTAGTAAACTTAAGATAAAGAATCTAGACTTCTGCTCTGTATTTAGATCTGAGCTAATTGCCATTGAGGAGGCACTCAACGCTATTGGGTCTATAACATCATCTGCTAATATCTGGATCTTATCCGATAGTCGCAGTACCATACAGCACTTAAGTAACTGGAATAAGGCTGGCGACAAGACATCTGTCTCTATTCTTAATAAAATTAAGCAACTTTCCCATCGGCGTAAAATTTTCATACAATGGATTCCCTCTCACATAGGTAATGAAAATGCCCTCAATGCAATGAAAGAAGGGTGCTTCTGATAGCACAACTTCAAGTCGATTTTTGACCTTCCCTGAGATTTGCTCCAAGATCAGAACCACCAATCAACAACTATGGAACATCCCTCCGTCCCACTCTTGGTATAATAGGCGAGTTCCTGGAGGTGCACTTACTATAAGAGCTGATAGAGCCATACAGTCCACCATAAGTAGGCTCATACAGTCCCTGGGCAAATTATTAGACGCACTGCGAGATTTCATGTAAAATAGTGTTGCCAAAAACACAGTGTTGCCATATGTTAAAAATAAATACAAATATGTAGTCTACAACAATTCTTTTAAATAAAAATAAATAATATTGTAGTTTAAATATACCATTATTGCATAAAAACTCTTAAGAAATATAAAATTACTATAAAAAAAACAGTGCGTCGAATAATTTGTCCAGGGACTGTAAGTGGACACATTAGGTGTCTCTCTTTTGAACGTGGGTAAAAGACCTGTTTAACGTGCACAAAGTTGTAACTCTGCACAAACTTCTCCCGAACACATTTTACACTGTCTTGGTCTGGAAAAAATTGATCTTTACTCTAGTCCCCTTCTAGTCTTTGATTTCTTGAAGACTTTCGAGCTCATGGACCCTGTCTAGCTTGCACCTGGACCAAGAGGAATAAGTCAACAACAACAACAAATAAACTAAGTATAGGATAAATGAAGACTATAGTCCTGAACAATCCATGAAGTACAAATTATGTTGCACAAAAACTAAATTTAAAATACTTAAAGTTTAATACTTTGGGGTTTTTTTAGAAATGAGAGTGTAATGACATTCACAACGTCGTTAATGGATTAACATAAAATTTTAATTTAGAATTCTCCAACCACGGAATGCGAGTTCTTTAAATTCAATAGTGGGATTTCCCCCTCCGATTTCTGATAAATCATGAAAATCCTGAAGTACAAATTATGTTGCACAAAACTAAATGTTAAATACTTAAACGTTAATACTTTGGTGTTTTTTTAGAAATGATGAGTGTATGACATTCAACACGTCGTAAGGATTAACAAAAATTTTCAATTTAGAATTCTCCAACCAGATTGCGAGTTCTTTGAAGTTCAATAGGGATTCCCCCTTCGATTTCTGATACAATCCATGAACAATCCATGAAGTACAAATTTGTTGCACAAAAACTAAATTTAAATACTTAAAGTTTAATACTTTGGGTTTTTTTTAGAAATGAAGTGTAATGACATTCACAACGTCGTTAATGGATTAACATAAAATTTTAATTTAGAATTCTCCAACCACGGAATGCGAGTTCTTTAAATTCAATAGTGGGATTTCCCCCTCCGATTTCTGATAAAAGGTTGAAGTTCTTAAAGAGTGGGATAGTTTCAAAAGGTTAAATATGGACGTCATCATCGGGTTGCTAATTAACCTCATGATTCTGTTGCGGTATTAACACTCGAGGTTAATCAAAATTTGTGTTTCCTATTCGGTTTCTCACCTGTGGTTTGGGTGGAGGTATCAGTGGGCAATTCCGTTAGCATTGGTTCTGTGAGAAATGACAAGTAATTGAATAATTTTTGCTAATTTTCTACCAATATAAATCACTGTGTGTGTAAATGTGGTTTATGGTTAGTTTGTGATTAAAACTTTGAAGGTTACAGGAAGTTTTTAAAAAATATCAATGTTAAATGCTGATTTAATGTGTTTATTAAAAATTATTTATGATTGTAATTTATTTGTTTGTATAGAGTTTTATTTTTGAATTTTATTGCAAGGAACTGCAAGGAATTGCAATATGCAATTTTATAATAAAGGAACAAATTAAAACATTCTCTATTTTCAGCTTTATTCACTAAATTAAAAAAATCTATCTGTTATGATTAACCTGACTCACTATTTATTTGCTCATATTTTTTCAGCTGAATACATGAAAAAACCAGACAAATGCGCTTTATTGATATTTTTACACAAATCAAAAACACCTTTACTCTTGTTTCGCATAGGTAAATAACTCTTAATTGATATAAATGTCAAATTTTAACTAAAAATAAACACACCTTTTTTTTCTAAATAAAACTTTTTGTCTAAAAATTATCTAGACTAATTTTTTTTAACGGAGATGCCCAGGTAGAAGAGAGCCTTTCTGGATCATAGAACGATGTTCCTCTGCCGACAATAGCCACGTCTTTTTAAACTGACAAACACGGCTGGTTTCATTTCCCCCTAGGACTATTATTTCTTCAGATAGAAAATGTAGGCTTTTATTTCTTATTTTGTAACGTACAAAAGCAGACTGATTTAAAAAGTGTGTTGTTCTATCTATTCATTTATTTAAATATAACACTTCTCAAAGAAAAGACATTTTTGACGGAAAGGAAGACATCCTCAATCCAAATAGAATTTCCTTAAACAAACTGGGGGGAAAATACGCAAATTGAAAAAGAAACTTTTTCTTCAGAATGATTGCTGTAATTCGTACCTTTAGAGGAAAAACACTATATTTCTTATTAAAAAAGATAGAGTCGTTGTGTTGCCTATTTTTGTCTTGGTGTGTTTCAAAAAGTTTTACTTTATACCTTCACCGCCAGTCACTGAGGGTGTCTTAGAAAGCTTCCTTCTACTTTTCTTTTAAATAGCCGAATTATTTTTCATATCTGGAAAATTATAATTACATTTACTTTTGAAGTGTAATGTTATTCAACTTCCAAACTAAAAATTTAAAAATAGTTGTGGTTTTGTATTTTTTTTTAATTTGTGAAGTTAGTAGTTAGAGGATGACACGGTTTATTTAAAAAATCAATAGAATAGTAGTAGAGAGACCAAAACTACGTCACAATATGTTTTGCTCTCATTGTAGACGTCCTACTTTAATGCCTACTTCCCCCACACACATCTATTTTCTTCCCTCCTTCTTATAACACAAAGTTTAAGATGCTGAAAAAAAATTCCTACTAGCTGCATTTTCTATAAATTTAGGGATAGGAAATCGTAATAGAAGAAGATAGTAATAGAAAAAGAAACTTTTATAAGAGTTGAACAAAGCTTTTTTTAAGTTATATAAAACTTATATGCATACATAAGTTACAGATAAAAACTTATTCAATGACACAGAAATGTATAGTGTTTCCCAATATTTTAATTTGTCGGTCAATTGGGGTGTAGTAACAATAATATTTATTGAAATCCAAACATAAGATAAAACTTCGGTCGAAAAATGTAAGTTAATGTGCCATCAACAGCATGCAATTTTTTCACTTGTGCTGTACCGATATTTTTTACAACCCACGCGTAAATTTCCCTTAACATTATTTTAACAACCATGACCCGTCAAAAGGTTATCCAGGTCAGGAAAATAGTTCTTCCTGAGCCATTTTGTTTTAAACGTTTCTCGATACCTGTGCCAAAGAGGTGTATCGCCCTATTTACAACATTACAAGATAGTATTAAAATTGAATTAAACAGTGATGTCAACTTCTGAATAACTCAATAAAAAAACCATCCACTCAATGCAAAAATCCCAAACTCAATAGAAAAAGCATATTTTTTTTTCCTCTGAAAACTGTGTAATATCCTATACTTTTATGGTCTGAGCTACCAACAGCACAGACAAGTGTACATAAAATTATAGATCTGAACTGGAAACGAAGTTATTCGGAATTCATAAAAATATGAAATAACATAGCATCAAATTTTCAAGAATTGGCACCTCTTAAATTTTCATTTGCGAAGTTATCAACGTTATACTACTGATCGTTTATTTCATTAAAAACTTTAATAAGCTTAAATTAAAACACCCATTGTTTGTACCAACGAATTGTTTAGGATACACTTACAAAAAATCCTGCAATTTTACAGCACAGGGTTGTGGTGAAAAGGCTTCCATCACCCAGTGATGTGACTTTACATATGATGTAAAATTTATTGCGCTGTAAATTTTACAGAAATTTTTACAGCGTATGTAAAGAATTCTGAAGTTTAAATATTTAAGCTTCAGAATCAATTTTATAAATCTGAAACTGCATTGATCTCAAAATAGTCATTTTTAGAACTACACCCCTATGGCTCTGAGTTAGCAGATAAAAAAGAACGTATCTTCAAGGCGGAAGAGAAAGGAAAGAAAAATGTTCGATTAGGCTCTCCCACTCACATTCGATTCATCAGAGGTATGCAAATGCTGTTAGCCTTTTGTTCGCACCTTAAGAGGTTCCACTACGCCTCGATAACCATTTTGTGCATTGTGTTAAGAGGATATGGGTAAATAGTTACACTTCCGACGAAGGAAGTTTCCTCTTGTTTTTATCATTATTATTGCTGTAAATGTTTTTTTGGGTTCGATTTTTAACCTCTTTGTTTGGCTGGATCACGTTTTCGAATCGTAAGACACGTCGTTTATTATGAATAAAATGTTATTAGGTAGAAACAAATGTTTCCTTTAAAATTACTTTTGTGTAAAAAAAATTGATAAAAGATGTGTAATTTATGCAATGAAGAGATTAAACAAGTAAATAGAAAGAGTTATAGCGTAAAAAATTTTTTTCTTGTGTAATGGTTTTTATATGGTAAGCTAAATGTTAAGTTCAAAGTTCCATTTAATTCTTTGTATAATTGTACACCGTGAAATTTCTTGTAAAAAAAACTTTAGATGCTGCGAAATATATCATCTCCAATTTTCGAATTTCCTTCCTTATTTCATGCAAATAAATGTAAATGTAAAGCATTATTGTCATATCATAATGTATTTACTAAATGTCCACCCTGAAATCAGTTTGTGTCATTCATATTATCCACCCACCTACTACCCATTAATAAAATTAAATGCATAGACAATTCCATAAATTTGTAAATTGAGAAAATATAATTAGACTTTTAATAAATAGAATGAGAGTACTGAAGTTTTAAGAAAAACTCTTTAAAATGTAAACCAGAAATTACATAAAATGCCATTGAATTTTTTTTTATGTTATCATTTTATAAAACTTAGGATTAGTGTTCAGCAGAATTGCAAAAACAAGTTCTATATATAAAAAAAAAGTTCGACGCCAAAAGTTATTAACATTTTAAACATAATGTGTATTACTGCAAAATACAAAAATATTTCAATTTAATCGAAGAAACAACTTATTTTCAATAAGTTTTACGATTGTGACTAAGTCAATGTTTCAGTTTTTGCCAACTGAATTATTCGAATTTCCTTTCGAATATTTTTTTTAACTCTCACAGATCTTTGTTTAGTTATATTTGAATAAATATAACTAGTCTTTGTACCATTCAAAAACCAAATCTAATGAAAATATAAATTCTAATACGACTAAAACTTGATATTTACAGTAAACACATCATTTTATACCATTTTATTAATTAAAGATAAAATATTTGTCTGTTATTAACCTTAAATTTGGACAAGGACACTAGGTCAATGGTTCTGATAAGAACTAAGTTTTTATTAACACAATGAATCATTCTATGATTGTTTTAATTAAAATCAAACTTCAGAATTTGGTCCCATTGTATTTAATGTACAAATTAAGCAATTTGTTTATTTGAAATTCAAGCTAAATTAAAAATAATTATCAATAACTAGGAAATACAAAAAGAAAAAAGCACAAAAAATTTAGACAGTTTTTTTTTAAAAGAAACTTTTACAGCAAAAACTTCACAATGGAACACACCATGCCATACAAATATTATTACATTCAAACACTTCTGAAACAACAGAGAATGAAACCGATCGATACATATATTGCATTCTCCGATACTAATCACTCTCAAAAGGATGCGGAACTTTAATTTATCTTCAAGAAAAATTATAGAATGAGTTCACGTGCACGTTCTTTGGCGGTTTCCATTCATCGAACCTGTTCGACTGCTCTTTCTGTCCAGTTTAAAAAGAAATCGTTCTTTCTGGTTCGATTTTTCTTCTGAAAGGCATTTGTCGAACTTCCGGTACCCGTGAGCAGATGGACCGTTATTTCTATGTGGGACATAAGGTCCTGTTGGTTTGACGAAGTTGCACTTGCACTGCAAAATTTTTAGAGCAAGAGTCCAGGGCCCTCAGACCTATGTTATTTCCTCACGAATGAAATGTATCGGATTAGGTTTGTTTTTCATGTACTTTTAGTGTATGCATACCCGCTAGAGTGGACCTACGGCCAATTTACCGGTACTGGGTGCAAAAGGTTGGAAAATTAAAAGTTAACTTATGTCATTTTCCCACAGCTGATTTATGTTTTAGAAAATATTGTTTAAAGTTAATAACCAATATGCCAGACACTTTCCGCCTGCCAAAACTTTTGTCAGACGCTATAAAGGTCCCTGTAAAGTTGAGACTTTGTCCTACGCATCTGATGGCGCGATATGGCACTAAGTATTTTCTAGGTAAACAAATATTTAATGATATCGAGATGATAATCTTTCTTCGTTTTTATTGCTTATCGACTCAGATTTAATTCTGTCACCATAAAAATAACAACAATTACAGTCCTTCCTCCATCCCAAAAAAAATTAAAAACGAAGAAAGTTATCATTTCGATTTAATTAAATTTGTGTTTAGTTAGAAAATGCATAGCACCATATCGCGCCACCAGATGCGTGGTTCAAAGTATGAACTTTACAGGGACTTTTAAAGGGTCTGGAAAAAGTTTAGGCCGGCGGAAAGTGTCTGGCAGTATTGATTATTAACTTTTAACAATATTTTCTAATACATACGTAACAATTAGCCCTGAGAAAATGACATAAGTTAACTTATGATTTACCTACCTTTTGCACAAGGTACCTGTAAATTGGCCGTCGGTCTACTTTAGCGGGTATGCATATACTAAAAGTATTTGAAAATCAAACCTAATCCGATACATTTCATTCGCGATAACATAATTTAGGTCTTGGGGCCCTGGGCTCTTGGACTATTTTGGTGTGGCGTTACTTCCTTAAAATGGTGGCATCGAGTGCTGCTTTCAGTTTTATAGAGTAACGTTTTACCACAAAATCGGAGTGAGCTTTTACCATTAAGTAGCAGGAAGAAACTAGTGGAAGCATTACTGTCACCAAACCTTCGATAGAATTTAACAGCTTACACTGGAGTATAACATTATACATACAGGGAATATCCCTGGAGAGAGATTTTCTATACGAAATTCAAAGTTTGCTTTAAAGCGGAATTTGTTCTTGTCATTCTCCGATTACAAAAATGGTGCTGTACCAACTTCTCAGCTACGACTTGAAAGAAACTGCAATTGTTTTTGTTTCGAAATACTTTTTGTTTTATAACATTTATGACTACGCATGACAATGATTTGTTGAAAGTTCCTCCAAAATTTAAGTTTATACAGATTAATATTATGAATAAGAAGTGGCGTAACTGTACACCGAAGCACCATCGTAACATTATACCATTTTTACAGAGTGAAATTGTACTTATTTAGTGTATAATTTTTTTTAAAATAACAACAGTATTGGAGGTCCGTGAAATTTGTAGAAATATATACTACCCTAGATTAGACCCTATTTTTTTTTACTTACTTCGATTTGTTAGTCGCCTTCTTAAGTAGAAATTATATTAGCCTTTTATAGAATCCCTGGAATCTGCAGAAGTCAGAGCAATTTAAATTGTTAATATTTCGAATTTACCACACGTAATTAATTGTCTGATTAAGACGTGGTTTAACATTTCTTTTTGCTTCCCAAGTGTTCAACGTGGGGGAAAAAACATCCTCTCTAGTGTACTTCTTCGCTAACAAGCAGAGTTGCTAAACACTTGAATGGTGGCAACTAGGGAGACGACCCATTTTTTTTCATTTTTTTAATAACAGTAGGAGCTGAACAAAAGATATTGTGGTTAAAAATAATAGAGCAGTTCTGACTAGAAATGGTCCAAAAAAATATAAATTCCTCAAATCTGTATATGGGTCCAAGTCTCCCTAGACTTAGGGTATGTTTAGTTTTTTTAATTAACCCTATTCAACATCAGCAGAAAAGCAGCAACCAAATTCAAAACATGTGACTCTGTCATTTTGTAATGTAATTTCAAGCGGACAGAAACAAATTTAATTTTAGTTATTTGTTAAATAAAACAATTAATTAAGACTAAATTTTCACATTTCGGTTAGTTATTAAGTAACAATATAGTTTTCCTATGAACCAAGTCTCCCTTGCCCTACAGTCTTTAAATGATATATCATAAGGCTTAAATAAGTATTATATACTGTCGATTGACACTTCTTTGGTTAAAAAGATAAACGTTAAATACTCCTTGTGACTCCACTTGTAAAACTAGTAATATAAGTCATTTCTAACTTAAGGATTAGTAGCCTCGATCTCTCAAGTTAATAAAAATGTGTATATTTCAAAAGCCTGTTTTAATAGTGTCATACAGTTTATTTTGGATGACTTTTGAGTTACTAGTTTGTCAAATCAATGGATTGTCAGCGTGCAATTATGACAAACATCGTTACTTACGCATACCAAATGAAAACAAGCTTTCATCAGCTTTGTTTTCTTTTATTTTAAAACCTTAATTTTGATCCTGTTTTCTCTCATAGCTCAACGCAATAAAAGAATGCATAAAAACTTTCAAACAATAACATTAATGAACCGTGAGTGAAACTGAAACATGAACTAAATACATTAATATTTCGCTTATTCACTAACAAAAATATGTAACAAAAGACGATAGATACTGACTTATAATGCCGTAAAGGAATTACTTTATAAGCTAAAAAGAAACACTTTTTGAGATATAAACAGTACAATACTTACATTGTTAAAAAGTTTGGTACAAGATTGCACCGGAATCTTGAAACTTTCTAGCTTCCACCACTAGTAATTCACCAATAATTCACCAATTAAGTGGTAATTTTGATGCACCGTAAAAATTAAAAATAGTAAATTAACTCTACAAATAGTGGTGTTAGCTAGAAAGTACCAGGATTCCAGTGCAATCTTGAGGTAAATTTTTTTAACTGTGTACAATTCAGTCATTTGAGCTAAATATTGTGCTTGATTTGCATTTTAGTTATTCAACGGAAAAGATTAATGCCATATCGATTGCGATTTTATAGCATTACTTTGAATTAACCGATGGATTGATTATTTTATCTTATCATACCTTATTTTAATTCTTATTATTCTACACTCACAGCAAACCACACAGCTTAATCCTCTACTTCATATCAAACAGCTTAAGGGTCTGTTTTGAGAAACACCAATATCTTCTACAACAACTCGTAATGCCAAGCTTTTTTTTACCTGATGACGTCAAATGCCCCCTAACCTTTTGTAATATGCTGTAAGGGATGAGAAAGCGAAGAGAGAGATTATGGAGTAATAACAGCGAAGAGATGTTCATGACCTCGCATCAGTGATTATGTGCTTAAATTTGCAACCTTAGGTAAAAGAATAGGAAGGAGAATCAGACCGTGAAGCAAGTGAAATTGGCGAGATTTTTTAAATGCTTTTTTTTAATATACACGCTGAGACGATCTATAATGTGACGGATTTCAGGTTCATCTAATAAGTTTGAAAATATGTATAGTTTATGTTAAGTTAGAGAAGAAAATATCTGAGTAAAGAACTAGTAAAATATTTTTCAAACATAAGTTTTTCAATTGCATATTAAAATCAGTGGCATCATATTAAAAAAATAAAGTTTAAAATAATTCTAAGGGAACATAATTCATCTATGATATCTATGGTATTCTTTAACTATGATATCTATGGTTATAAGCTGGTAAGATTTACCGTACATAGAAATATAAATGCATTGGTGCAATACCGTGAAAATGTTGTTGCAATTTTAAACTTGTTTTATAAATTCCACTATTTTAAATAATCATTCTCCAATATCTATCAAAAAATAATTTTGTTCAGAAAAATCCCTTTAGAAGGTTTTTTTATTATGCGCTTAATATATTTTTTAGAGTTATATCTTCCAGAAATAACTTTAATGTTGTTTTAACATTTTCAAGGATTTTCTTTCAAAAGAAAAAATATATTAAATTAAAAATATTATGTGAGATAAATTAGTTTTTAAATTTGTTTAATGCTTCAGTATCAGTTCTTTAAAATAAGATACAATTAATTTCTTGCGACATTTTTCCCCTTGTGTTATAAAATTGACACATACAAGTACAACTATTAACAAGCAGTTCAGACATGTATTGTAAATAAGTTATTAATAATTACAAAGAGGAAACACGGCAAGACAATTCACAATTTTCATCACTTTTGTGGTTAGCTGTATCATTGAGTAAAACAATCTCATTAAACGGAAATTGTATGGGAGTGGTCGTTCCCTCAGAAACACAAACCAGTTTCGTCATGGCTGTCCTAAACTGTAACATCAACTCTTCCCCTTCAAGAAGATGTCAAGGTTTTCACCACATCCGCTTCGCCCCTTAATTTCACAGGTTGCGAAATTTTCATTTCGGACATTGAAACCACTGAACAACAGTTTAGAATATCTCGCAGAAACCGGGTCACTTCCTTCAGCTGCGTAGATTCCCCTTTCACTCGCTTTAGCTGAACTGTAAAAAATTTCGTGCGTAACGTTACTTCATAAAATTGGTGCTAGTATGTAGATACTGTAAAAAAATTCCTTTAAAACCCAGAATTTTTCTGTTATTTTCCTACACGCAATTTCTTTTTCTCAAACTGCAGAAATTTATTGTAAAATTACATCTCAATTTGTCAAAGGACACATTTTATCTCTAAACAGATTTCACCTGCAACCACTGATACATATTGCATCTGTTAAGAACTTTTTTTGTTTGATTATAAAAATAAAATTTTCAAATAAATAAACTATACCGGTGGCCGCAATGGTATAGTGGTAAGGACATATAGAAAATATTTGTTATGTGTTAAATATATCTTCTGTATTGCTTTTTTACGGGAATATTTTGCCATCATATTTTTCAGTAGCTTTGCGGACATTTTTGTCCACTTTGCTACCTGAAATTTTCTGTAATTTTTATATTTTTTACTATGCAGGTTTTCAGTATCCAGTTTTGCCATTTCCATGTTTGGTGCCATCAGCTTTATGAAGTAACGTTATACTGCAAAATACGAGTAATTTTCGAGCTTAATCGTATTTGGTACTAGCTTACTCCTATTTTGAGGTGTGACATAAATATCCAAAGAGCTGGATACTGCCACCAATTTTATGAAGTAATTTTACACCATGAAATTGAAGTATTTTTGTGACATTACTCACATTTAGATTGATCAACTTAAATAATATTCTTTTTAGAGATTTAATTGATTCGGTTATTGACAATAATTCGTAGCAAAATACTGTGTGACATATGAATCTCTATGTTTGATAACTTCGCAATGGCCATTGGTCTTACATTAATTCACATTTAAAAAATTCACATGAATAGAATTTATTGTAGCCCTTATTACATATACTACCATAAATTATACAATTAAAGATTCATAAAAAGTAAAAAAATTGATGTATTAAGTTTAACTCTGGGACTCGAATTGTCCAAAAACTATTTTTTCTCAGGCGTAATACCCAATAACTAATTCTTTACTTGAGATAAGAAATCTATAACTTCAAACCATCGAACTTTTTTCTATTAACTGTTTATTATTTATCATTTCAAACCATAAGTGTAAAAAAAGTGTAGGTTATGGAATTAAAATACATTTTACCTAATAGTCTTTTAACGAATTTTACACATTTTATTGACTCTAAAGTTTTACTCCTGAAAGAACTTTTACAAATAATCGTACATTACCGTATTCCGCCCAATGTTTCGTTGCAATTTAAATTAGATCAGATTAAATCATTTTTACTACAAAACAAAGATTTCCCAAGCGACTTGTCATTAAACTTATATCACACAAAATTTTCAAATTTACATGCAAAAGAATGTTTTTCGGTACGATTGTAACTTTGTGCCTCATTATAAATTTCTTTTTGTAAAAGTATTCTACAAATACAAGAACATATAATGTAATACTTTGATGAGGTCATTAAAAGCGAAAACAAGTTATGCGAAATCCTTTCGTAACCGTTGTTTTAGTTACGAAGTAGCAATTTAAATTTATATTTTATTTTGCATAGAGAATTAGGTTTCCGAAAAGTCTTTTTTAAAAATAATGAATATAGTTTAATACTTTGATAACATAGTTTAAAACTAGAATAAATTATGCGAAATTGAGTCATGACAATCCCTTTTGTTACGAAGCAAAATTTAAGTTCCATTTTATTGTATTTGCGTAATGTTTTCCAAACAAATTACGAATAGGTGACATACTTAATGACTAATTTTCTCTTATTTATATTTTAACCATGATATGCAATTTTAAATAACTGACCATTATATTTACATTGTTATTTAAATTTACTTAAACCAACATACTTTGAACATAGTTTCGTTCGAAGAATAAAACTAGTTAAAAAACTAAAAATTACTTTCAAGATAAAATTTATATATAATTTATGTTTAAAAAAATTCTAAGTAAATATTAAATAACAAAAAAATTGAAGAAGTTTAATAAGGGAAAAGTTTATATTTTTTAATTAAATATAGTTGATATTAAAAATTAAATTTACATTAAAATAATTTATTGCTTTAAAATGCAGGCATATAATGAAAAGGTCAAACTTATCAGACAATGTTAAAAAAGTGAGAATGTTTTATGAATGTACATTCTTTTTATAAAGATTTTTAGAAAACTCTTTATTGATAATTTTTGAATAATCACTGAACTTTGGCCCAAGCTTTTCAAAAAAATAACTTCTCATTAAATAAAGTATATACTTGCCTTTTTCAACTAGTGGAATCTCTGCCTTGACCTAAGAGTAAAAAATATTTAAGAAGAAAGTCAGTACTGGGCTTTATTCTTGGACAAAGTTACCCCATTCGACGGTATCTTAACAATCAAAAGAAATTCAAACTATTAAGCTTTTCACACGAAAGATTCCCTTCAATGTTAACCTAATATAAATTATTGAAAAAATCATGTTTAAATTGCGCGTTTCTTTCGTTTTGATATTGAAAATTACGACTTGTTAGTACTATTATATAAATTCGGATAATATATCCGAAATATCAGATAATGTATACAAAACATATCGATTATTTACGCTACTTAAACTCGATATAACATTAGATGGTGGTCTCTCCGCTCGACTGCGATTCAAACTTACAATGCTGTTGCCCATACAGTATCTCTAGTATGACATTTTACCAAGCTTTAAAAAAACCTAAGCCATTAAAAACCCTAGTTGTACCTCGAAGCGAGTGACATTGAATCTGAACCCCTTTTAAAAAAGCCTTTTATATGATATTTGTTTTGCTCGTAAAAATATTCCATATTGTACTTACACAATAGCATTGTGAAGGCATGTTAGTTAATCATTTCGAGAAAGAAAAGACAAAAAAAGCAACCACTACCAAAGGCCAAAAGTAACTAGGCCACTATATTTTTATTTCCCTAAACATAAAAAATACCTAAATACTTTCGTGAAAATGCGCTTATTTTTATCGATGGTCTACACACAAACGGGCAATTTATTACTTCTAAACGGAAAAGAAAGTTCTTTCCGATCGTGCCTTGCAACCCTTTCCCACTGATATGGCGTGGTCGTGAATGATCACAATTAGCACTTTCGCCCCAAGAGAGAATAGCAAGGCAAAGCCTTCTTTTCAAAAAAGTGAAACCTCCCCCAGGTCCCAAAGCACACTCGAAATGAAAACGATGGCCGTTCTTCTAAAAATACAGCTGCATTCCCATTATGTTCCTTCTAAAACAGATATTTAATTTTTCTGTATAGCAAAATAAAATATATTATTATTACGGTCTTAACTTAACTTAAACCATTGCACTTCTCATTTTAAATATATTTGTATTGAAACTAAAATTGGCGCTTTAGAGAAGCTGTGGAAATAAGAATCACTCGTTCTGGAAATCAAACATTTATAAAATCAATCGTACTACATAGTTGTTTTTTAAATGGACACATTCACAAGATTTCAATGCATCGCAATAGATAAAAAAAATCCTTTAACAAATAATGACATCAAAATATAGACATGACTAATGGTCAGGTATGAACCTACGCCCATAACTGTACTGTGAACATACATATAAAAACGATATTTTTGATCAATTGATAAAGTAGTAATCATAATTTAATCTCATTATTGCAATAATAAATATCCTCTAAAGGAGAAATCAGGAAATTAATTACAATATCATTCGAAATCAAACCTACGTTTTGTAAAAAAAAAACTTTCTTGCAATCTTAATATTTATCACTGTACCTTGACAGAGACTTAAAATTTGATAAAGCTTCTACCACAACATAAAAAAATTAATGGAGATTGTTTTTGTATATTAAAAGTTCTTGAAGCTATTTAAAGACGAAGCTGTTTTTGCTTATTGTACTTGAAAAAAAACATATAAAAACTACAGACTACTTTTTACTTTCTCATTCCTAGCTTAAAATCCCTGGGTGTTGTCTCGACACCGTTCTTTCTTGATATCACGCGGATGACCCACAATTTCAGCAAGCCAACAAGCTCTTCCTCCTAAACACTCCACCCTTTTTTTATTTCTAACTGCGTACCCCGTGGCTATTCCCGATGTTAGTTCACTGTTACAGGCTCCCGATACAAGCAATTTAGGATGCTAAGTAGGTTCCGGAATGTTCAGAGTTGTTTGTTGGTCATCATGAATCAATAACCATTATCCATTAATGGTCGATTGTGACTAATAGCTTACCAATAGATTTAATTGTGTTGTTCTTGCTATTTAAATGTATAGTTTATTCATATAGAAAAGTATCAACTATCAGAAGGTAATAATAGGCAAAAGCTTTACATCAAGACGTTCATAGGAATAAAGAGTTTTACATCAAGACATTTATAAGAATTAAGAGTTTTACATCAAGACACACCCGATACGAGCAATTTATGATACTAAAAAAAGTAGGTTCCGGAATATTCGTTCTTAGCGTTGTTTGTTGGTCATCATGAATCAATAACCATTATTCATTAATGTTCGATTGGGACAAATAGCTTACCTATAGTTTTTATTGTTCTGTTCTTGCTAATTTAAGTGTATTAGTGAAAGAAAAGTTTATTCATATAGAAAAGTATCAACTATCAAAATGTAATAATAGGAAGAAGTTTTACATCAAGACATTTGGAGGGCTCAGAATACAAGTGAACCAAGTCCATAAAATGCTTCTTTTTGTGCTACAGACGTTTAAAGTTGAAGCCGCTAGGCCGTAGCAATTGAAAACATTTTTTTAATTGCTGTTGCCTAGCGCATATTATCTGAACTAGGCATTTTTTCATTATTGCACTGAAATTCTACATAGATAATACATGCAATTCCGCTGCTAACTCGAAAATGATAAAAGTGGACTTGGTTCGCTTGTATTCTAAACCCTCCATTTATAGCAATAAAGAGTTTTACATCAAGTTTACGTTTCGTTGCAAAACGTATAGCTGATGTCGCCAAGATTGAGATTGGTTCAGTGGTAATTTACATTTTATTTAATCAATTTGCTATAAATTACTAAAATTAAGATGACTATCATTACTCATTATATTTTCATAAAATATAATTGGTACATATATTTGATTAAACCATTATTCATATACATAATAAATAATAGCTCGTAGGCAAATTGTAGAAGACGTTCGTGAGCAATTTTTACGTCATCATAAACGGTTCATTAAATTTTTTATAACACTGTTGCATGTTACAATTCTAGAAAGTATATGCAACTGTGTCAATTTCTGCATGCTTTTTCTTCAAAACAATAATTAAAATTGGTGTAATTGTTTCTTCAAAAGAATAATGACCTTATTGTATGTATGCGGAAGCATCATTCTAAACAGGATTCATGAATTTGAACTAAAATTTAAATTTAAGGGAGGACATAGGTACCGATATCTTGTTGCTTAAAAATGGTTTGAAGTAACTTTAAAAAAACTTAAAATATATTCAAATTTTAAAATAAAAAAAGTCATAGGTCATAGCACATGCGACTGATTCTGACTTGAATTATAATGAGAAGGAAGTCGGAAGCACAATTATTTAATTTAAAACAACACCTGACCCTTCACCCCCACTCCCTAAATTTCCATACAAAAATTAACACGAAGACAACCAATCCACATAACTTAATATATTAGACGCAAAGGAGGTGTGTTAGTGTGACAAGAAGACTGGCAAACATTTTGTAGAACTAAACCATAATCTATACTGACCTCTTTGAAGGAAT
This sequence comes from Oedothorax gibbosus, assembly GCA_019343175.1. Taxonomy (NCBI): domain Eukaryota; kingdom Metazoa; phylum Arthropoda; class Arachnida; order Araneae; family Linyphiidae; genus Oedothorax; species Oedothorax gibbosus. The sequence continues at coordinate 554,606 of JAFNEN010000143.1, forward strand.
AATAATTCACAAAACGATAGTGGAATGTGTATTTCTAGCACGTTGTCATTAAGTCAATAATATCAAAAGAAAACAATCCTTTAATTCATCTCTAGAAAACCAACAGCGAGATTCTATTAACCTTTAGCAGTTGTAAATAATCAACCCTACTTATATATCCACCAAACATCTCAAACAGAAATCACTGTCAAATCTGTACCTTAGTGCTAAAATGGTTTAAATCCAAAAATGACAAAAAATCCTTATTCTGCCGTTACGACATCGATTATGGCTCAGCATCTTTCAACAAATATTTTTTTTTCTCCTTTGAAAACTCATGTCATTTGGTAAACTCAAACATTAGCCTAACCTAGACAAGCATGGATATCTTCTGCAGTTTTTTTTTTCTTATGTAAAATTTGAAAATTGAAGTTAACCCTCTTTAGCTCTTAAGTGAAAGTAGTTGACTCTTGACCATTGAGATGGTTTTAATCCCTCTTCCCTTTCTCTTGATGACCCATTACGCTGAAATTGTGCAACTGAACTTCTCATGTGCGACAGGTTTTGTTCGAATGAATACAGAAAGTCCATTCTGCAAAAAAAGTGATGGTTCTTGGATGTGGGTTAATACATTTTTATTTTCAACAATTACGGGATAGCGAAGAAGAGAATTGCTTTCTGATTGCTCAAAGGAAGGATTGAAAGTTGTGGTTCAGACTCTGTTGTGTTGATTCATATCAATCATTTGAGTATAAAATGTCACGCAGGCAATCAAATAAACTACCTTTCAACACAAACAAGTTATTCAATTATTTTTTGTTAAATAATCACAAATGTTTTTCTTTCGTCATTTGTGTTTATTGAGTATAGTAGTTGCTTCCCATTAGTTTTTATACCTCTGTTTATTGTAAGTTATTTAGTTAAGTATTTCCTTAAAATTATAAGTTCAGAAATTAATTAAATTTTTTAATTTGTTATAAAAATCCTCGAACCATCTACTAGCTCGAAAATAGCTCTCGTTTCGAAAATATTGTTTCTAAACTAGATTAAGCTAGTTTACAAGCAGCATTATCAGTATTAAAACCTACTTACGCCTTTGATAACATATTTCATTGTAACTCCAAACTGTATATTGTTAACCAATTTCAATATCATTATCAGGCATGAGCTAACCATGTCACAGCCAAATAAATCTATAATAATAATAGAAAGAGTCTGTATGTCTGTTTGTGGATCGTGAAAGACTTACTTATACTATCCTTAAAAATTGGAAAATTTTAATATAAATTCCTTTTTAATGAATCCCCTAACACCTAAGGCTTAGTTTTTTCATATTTGATTTTGATTTTCTTTAAAATTAATATCAATATTTTCAAAACACAATGGCCGACCGAAACAGGGACTTGACATCATTAACCTAAGAGTGAGGTACCGAAATAGGAGCATGAAAACACATCTAGATTTTTTATTCATTAAATTCTTTAAATATTAAGGGAACCTGGGGACCCTTGGCCATAAGGGAGAATTTAGTATTTAAAAATATTTTAGCATTTTCTCAATAGATCTTAATCAAAGTTACTATTGTCAGCAGACAGCCACCTTAGTTTCATTGAGCAACTTCTTAGCAGTGAGGAGAAAATAAAAAAAAGAAACTTTTTCATCCCAAAAAGTAAACATTTTAGACATAATTTGTAAGACTTTTTTAAAAAAAACATTGAATTAAGTTTAAGTATGTGGTATTTTATGAATACTGTTACATTAAGGTTTTATTTAAGTTAAAAAGTTTTTGCAATGAAGTAGGCTTCATATCACCATGTGAGAGTAGGCTTCATATCACCATGTGAGAGTAGGCTTCATATCACGATGTGAGGTTCTTTACGAAAAGGCTAGGTGGGGAGGCCTGGCCCACTCTATGTAAGAGAGGGTTGGCCACTGGACCAAGGCCCCCTAAGTTAACTAGTTATGAAAATCTATAAATAATGTTTATAATAAGGTATGATAATAACTTTGTGAAGGTAATAGATTGATTATCAATATTTTTACATGTTTAGAATAAAACCAAAGCCTCAACAAAACCAACTTATGTCAGCTATGACCAAATATCAAACTTTTTCTGCAAACACTAAATTATTACTTCAAGTATAATAACACTCCACATTAATATAAAGATATTATCTGATTTTTTTTTGGGGTGGGGGGGGCACGGAACGAGTGAACGAATAGCTTTGAAAGTGGTTTTGATTTTGACTTTTTCCAGTTTGTGCCGTTAAAATAAAAAAAAATTAAATAAGGCAGTTAAATCTTGTGCATTTTAATGTGTGTACAAACTGAATAAAATGTATTTAACATAAATAAAAAAATTACTTGATATGGACAATTTTAGAATTTTTATGATACAGATAATACTATAAAAATATATTACTTTAAATATTAATTATGTTGAACATGATTTTTAAATGATTCCAGAGTGTCAAATTATAATATAATTTTTTTTGACATTTAATGCTTACAAAAATAACTTGAAATATTTATTATTCTGCACCTAAAAATTATGCATTTTTGTATGGGCCAAGCCTCCCTTATAAAGGGAGGCTTGGTCCAGGTGTATATGTTTTAAAAACCATAAATTTATAAAAGAAAAAGGATATTATTTATATTATACCATTATATCTTTGTTGACAATAAAATTTCCTTTAATATGAGCCATCAAATGAATTGTTTAGTGTGTAAAAATAATTTTTTTACAAATAAACTTCTGAAACTATGGCCAAGGCTCCCCAGGTTCCCTTACTTTAAAAACTTTCATTATTTATTGTTTGTTTTGGGGGGAGTTTGGATTCGCATATCCCAACACGAATTCGAATTTGTTTTGAGCGCATTGTTTTTAAAAATTTTAAATAAGTAGGCATGCCCTCCTAAAAAGAAACAAATTTACTATTAAGTTAAACGGGTTCCCAGCAACATATTGTTAGTAAGGAATAAACTTAGATAAACAGATCACTTGTTGTTGAAATAGAAATTGATGTGCCACGAAAATCTATTTAAATATTCTTCTTTTAGATAATCCTTCGTTTTGTCACGAATAAATCATAATTCAGTACCATAACAATTTTTCTTTTATACATTTAACCATCAAATTGACACCATCTTCCATCAACGCCTGCACAAAATCACGGTTTTACCCTTATCTAAAAATGTGTGCGTTTCCGTGTACCGGCAGTAAAACGTCAAAATCGATGGATTCCATCACAAGTGGATCACCAATTTGCCGCGAGTGCTGTTCACGTCTGTCATTTTTATTATTTTATTCCAATTTATCTATTTTTAAATTTCTTTTTCACCTGGGTCCCCTGCCTGTCACCGAATCTACTCTCACTCTTGAAAAGACAAGTTTTAAAGATGTAAAAGACGAGAACACCTTTTTTTTGTAACGTGGCGTAATCAACATCCGTATAAAATAAAAAGTATCCGGTTGTTCGAACATTAGTGTCTTACGTTTATTATTTTATATAGATTAGACTAATAATCATTAGAGTTAATTTTTAGTGTTTTTCAGACTTTTATTTAACCGGTAATCAGTAATATTCACCCTCATAAATTTGTATTGAAAGTATGTTTGAATTATTAAAATAATTGGAATTATTGAATTGTATTATTGAAAGCATGCCTATCAAATTATTCTATTAAATTATTCTATTAAAAAATACTACTATTAATTCCTATATATTTTTCTTTAATTTACGAAGAAGAAGAAAGAATAAAAAAAAATTTTAACTGCTCATGACACTTTATATGGAACACAAAACTTTGGGAAAATTTACGAGTGCATTGAGTCGATTGGTCAATGACACATATTTAGGCAAGTGTATAAGAATTTAACACTGGTCGAAGGTAAAATAATTTTTTTTTAGTTAATTGCCTCATTTCAAAGAAAAGTGATTTAAAAAGTGTTTTTACCTCCATTAAAAAAACTTGAACTTTCATGTATTCTTTTTTTATGAGGTCTTAAATTATTTAATTAATTGCTCTAATATTGTGAACTGTTTGGAATTTTATGTGCCTAATAATAGATCTCTTCGTAATCATCAATTGTTTGTTAATGTGTAATGTTTTGATCAGATTTAATTATGTTGTAAAAGTTTTTTTATACGGATTATATAAACTGTTTAACAAGTCACATGTCATTGATCCTTTTCCCAGGTATTTTATTGTTTTTAAAACTAATTGTGTTCAGATTTTAAATTATCATTAACAATTTTGTTTAGTATATTTATTCTTACTTGCATTCGTCTATTTATTTTTGTTTGTTTGATGTGTTATATGTGTCATGCAACACTGTTAATGGATATTATCTGCAGCGTGCTTTTAACTAATTATAATAAATAAATAACATAAACCTGTAGCAGGTAGTTTGAAAAAAAACCCTGCCTTTTGTGATCCAGATCAATTGGCGTAGGATGAGCAATTTGAGCCAGCTCTATTTCTGTTGAGCATTCGTTAAATCAGCTTTGATCCAATTCTATTGGTGCACCTTCCTCTTCTGAACGGAGAAAACAGTGATTTGATTATCTTTTGCTTTCCTTTTCGGGTGTCATCTGCAGGTCCCATCAATGAGGACATCAAGAGGATTGGATTTAGAAAAATGACAATTGATTGGTAATCTTGATGCGGCACTCTCTCTGAATGTGTTTTTAAATTGGTCTCTGCAGGAAATAAAAGTTTTATAAAATGGTATTTATAAAGAGGCTATTGTACTGGGTTAAGCAACTTTCAATTATCCTCCAGCGAAATCAAGAAAGTTGTCATGATGTTTGGGTTTTCCGTGTTCTTTCATTTCCGTAACCTAACACTTTGGCTCCCAAAGATTGGTTATAATTAATTTTTATGTCAATTTACAAAAGCAACTTAATCTAATTTTAAGAAAAAAGCTCAGAATTAAGTTTTTAAATAGTTAAAGATTTAAATCGTGAAAATATTTTATCAGGCAATGCATTCCATTTTCTGCAGTCGCTTGATTTTTAAAGTAAAACCATAACAGAATTAATAATTATTACACTAAATATTGGCATAAAGTTTTTAAAACATTATTTTAAATTTTATTAACAATAGTTTACTGTAAAAGATTTTTTTATTACATGACTTTTTAACTACTTATAATTGTTTATTTTTGAAAGACGTGACTGGTTTTAATAAGGCGGAAATTTTTTTAACTGCCTCTCTCTGAATGAAATAAAAAGTTACAATTCATTTTGATACAATGATAATGTTTATTAATGAGCCATTGAAAATTCATTTATTGTTAGAATGGAACAGAATTGAAACTACTTTATCACTTCAGACCAATGCAACCCAAAAAGGAAGGACATTTTTAAGAGGAAGCTCTATTGAACGGAAAAAAACAAATATTTCTAATGGAGCAATACATTTCAAGACAAACTTTGTAATCCATATGATCAATCGAGCACTGTATTTTAATCAGTCAATCAAAACAATTAAACATTGATAAACATTTTTAATCGAACCATATAAAATTTTAACTCTAAATAAATTGGAATCGAATTAAACTAAAACCGGATTTTTCAACAGAAATTCAATCTACTTAATATCAATAAACAATTTTGGATGAAATTTGTTATTAGTTTGATCTGAAGAGTAGATAATAAATTGGAATCAAGTTTAATTATTAAATCCAAATTTCAACATAAAGAAATAAATATGAACATGAATAAAATAATAAAAACAAATTACGATTGATTTTTTTAATTGTATTATTTTATTTTAAATTCTGAGTAACTACTACGCCTTGCTCTAAAAATGCTTTCCAAGTCAAATTTATTTTTCGGTAAAGAACCCCATCAATACAATCAAACAAGAATAAGTTTTTGTGGGCTTTCAAATCGGTATAACCCTAGCTGTTATAGCGCCATCGCCATGTAAGGTACCACTATGTTTATGACGTTATAAACAAGGTTGAATGTAAAGTGTATAGTAAATCATGTAAAATACCTATTATATACTCTTATTATTAATTAAAGTTACAATATTTCATCCATTGAACACACATTTTAACCCTGTCGGCTATTAATTTCTGCTTCTCTTTGGTAAATTATTTTTTAATGGGAAATAAATTTCAAATTTGGCGACTTTTGGCATCATTTGGCGAAAGTAACATTTTGGGTATCATATAAACACATAGTTTTAGCGTTATAACCTAGGAGTTAATTAAAAATTAAGCAAGATATTATAACATTATATAAGCAAGATATTATAGCGTAATATAAGCAGGATATTATAACATTAAGGTCCATGCGCAATTAAAAATACGGCACATTTACGGCGCTATAAACGAGTTGAGGTTGTAAACGAGGTCGTTGTAACCGAGTTTGGCTGTACAACAACTTGGTTTGTATTCAAATCAAGGTGAACTATATTGGGTAGAAACTGAGAGCCAAGGAATGCGACGCGTCGAATAGCCGGTGGTCACGAAACAACTTCCCCGTCCACGGTACATTGGGCATCAAGGACGTCGGTACAGACATCAGCTATCACGAGCTGGATTTTACCATATTCGGAAAAGTAATACTGATTCGAAAAATTTGAATAAGACATAATGGTTGTTTTTTTTTAGTTGTAAATACAAACTTTATTAGTTAAAAGCTTTAATTTGGCAGTAAGTAATTCCAACTCACTCGCTACATAATTTAACCTGACAGTGTTTTTTTAATTGTTATAAGTAATTGTTGAATTAATAACTGTTATTCCGTGTAAGTTATTATTGAACATCGGCATTGTTTGCCGAACAATATAATTCAATAATACAAGTTTCTATGTAGTTTATACTCAGTTAATAAGTTCAAACATGCTACTGCAGAAAAATCATCAACACTTTATGATTTACATTTCCAAGCAGTCAAATTATTTATTAAGTATACATTTCTTTATATAAATAACATAATATTTTATTCGAAACATACAAAACCAGCAAAGGAATCAGAAGGAAGGGAGCTTGAGCCCCCCGCCCTTTCAAGACTAAAATTATTTTGTACTTGATTAACAAATTCTAATGGATATACACTGGAAAACATTTCCATTCAACTTAGCACCAAATTCGATGAAAAATTTCTAACAGTTTCACCAAATAATAGTTCAACATGAGATTGAACCAAAAGTGTAAAATCAGTAAATCGCGAAGTACTTCAAAAGTTGGTTCAACTCTTCCTCTATTAACAGTGATAATGTATACTGCAATACCGTGCTACACAACATTCTTCCATAAAACTTATATAAGCCAAGCTTCCTCTAGTTTAAATGGAGTTACTCTACACAAGAGAAGAAGTTTACTCCTATTTTGTGGTGTAATGTTAATAAATAAATTTATTGTAACGTTACTCTGTAAAACCCGAAGATAGAGCTTGCTGCCACCGATTTTATGGAGTAAACTTCTTTTTTGTGTAACGTTACTTCATAAATTCGGTGTAGCGCTACTTCATGAAGCTGGAGTAACTTTACTCCACATTTTTACAGTGCATAATAAATAGTTTAATAAATTATTATGGAAAATAAACCTATCTTAATTAGTAATAATGAATAATTATAATTTTAATTAATTCAAATGGATTAATGATTCTTTTAACTAATTAAAATGGATAGTAAAAAGGTTTCCCTTTCCCTCCCAAAAACCAATTTCTGGATGTGCTAGTAAACAAAACCAAATGAAGCTACTATTTTTTAACAACGTTTATAAAACACGACAACAACGATGAAAAACTGCAAGATGGTTAAATTGCAATTTTTCTTACAACTTAAATTTCTAAAAGGAACTGTAATTAGTTATTTCTCAAATTAAGTAACTGTAACTAGTAACTTTTCAGATTAGGTAACTGTAACAGAGTTATTTTTTTAAAGTGACTTTCCGATCCCTGCATACAATTATTACCATTTCAACTCTACTGCAACAAAGCTACTCTGGGACAAAGGATCATTGACAGTAAAAGCAGTTAGAGAAAAAGAAAGTGAATCTTCTGTTTACGGACGAAACACTCACTGACGAAAAGAATGGCGGAAAGTTGTCTCAATTTCTGTCCGCTTTTGAAAGGTTTTTTTCGGACATTAAGAGAGTATTACAAAGGAAATGTCGTGGGAAAGGTTCTGCTTCTTCATTTTTTTTTCTGTGATCAAGTTCTGGAAACTGTAAATGGACAGCGACTGCGTCACTTGCTTCGGTGAAAGTCGCTAGAAATAACTAAGAGATTGTTATAGTTTTTATAGGAAAAAGTGTCTTCAAAAGTAAAGAGTTATGCTTCAAAGGAAATTGGCGAATAAGGATAAAATATTAACTTGTAGTCAATTGTTTTTATCTATAAAGTATTTACATATCAAATAGTAATAGAATAAAGTTGAAAAAGAAATAAAGACGTTTTTACTATTTTCGATACATTTTAAGCATTAATAAAAAATCCAAACTGCCGAATAACTTTCCATGAAATTAGGAACATAAGCGAAAGGATAAAAAAAATGTTTTTTCAAAATTTTACAAAGTTCACATTTTTTACAAAGGTAACGCAAGTTTGAAGTTCTATAAAAGGTTAAGTATGGGTTCATAAGTGTCAACTCTACTATTTTGCATAGTGCAGCAATAAGCATTGTATTTTAAATGAGCAGCCCACTTTCCACACTTATAACTTATAAACATGATACCCATCATTTTGAAGCTCAGTAGGCTTTTATTCAAAACCAGGAAATCCCATACCAATTATCTCTCATTCTACAAAGCTAAATACTAACCAGTCATGTTAATTGAAAACCAAATAGAAGTACATTTAAAAAGCCAAAAAAATTATGGTTTTTAACTGTGGATATCAATTACCATTTCCCGTATAACAACAGGAATCGTTTTTTAATTAATATTTGTAAATTAGACACTCCTGTTGCTGTTTTGCCTTGCATAACATGTAATCTCTCACGATTTTTTTTAGTCGAACCACGGAACTTTCATTGAGAAAATCATTTCTATTGTACTTTCAAATAGCAAACACAGGGGTATGAACCCAAAGAAACATTTTATATTCCAGGCATAACGTAGCGCGTGTTTTAATTGTACCTTTCGCCCACTTGTTGCTAAAGGGAAACAATAGAGGAACAGAGTAATTAATTTTAAGATTGGACGACACTATCTAATTCCGTTACTCGACGTTGTTAAACAAATTAAGAGGAAAGCGGATAACATCACAGCGGTTTTTCGAACATGGTGGATGACCTGTGAAATTCCAGGTGAAAAGAACACGCCTTTTTACTGTGAAATCTGTATATGCAGAACAAAAATGGTACAACTTCAACTATGTCGGTGGTCTGGCTTTCGCGGTTTGATGGGCAGAATCAAATTTTGCACCGAAAAACACAACAAACGGCTAGCATAGTTTTTGTAAACCTACAAAACCAAAACTTACAACCAAATACAAATAACTTAGACCATCTATGGGATCGGTTGAAGTATTTATGCTCTAATATAAAGCTGGGAAAATGAAGTTAGACCTTTCTGGTTCTGAGGTTCAGAAATGTTCTTCAATAATATTGTTAGCAAGATGAGGGAAGTTTTGGCTGAGTATCGTTTCAAAAAAATACGTTCTTGCTCTGTGATAATATTTTTGTTTTAAAAATTGGGCTATGTGAAAATTATCGAGGTCAGATCGTTGCAGGTGGGGTTGAAGTGTAATTTTTACCTCATTTAAAATTACGAGGAGCATTTATCAATTTTGACAGAGGAAGTTCTTTTTCACTCTAGAAAAAGTAAATTTGAAAAAGTATTTTATACGTGCAGGATCTAGAGATAACAACCCGCTTGTAATTTCAAACCAGAAACACTCAAACGCTTCAATAATATATACTAGCCGGTTTTATTAAGAATAAAGCTTACAAAATTATAGAAAAGAACATCACATTAATACCTTTTAAGTATTTTAGTTATGCAATTAAAACTACTAATTTAATCTTAATGATAAATGTTTAAATATAGTTTATTAAACATTATGTTATTATCAAACTTTTCATTTCTAGTTCACCAAAGTGGGAAGGTGCTCAAAAAATATAATTCTTTAATGACAAAAAACATAAAACCGTTTTAAAATATTATTATAAATTTATGCTTACATATGGTTTAACTAATTCATAAAGACTAGCTGTATTTATTATCATCAATAATTCAAAACTAATTGGTTCATTCAACAAAACCTAATATTTTAAAACATTAGTTTATTAGTGAGGAACTGTACATTTACTCACAGTACAGTTCGTTAATTTATTCCGACATCAATCAATTAAAAAACACATGAAATAATTTAACACATTTGCATATAGTAACTTGCCTTGATGTCTAACCTTGATTGCCAGAATACAGACACCCGATTCTAATAAGTCGGTAGCCCCAGGCTAGTTTTTTTTTTTTTTGAAAGATTTTATCCTTAAATTTCCACGATATCTTTTGTTTTCTTTTCGGTAAGTTGACCTGTTTCTCAAACTGAAACATTTGATTAGACGACAAAGGTTGTATGTAATCCTCGGTAAAATGATGATTGAAAATTTCCATTCACGTATCGAACTGTTTTTCATTAAAGAAACGAGTCGTTTGTTCTACATAGCGAAAAGGCTTCTTTATTATGGAATTCCTTGAAAATAATTGTTTTTTAATTCAGAATAATTGTTCATTAGGATCTCTCAGTGGGAAATTACTGTTTAAGACAATGTGGGATGATAATTGATTAAATATATACATAAAAGTAGCATGAAAGATTTGATAATTAAATATAATCTCAAGAGAGATGGAGAAAAAACTATAGGCTTTAGGAGGCTTCCGTGCAGGATTTCATAGACACTTAAAAATGTATAAATAAGTTAGTATTTCAGGTTCTAAAGACATGCGTGTGTTAAGTGTAAACATTTATTTTTGGAGGCCGCAGAATTAACTTTAGGTTTCATACATATCACAAAAGAGTTTTTTTTTATGTGATCTTGAAAACCCAAATTTACAAAACACTTAATACATAAAAATAGTTAGTTGAAACATAATTTTGATCAAACTTTTTTTTAATATCAAAACAATTGTAACCCGAAAAATTCAGTCAGTCGATAATACTTCGTGACTATGTCCTGTAAAATAATGTCTGATTATTTCCAATCACGTTTTAAACTGTTTAACATTGAAACAGAAAGGGAGATACTACTCCACACAGTACTTCCGTAGAAGCTTTCTTTAAAATAAATCGTTTATGAATTTAAAATGAACTGTGTTTTTGTAAATTCAAGGAACAATTTGCTACCAAATATTATGATCTTTCCAATGAGAAATTATAACATAATTTTATGCATAAAAAGGATCATAAATCATAGGGATATATGTTGATAAATGTAGATAATTTACAAATTCAAGGAACAATTTGCTACCAAATATTATGATCTTTCCAATGAGAAATTATAACATAATTTTATGCATAAAAAGGATCATAAATCATAGGGATATATGTTGATAAATGTAGATAATTTACAAAGGTTAAACTCACTTACAAAAAAGCAAGTTCAAAAATGATTTTTTGCGTAATGTAAACTAGTTAAAAATGACTGAGTTATCATAACACTCTTTTTGCCATGAAATGTGCTTGAAAGATTGACTTTACCGCTGTCAGTTTCGAATGTACAGTGTATACCATGTAAAATCTTTCTATAAAAATGTATGTAGAGTCGTTGTAATACGTTGAAGAGTTTATTTATCAATATACCAAAGGCAGAAAAAAGTGAAGACAAATAGTAATTTTAAGAGTCGTTTTTGTGTCGACTGAATGATTGCGAAAATAAACGAAACTGTTAAGTGTTTAATATGTGAAATATGCCGAATCGATGCGCGCTAGAATGCGAGTGATCCCATAAAACTCCAAACATAAACCTTTTTTTTCTGCAAAGCGGATTCTGAAGCGGAACAGAACACCATAATTGGGATCAAGGTTGCTCAACAATGCAAAGAGGACCCCCAGCTGAGAGATGCATCTTCTCAAAAATAACACCACTTCAACCCGAGCCACTGTTTTGCACTTTAAATAAAAAAAGAGACATAACTCTTATTTAAAACTTCACAGAACAGTATGAAAGCTACAGACAATCTCATTTATTGTCTTTAAATAGTATTATTAATACTTTATTTCACCTTTTTTAATTTGTTATGTATGCATAATACTAGACTCAAAGTAAGGGAAATGCTATTGTTTAAGCTGTAACTATTGAAAATTTTAAAAACTATTTGCACCAAATATCAACGTTGTTTTCTTCATGTATTTGCAATGTCAATTGAGTTGCTACTACAGCAAAAAAGTTTTTAAATAAAACTAGAGGATCGGGTGCAAATGTAAAAACTCTGCTTTTTAATAAAATGGGGACTATAGGTCAAAGCTCCAAAATCTAGGTACTTAATAAATGAAAACAAATGGGTAAGTTTACTGCTTTTTCTACTTTTCAAAAACTGAGGATAATGTTGGAAATTCAAAAGGGACAATAAATCAATGTGTAAACTCATTATGTTGTTGAAATATTGAAGCATGTTGATCCCTGTATCCTTTCCCGTCTTATGTCCCTTATATTATGGTATATTCTTTGTAGATGCTATACTTTTAATCATATACGGTACTTTTAATGCTAATGTCGTGTGTTGAGAATGTACATTAAATAACTTTCTGTAGTTTTCAAACATTTTTTCCCTAATTCACAGCGGTTGAAGGTTAAAAGTGAAAGAATCATTCTTGTATTTATGTCCCTGTAGCTCTTAAACACAGAGTTCACCTAATGTAAAGGTTGATGGCTACGAAGAGAGTGCAAGCGCCGCCGTCAACTGTCTTCAGGTAATGTGGGTCAGTAAGTTGAGACGGCCGATTGTTGGTGCTTTTGATAAGATGTAGGTCTTCAAACGGTTAAGTGGTACCCGGGGTACTACGCTTACAATGGGAATTTTGACTCTCATCTTCAACGCTTGTTTCCTAGATTTTAGGGACAGATATTTAGAGTAATGTTGTGTGTGTCATAAATAATAGATTTCCTTTGAGTTTGTTTGGCAGAAAATTCAGTTTCTCACTTTCATTTCATTTTCTTCAATTGCAAAAAATGAGATATCTTAGTATTATTGAAAATAACCGATACCATGTAAATACTTGAAAAAATTAAGGAATTTTATATTTGTAATAGTATTCTGTATTGTAAGAACTTAATTAAAATATATACAGATGGCACTTTTATAGATTGTATTTGACAATGCATTTTATATTAGTTTTAGTATTCGGTGAAGTAACAATGATTCCAATGACTACAAAAATTCGATATTTTTCTTATGCTACCTATTAATTTCTACGAATAGTAAATTATAAATTTTACATTACAGTCTGCAATAATATAATTCTAAATACCTCCAGGATTTATTTCTTTATAAAGGAATTTAAATTATTCGTAATGCATTCGTGAATCTTTTTCACGAAAAAACTTAATTGTTTCTTATGAGAAATTTTTATTCCATAAATAGTTGAAATAACATCACAAAAATATGTCTGTAAATTTTTAGAATTAAATTCGCATTATTTATTGATTAAAAACTCATTTAAATGCTTCACCTCAACTCGGCGCTTGAGGGCTTTGTCAAAACTTTAAGCACGTTTATCTCAAAACTACTTTTTTTTTAATTGGCGGGCAAGATAACTCAAAAAGTTCTCAGTCGATCCTCATAAAATTTGGTATACGTCTTTTCTATAGTATTATCTTCTAGTTGAACTTCAAAAATACCAAAAAAAATTCAAAAATTAGGTTTTTTTTTTACCCAAAAACCTTTAGAAAAAAAGAGAAAAAAATCGAGCTTTTTTTATTCTAAGGATTGCCGATTTACAATTTTTCAACTGTTTTGATTTTTTTTTATTGGTTTAACTAGAATATATAAGTTTTATAAACATTTTTTTCAAATAAAATTTTTTGATTTCATATCAATTTTGGAGTAGTTAGAATTCCCACCGACTGATACTTTTATCCGCGAGGGTCTTAGGAGATGAGTTACTACGGCAGCCATTTTGAAAAAACAAACAAAAAAAAATCTAATTTTTTGTATTTTAATGTATAATGTATAAACATACTGAATTTTAAAACGATTCATGTATTTCTTCCCTATTAATAACGTCTCTGAAAAACGATCAAAATTCAGGTGGTTACATGTATCGCCCCACTTAACGTAAAAAAACAATTTCCTCGAATGTACATGTGTTTAGAAAAAAAAAGAAAAGTTCATTAATTTTGGCCTCTAAATCAATTAGAAAAACTGAACAGGAAAATTCCGTATCTCACATTGAGTGTTTAATACCTTACTTTTTTTTTCTTCCGTTTCAATGATTAAACATTCGCCGAATATCGCTAAAGATTTTTTTTGAAAAAAAACTTCGCTATTTTAATATCATATGGACACTCAGTTTAACAATAGTTCAATGAACTGGCTCATTTGCAACTTTTTATCGACTATAGAAGGAAATGTTAAATCAAATTTAAAACTTCTTGTTCTTATATTCAAATGTAAATAAAAAGTCACCAGTTACTTTCCCTTAAGAAACTGACGTAAAAGAAAGTACAATGTTGGACCTTTTTTTTTGTCTCACAATAAAACAATTGAACAATAAACTTAAAGAATAGTTAACTCGTTTCATATAAAACTGAAAACAGTATAAATGAATATCGGATACTTTAGAATACATTATTTTAATTTTTAAAAAAATATTTTTGATTGTATCTTTAACCCATAACATAAACACAGCACCAACTTTTGCACATCGGATACTAATGTACCGATTAAGATAAATTTTCTCAGGACTATAAAAAAATATTTCTTATTATTAAAGTCCATCAAATTATTAAAAAAATATTAATAAGCGCTGAAAATTGTTAGTAAATAATAAGCTCTGAAAAATCTTAGTAAGCTGCATCAAAATGGGGAACTAGTCCTACAATTAGTGACCCCAACACAATTTTATTATTTTTTCTATTCAAGTAACTCTCTACTATTCAAGTATCTCTACTATTCAAGTAACATCAGTTTATATTATATGGTTTCTTTTTAATGCCGTCTTTAAATTTTGATTCTATACCTGTAATAAAAATGATTTCATATTACAATCTTCCCTGAAAAAAAACGGCAATTTTTTCCCCTCAAAAGCTTTAAGAAAATTGCAAGATCCAATGTTCTAAATTATATCCTTTCCCTTTACATAAGTTTGATTAATGCGGGGGAACTAGTCCTTGCATAGAAAACATGATAATCTTCATAAAAACTTGTGCTATTTTGTTTAAAATACTATTTTGGTCTTGGAATGAATACTGCTATTCTTGACCAGTAAACGAGAATTTATACTCCCTAAATTGCTTTAGTCTACTGAACTATATTTACCAGATAATATATTTCTCGTAGTTTGAAATTCGTTTAATGCATGACTAAAAATATTTTTAATGATAGGTTTTGAGTGTTAACACTAGGAATGTCATTGTTTATTATTTAAGTTTAAATGTTTTAAATATCTAACGTAAAATGCATAAGTGTTTCTAGTTTTCACAAAAATTTAAAAAGACCATTCAGTTAAATACTACATTATACCTTATTTTTAAGATTCTGAGTACTTTTAAAATGAGATTTAAAAAACGTTTGGAATGATTGTAACTGTTGAGTTCTGCATAACTATAACTGGGGAATAGTTTGTATCTGGTGCATGATCGTAAATAGTGCATTCATCATACTTTTTATTCTTCATCATTATTCACGTATGAAATTTATTTGTTTATTTGCGGACATCCTCAAACAATGTTACCTTAAAATCATTACCAACATGTTCGAGAAAGAAAGCTCCAACTGGTTTTGTAACAGGTGTTTCTAGGGTATTTTAATTCTAAGGGGTATAAATAGAACATCTACATTCTTAGTGACAAAAGGACAAGTTTACGGGAACAACGACCAACAAAACAATACTACATGGCTGTTTCACTGACACTGAGACGAAAACGTGTGCAAAACATTACACCAAATGTTATCTCCAGATAGACTGCTTTCTTTTGAGTACATATGTGCTCCAAAGGATGCATCTTGAATAATATATAAAAATATGTACTGAAGAAAAGTATTCGGAATAGCTATACTTTTCATACTTTTGTTTGGTGTTAATTTTCATGCTAAAGTAAATGCTTTTATTATTTTTATGTTGAGAAATGAATGCTCGAAATGAGATTTATGTGGAATCGGATGCGTTGTAATACTGGTAATAAAACATTGCATTTAATCTTTCTTTTCTTAAAATGCACTCTCATTGGGGGCTTTTAGTTTAAATCGATATTGCTATTGTTTAAATATTAAATTAACTTAAATAAATAAATTAAATTAACTATACTAACTACTAACTATAAAATGTTTCAAATGTACATTCATTCAACCTTTCATTTTAATGAAAAAATTTGAATTTAAATATATTAATATTTTGAAGTATATTAATTTAGATAAATTTTATACCTACTAATTTAGGTTAAATAAGATTTCTTAACTAAGACATTTTTAATAAGGGCATATTTTTTAAAGTTATGAGTTAATTAAACACTATAAGTGTTTTATTCAAAAGTTCAAACCAATTTTATTATTTTAATTCAGGTTTAAATTAGTAAATGAAAGTTAATATTAATTAGAATAAATTTTATTGAGAAAAAGTTTGCGCAAATTTAAACACCACAAATGGGTATATTAGAAATTTATAATTTATATGGAGAGTACCAGTTAGCATTGACACAAATAATTTTAATTTGTACTAATTTGAACTAAGTAAAACTTTTTTTACAAAATATATTCAATAATAGTTCCCTTATTTAGTTTTCTATTATGGACCGCTTTTTTAAGAAACCAAAAGAACATTTTTATGATTTGAATTTAAATGCATGACGTAAACTTTTGACTAAATTGTTTGAAATGCAAAAACATTTAAATAAATGTCAAACAATAAAATACAGTTAACCATTATATATCGAATCTACATCGAAATGCGATAGTAAGATTTCATTCAATCTTTCCTCTAGGATCTTTTCTAGGATCTTTAATAAGTCTATGAAGTTTAGGATGTGAGTCAGATTTTACATATAGAAATTAATCCATTCGATCATATCTGAAGATTTTTTTCCAAAAATTAAATGGCTATCATTTCACAGAAATCGAATTAAAATAAATGCTTCTCCTCAATCACACACTGACATAGGAAAAGGTAAAATTACACTTTGCCAAGCCAACCGTTAAGGTAATTAGATGGTTGGTCAACGATTAGATAGAAAAAACAAAGGCAACTTTCGC
Source organism: Oedothorax gibbosus (assembly GCA_019343175.1). NCBI lineage: Eukaryota > Metazoa > Arthropoda > Arachnida > Araneae > Linyphiidae > Oedothorax > Oedothorax gibbosus. Next base: position 571,959 of record JAFNEN010000143.1, read on the forward strand.
TTTTAGTTAAGGTCATTTGTTTCGAATATCCAAACTTATCTTCTTCCTTGGGTATTCTTCAAATGAAAATGGCCTTCGCGGAATTTCTCACTTTCTGTATATCGAGTATTCAAAAAAATACCCCCTCCCATTTTTATAAATATTCTTTTATAAGTGATTCCAAAAAGAAATCGTCTCGGAAACTAGGCCAAGCAAAGCAAAAACCTACATGTGGGCAGATTCCAAAAAGGCGGGACCCGTCTTTGCATAACTCATAGCGAAACCGAAGATCGCAGACGATACATCGCTCGGAAAGAGTTGTGCTGCAGGATTGCTGCTTTCACTGGAACTGCTTTATGTAGGTTAGACCAACAATTGGTGACGTAGTTGGTATAAAAGCTTACAACGACCGGTCTTCAGGCAACATTCGGACTGAGGATTAGACTTCAGAAAGAGGGTAAGTGCCTTATTGTGTGTGGATTTCTCTTTTGCCTATGGGATACAACATTGGTTTTGAAAGTGAACTTTGCTTTTTGGAGTTTTAGTTAGTGTGGAGATTTGAACTATTAACTAAGGATTAAATTATATCTCGAATTATTATTATTATTAAGAATTATTAAATTTATTTATTTTAATATAAATTCCTTTACCAATTTCAAATTAATACCCACACATTTTACTAATCGAATTATTAGAACCTTAAAGTACCATCCGAAAGTATTTGTTTCAATTACTGAATACATGGCGTGATATTAAATGGTCATAGGCTCTTATGTCTTCAGCCGGTTTAATTTGAGACAGCCGATTAAGTTTGATAAAATCTATAGATTTTGCACTTAAGTATAATAATGCACTTCAAGATATAATTTTAATTTATATTTAATTCATCTACTTAACTATTTTATTTTTAATATTAATACCCATTTTTTCCATGAATTTCTCTTGAAATTTAAAGTCTGTTAAAGAATATAAGATAAATAATTATATATATATTTTTTACAATTGTGTTGTTTAAACAAAATTAATATTTTTAAAATCTTTTAAGATTTTTTTATCTTTCTTAGTCAGCTTTACGTTTTACTGTGTTGAAAATAAATCGAAAAAACAATTCATATAATAAATAAACTATACGATAAATAATCATAATACAATACATATTTCACAATAAATTTAATAAAGTTTAGATTATTTAATATTTTTATGTATTTTGAATCAAAATCCTTTTTTTAGAATTTTATAGTGCAATATTTTAATACCCTTTATATAATTACATTTTTAGGTGTTTTTACATTGGAATATTATAGTCTTTATGAAATATATAATTTTAGTTTTTAATAATTTTCATGTTTGCAAAATTCATCGTTTAATGAACTAAATTTCTAAATAAGAATGATTAAATGTAAATTATTAGATTATTGTACGTTTTCCACTTGCAGCAACCTCAAATAGTTATGTATACAAAATTGAAATATTTCTTGTTTCATTGGAAATTATTGCTTCGGAGAATATCACTTTCCACACACTAATTGCATAGGGTGTCGGGAGTTGGTTTTCTATGAGCGGTAGTATGATTGCAGTGAAACACGTTTCACAGAAACGTGTTTTAATTCATTGTTTACTACTAATAGTAGCACAGTTTTAGTATTAATATTTTTATGCTAATGTGTATAAATGTAAAGGAAATAAATATTTATACTAGTATTATTATTTTCATTTTGAAGATAATATTTCGGACCCATTCAAAGGGTGCCGATCACTGTTTTAACACAACAGTGGCCCTTAGTCTTTATAAAAACAACTTTCTAAATAGTTGGTTGCATTGAATATGTTATTTCATATTTTTTTTTATTTTGCTTTTTGAGTTGATAAAAAAATATATTTTTCTAAGTATTGAATAGAATTTAATGACATGAAAATCGCTTTTTATTAGGTTCTACAACACAAAAATAAAGATGAAATTTTTAATTTGCAGTTTCCTACTTTTAGGTAAGTTATTGATAAGTTTAGTTGATAAAATGCTCTAGATTATTTTAATACAAGCCAGTTACATGGAAATCCAAGCTTATATCAATAGTATGACAAAAGTTTAAACAATTGTTAAAAAATATTGATAGATAAATTAATGAAGTTAAAAAAAAATATGAAATCTTAAGTATTTTCTATTAAAAAGTTTTAATTAATGTTTTATTAGTTTTAATATTAACTTTTATTAAAAAATTTCTTAAGTAAATTAATTAGTTTTTTCTACTCCTTCAATACTCTTAAGTGAAATGATCTTTTCATTTTCTTTTACAGTAGTAGGAACACTAGCCGAGGAAAGGGTAAGCAATTTTATTAATATGTGAACTTTACTTAATTTTAAAAAGGATCCAGTACATTTATCAGTGTCTTAAATTTTAATTCTTATTTATTTTTACGATTAATTCAGGGATTGAGATTCAACATTTGTTTAACTAAATTAAAGGTTCTTACAAGCTACTTATCTTTATATCATTACTGAGACTATTAATTAATAAGAAGGGGATTGAGAGTTTTTTCTTGTATCTAAAGCGGTTCGTATAAAAAGTTTGGACTCGGAGTCTTGAACTGTCCTTTAGATATTCACTTTATTTTAGTCCCCTCTTAAAGATGCATTTATATATTTTGTTAATTTTCTTCAGACAATATTTCTTCAGACACTACACTCGATTCAGATGTAACGATTAAAGTAAGATACAATGCATGTGATACTATAACTTATTCGCTTTAATTTCTCTATTTTCTTTAAGATAGGAAATTGGAATTCACAATGGATTAGCATTAAAAATGCATTAGGCACTAAACTAGCCATGCAATTTATTATTAAAAAATAATATTTAGGGCCCCTTTAAAATATTTATTAGTTTAACATGAAGTATGCGTTTATAATTAGACGATGAATAACATTGTTAATGATAAAATTTTTAAATATGACAATCGCATGCCTTGATCTGATTGGTCCGAATACATATATTTTTGCAAATAATCATAAAAAGGGCTCTGTTTTTGTCTGCCGCTATACAGTAACTCTGCTATATTTCTGCATGTTTACTGAATCTTAAAATCGAGTTTTTAAACAAAAAATGCATATTTTAACCTATACAGTATACGTGTAATTTTTTCATACCGCACACGTACGTTCTTTGGTGTTAGTACAAACACTTTATTTCTTGTTTGGAATAAAATTTATGAATTCGTTATTATTCGTTCGAATTTAAATATTCGTTATCCGCATCAATAACTAATAAATACCAAGAAATAACCCAAAAATATCCTTATTCTCCATTTTATTAAATTTGGTGCATCAAGTCTGAGATCAATGTTCATCAATACATATGTTATAACTATTAAATTATGTTACTAAAACTCGTACTGTATTCAACAATGTTAAAAAATTTATTTCGTGAATGCACCGGAATCCTGGAACTTTCTAGCTGACACCATTATTTGGGGGGTAGACACTCGCCGATTGTGGTGTACAATTCCAACTTGGATACTCTGCAAAATCTGTAAATCCACGATCCAAACAGCAGTGCACTGTTAAAACTGAAGATGACAAACGGGGGCCATTTTTCACCCCAGAGTGAAAAGGCGGTTCCATTTAGCACCTCAAGGCTTTGAATCTCCTTTGGTAGATGAATCTTGGGCTTGTGAATGGCTAGGGATCCCGCTGACGGGGCCACGCCATTCACCCCTGGGAGTGCTAAGTGTCACCTTCAATTTTAACACTGTGGAATCTTGAAAGTTCCACTATTCCTCGGTGCAATTTTCCGCCCAAAACCTTTGAAGAGGTATGGGCATACCCGGTTTTGGTCCCGTCACCTTTTGCATGCAAGCCCAATACTTAACCGTCTGCGACATAGTAATTACTCTGCCGCAAAGGCTAGTATTAGGTATTTGTGCTGACCGCCACAGTACTCCTCTTCCAGTGAGTCGGAGGAGGAAGGATTACTGTGGAGTGTTGATGCTGCTGCCTGAAGTGAGTCTCAGGACTTTGTTGCCTGCTTTGAATCTCATGACTTTGCTTTGATTGCGTGAAGGTTGTCAGATGGTTTTGATACCCGGTTTTGATCCCCGCACTTTTTACATGCGAGCCCAATACTGAACCGTCTGCGAAAAACTAATAACTCAATGGCGAGGGCAAGTATTGGTTGTTTCTGCTGACCGTCACACATTTAACAAAAACACTAGACCCTAAAACATTTCCAGGTAAAACGCCAAGCCACTTACACCTTCCCTGGACCCCGAAGCGACCGTTCCTACAGACCCCAGGCCGAACCGGCTCCCGTATACGCAGAAGAGCGAGACGACGAGGAATCGTACCAGGCACCACGCAGACAGTACCAGGCCCAGCCGGCTCAGCAGTATGTGCCCCAGCAGAGAGCCCCGGTAGCGCCCCAGCCGCCCCCGGTCGCTTACGAGGCACCGAGGCCAGCAGTCCAGGCTCAGAGGGCTGCCGAGGCACCATCGAGGCGTAGAGCTGCACAGTCGACTAGCGGGAGAGGTGCCAATAAGGTATGGTGCAGGTTTATTTGAATCATCATAAACTATAGTAAACTACACTGTAAAAAAAACCTGTAATGTTACAGAAAATTGCTGGCAGCAAAGTTGCCAGAAAATATCCGTAGTGATACGGAAAAAAAAAATGTGACAGAATTTTCCCGTAACCTTGCCCAACAGAAAATATTCGTACATAACAGATATTTTCTATAAGACAGGGTACGTTAATAAATAAAAAGGTGAACCTATGACCGGTATACGAACCTCGGCATTGGAGTGGGGCGCGTTGACCACTACACTATCACTGTAAATTAATGTCTATTATTGAGTGGTACCCACCCCTAGTTTTTCAAAGTCTTTATCTATCCCTCTTAAACAATTAACCTACGATGAAATAATAATAATAATTTTTTATTGCATATATTTTACACATTCACTTTTAAATAAGCAAACTACATTTAATAAAAAAGACAAGAGTTGTATCGATTTATCGAGTTTATACTTCCATACTTGATAATTACTGTTAAAACATGTTTTAAATTTTACATAATAAAATCATATTACATCTTCAGACATTGCTTACTAGTTTAAAGCCAAAGCATGGAAGATAAACTTACAACACTTCATTATCCTCAAAATTTACACTTCATTATCCTCAAAATTTACATCACTTTATTCTACGCTATCATTACAAGACTTAAAAAAATTAAACTAGCACACCATTATAAATAATTACCAAATTAACTCTCAATATTGTTATAGCTAAAATCTGTTTTTAAAAATTATAACAAAGTATAAATAAATATATATGTAGGAAATAGAGCGTAAAATTAAATCTTCAGTTAACTATTGTGTAAACGGTTTCAAGGATATAAATAATTGACAACATTGGATACAGGTTTGTCAATATTACATCAGTCAAATACTTCACTTTCCTTAATAAGTTTACAATTCGTTCCAAAAATTAAAAAAAAACTCTAAAGCTAAGTCTTCATCACTTATGTGCTTTTACTTAATAGATATTTACAGAGGTGTTTTCATTTTAACATGTATGTTTAATCTAAAAAGCATATAAAAGCGATATTTAAGCAATAGTTATTAAATTTAAGTTTTTTAAGTATTTAAACTTTTTCTTGAATTAAAATTCCATCATCCACATTTTTTCCTATAATGTATTTATTTTTCATTCTCATCAACAAAATGATGCACTGCATTGAATTTAAAATAAAGCTCGACATCAGTAGCAATTTAATTTTTTTTAATTAACTATAAGATTAAAAATAATTAATATTTTTAATTTTTGTACATTTTATACACTTTATTCAGCTGAGCTATAACATTTTATCACAAAACAAATTCTTTTATTTTTATGCTTAATTTTAATTTAAAGCTTATGAGTCAGGTTAAAGATATATACCGAGATAAAAAAAATCTTAAAACAGCATACGGTATCTGGTATAGTAGTTATACTTTCCTGATATATATGTAACCCGCTATTTTCAAAAAGTGTTATTAAACTAACTTTTCGACGATTACGAGTGACCTTATAATCGATTGAACAATTGATAGTTTTTAATTTAGTCCACGTCATATACTGTTCGTATCTAAGAGCTAATTGAGAAAGCTGTTTGATTATTAGCATTTACGCCGATTGTACACGCTTAAAAAGTTTAGTTTTGCACCGGAATCCTAGAACTTTCTAGCTGCCATCACTATTTGGAGCGTGAATATTCCAATTTTGTGGCAAAGCCATAAGTGTGATACACCGCAAAACTGGTATATCAACGTTCCAAATAGTAATGGCAGCTAGAAAGTTCCAGGATTCCGGTGAAATCTTGCACCAACATGTTTAACTGTGTAGATGAAAAGGGAAATTTAGCTTCTGTAATTATGATATTAACATATCAGAATACAGCTGAGATTTTTTTTCGTATCACTTCCGTCCGACTGAAGGATTAGTAGTCTGCACTATCTTATCCCCAAGGCCCGATATACCATAAAGCTGGTTAGGCCTGGGCCTAGGGTCTCTAAATTTCAGCTTCTATTATGCTAAATAGTGCAGACCCTCAAACTTTCAGTAAATTTTAAAATTTTCTGATACCATTTTATTCTTAGCCTAACTTTGACATTTACCTAACGTGATTAGTTTGATCGACGTAATAAGGAAGCCAATGGAATTTAGCACAAAATACCATAAATTGGTCACCTAGCATCATCATTACGGGTAATCATACACAAAGTTTTCCATAAAGGGAACCCCAAAAATATGTTATGCCTATAGTCTGAGTTTTCCTGGATCCAGCCCTGCTAATCAGGCCCTAACAAGAATTATGTTATCTTTTCAGTACACTCCCGCACCCCAGCAATCCTTGGGCAACAACCACGACGAAGAAGAAGAAGAGGAACAGGGTCCAGACCCCTTGACCCTCCTGCTCCAGGACTCCCAATTCGGCTGCGGGGGCAAGACCGATGGATACTACGCAGACGACAGCGTCAACTGCAAGGTCTTCCACTACTGCGTGGGTGGGGCGAAGCACTCGTGGATGTGCCCGGAAAACACGGTGTTCCACCAGGTGCATCTGAACTGCGTGCCCGATGACCAGGACATCTGCTCGCAGACGCAGAAGTTCCATTTCGTCAATGATTACCTGTACAAGGTAAGGTTCTTTGACTGTGGCCTCGAATAGATGTATGAAAGGATTCATGAAGTAAACAATGTAGGTTATTGGCGCAAATAGTTTATTGGTAAAACTATTGGCGCCAATAATTTACGTTGTTTACTTCATGAATCATCTCGTGTATCATGCGCAAAGGTGAAGATATTTTCGGAATAGTTCTCGAATAGATAGTTATTTGGTTTTTCTAAACTGGTAAATGAGTTTGGTATAATTCATTTGGTGGCATAGTAAAAGGTTTTTCGTGGGAAAATTTTTTTGTTATTATAAATAGAGTTTCAGTTCGATCACACAATGTTGTGTCGAAAGAACTATTGATCGATTCATTGATGTAAATCATGAAATCGATCAATCTATAATGGTACTCAAATATTTTGCTTTTGAGCAAATCAAGCACTAGAATACACATAATATACAAATGAACAGAGAATATCACTTCAAATTATATTCAAACTAATAATAAAGATAATCAGTAGTTGAACATCAAGTAAACGATAAAAAGAATTCTGTTTTTTCTTGAGAGGCCCGTCGAAGTGCATTGTTTTAGCATTGATTGCATAGCATAGAATGACTAGTTTGTAATAAATTGTAATAAAATATTTTAAAATAATCTTTTTCTGAGATTTTGAATTACTAGAAACAATGTATCTTTCAATTTTTGGTATAAATGTTTTATCTCTTCTCCTAGGCTGTTGATTACGAAGGACCAAACAAAACAGCCCGATACTCCCAACGCTACTATCCCGAAGGATACGTCGTAGGCGACGCCCTAGTAGCGCCCGCACAAGACCACTCTTCCAGGCGCCCTGAGTCCCCTCAGCCCCAAGACCCAAGACGCCCTGTATCTCATCAACAACAAGCCCCAAGACCTCAGGCTCGACAGGTCGCCCCTCCAGCACCTCAGCCAACATACAGGGCACCCCAACAGCAATCCCGGCCAGCCCCTAGGCCATCCAGGCCACTCGAGTCCTACCCTGTCGAAGAATCGCCCCAGGGCTACAACAGAGCCCCACCCGTGAGGCCAGCCTCCCCACAACCCCAGCACCAGTCCTATCCTAGGGAAGCCCAGCCACAGAGGGAACCACAGTCAACTTACCCAAGGGAGGCCGCTCCTCAGTCATACCCACGTGAACAGCCACCCCCAGTTTACAGGTAATGCAAGTTCCCGAGTTAATTATATCCAATTCCAATTAATACGCAAGAGATTATCAGAAGACCAGTCAAAACACATATTTCTTGTTGATTCATTTATTCAATAGTGATACTAAAAAAAACCCATACATTTACTCTACAATTTTATGGTGGTGACACCTGGTGAACATAATCAGTAAAACAAAATACCTATTTATTTTCTTAAGTTTTGGTGCTGCCATCTAACAGCAATGCTTACAACCAAAACTTAACCTTTGAATAAAATTCAAACATTTACATTTTTCTCAACAGGGTTGTGCCACCTCAGCAAGCCGCTCAGCCCCAGGCTCCCCCACAACAAGTATACAGGGTGGTGCCGCCCCAGCAGCCAGCTTCTTCAGCACACAGCAGTGAAGAGAACGCATACCAGCCCCAGTCGCCGCCCCAGCACTCCCGGAGGCCTGTAGCACCCCAGCAGAGGCCTCAAGCCGCCCCTTACGCACCACCCAGGCAACAGTACCGCGCCACTGCCAGATCTGCAGGCGCTTACCAGCCCTACGCACCAAGCCAGCCAGTTTCTGGAGTGCAGTACGACGAGGAATATTAGACAATGATTTTTAAGTTAGATACTGAACATGTAACTGGTATAGGGTACGAGAAGGACTATTAAGTAAATTTATACGGTGTATTTGTGGCGACGCGATGAGGTGAAATGGTGAATCCTTTCGTTGATAGGAGGATGTTGGCTAATATCATAGGGCTCTTATAAACGGAATAAGTTCTGTCATTTGGAAATGTTGGACATAATTAATAATTGACTCCTTATTTTTAGTACTTAAACTAAAAAGGAAATGGCCATTTACAGGAGTCACGAAAATAACAAATATGTCCTATAATTCATCCTCTAACGTCTGGCAGGACTTCCTCCCTGCATAAGAAATTATCTATTGAAACATTGAAGTCTGTGGAGACGTTTTGTCTAGTGATTATAAAAATGGTTTTGTGAGATTATTAAAAGATTTCTATCTTTGAAAATAATTTCACCAGCTTATAAAAATCATAATTTTACAAATGGATTAAACTTACTAATAAAATATGCAAATTTTACTTCACTTTAAAGTTCTTTCGATGAAATTTTTACAATAAATCAGAGGAGGATATTGCATCAAAAATATATCTGTACATAAATTGTTATCAATTTTTAATGCAATAAGATTTTAATACTAAATTAAATCTTTGGATGATGTTGATATTTTCTGTAACCATATATCAATTTTTATTTGCATTATAAACAAAACTTTTGGTTCAGAATCATACAAAAAAGAAATGATAAAAACTTTATGTCTATTTTTACTTATATATTTTAATGTGGTACAAAAAAGGGCCAATGTTCTACGTTATTGGCTCTTTTAATACCATAATTAATGTCATCAAAGAATTTCATCTCTGTATTTCCATATAATGGAAACAAATTTGTACAGACTATGGTTTTAGAAAATAAAAGTTGTTGTTTTTTACAAAGACTGTCTCATTTAATAATCATTACTAACACTTTATATTTATATACTACTATGTGTATTTAACGAAATAACTACAGCTTTTTAAAATTGAGTAACTGGAGAACTGTGTACAACACGGAAAGAGTTTTTTTCCGCTTTAAAATCAGTGACGTCACAGGAGTTTTATTACGAAGGAAAAAATAGAAATTTGATTATATATTTAAACACACAAATAAAAAAAAGTCCATGAGAAAAAAAGAATTTATATAGATAAGGATGAGAACAGTGATCAATGTTTGCTAAGCCCAATGAAATTGGTCAAAACTGTTTACTCTAGTTCTTATTCTAAGCAAATATTTTTAAGTGTAATATAAATATTTAAAACAGTTAGTTGGGAGGAGGGTTAAAAAAACTGAGCGTGAGGTTTTTTCTTTGTCAGAACTGAGTTATTTGCTTAACACCATAATTTTTATAACATAGAATAAATAGAAGAAAAAATTAGGAAAAACAAAGATCAAAATATTATATTATAAAATGTAGGTTATTGATTTCATCCTTTCATCCATTAATTGGGTCTATAAAATGAGTACCAAGTATGCTTGGGAACTAAACACTGGGGGTTCCGCGTGAGGCTGGCCATCTAACCGGGACATATGCATAGCACCCCAGAGCCCTTGGTCACGGCATGCCTTGGTCAAGTAATGGGCTGTTGCGCCGAGGAGTTTAGTTTAGGTTAATGATTATGGTTGCTATAGTATGATCACTTTCATATCTTCTGATACCTTCGACACCACCGATCACCTTCCAATAACTTTTCACTATCATTTGACCACAGTTTAGACATCAGAAGGTGATCATAGAATGTCACGTGCTTCTGTGGGCATTTCCTCAAAACATGCAAATTAAGCTTCGTATTATTTTACGGTTTAGCGAAATCAGAAGAGTATAAAAAGGGCATTCGCGTCTTGTACCTTGTACCCATAGCGCTACCCATCAAGCGTGTAAAAAAGTACCATTAGTCTAACCACTCGTAAAGGGCATATCACACGAGCGAAAATTCTTCAACCCAAACTTCAACTCTATCATATCTTCAACGCAAAACTCAAAAGTTGGATGTAATCTGCCGTCTGCTATGGAAGTTGAGGTTGAAAAATGTATCTTTAACGTCGTCAACCACCTGGTTGATCCAAAATAGCATATGAACCAAACAAATGCATAGATCACTGCGTTCGTCACTGTGAGGAGATACTACATTATTTTAAAGCGAGTACATTCAGAAAACTCGGATGGGCAAATATAAATTTGCGCCAAACATGAGGATGAAGTTCTATTTATGACTGCCCGAAAATAGAATATGCGAGCAACCGTTCATTCAAAGCTGGCAACCCTTCCAACATCAAGAAGTAGAAATTGTTGCTCTGTTCGGGAAATATTGGTCTTACAAGGCCTGCATTGTCGAATTTTTTCAGGCGAAGCGTATCCAGTCCAAACATAATCATACAAAAAACAACTCGTTCTGATGCACAAAAGAACAAATCTGACCGTACAAGGGAATTACTTAGGCAAAAAATCCAGGTACACTTTGTCTTTGTCAGACACGAAACAACTTGTCTCGCGAATTTCAAAAGGAGCCAAACACAAAATCGAATTTTATTTACCTGCAATAACTTCCAACTGGTTGAATGCCCTATACTGCATTTCAAAAATCGTTAAAATGCTGCCTTCACTTGATATCTTTACATCTTATAATAGAAGAATAAATGAATTGAAGTTAACATTAGTCTTTCATTAAAATCGGCTAGAAAATCCTTGCATTGACCTAAATAACAAATGGTATAATAGAAATTGTTGGTAATCGAAATAGTTGATTTCCTTTAATATTCGGGTTTGTCCGTTTTAAGGGAAGCTTTTTATAGTCGTGTTGGTGCCCCTTGGTTCTAGTTTCATTTTATTCTTAGGCGTTGCCTCTGCCATTTTGTAACCAAAATAGTAAATTGAATGAACTAAAATTTAGCTCATGCATTAGAAACCAATCCTTTTAGATTAGATAATTTTAAATGGATTTTGAGTAATGTCGTAGGTTAAATATAATAGATTACATTTGCAATTTTGCCATATCCAATCACTTTCTTGAGGTTAATAACTCTTGTATTTTTCTCGATAACCTACCACCTTTTGAATTTTAAAGCTGTATTCCATGGTCCTATTTATTTCAAGTACAAATTGATCAAAATCAACTATCCAAATTCATATTTCAGTTTGATTGATGGAGAAAGAATATAAAACAGTTACTTTAAATAAATGCTTGTCTTTATGCTGAGTTTATTCAATTCATTTAAAAGTCTCGTAATTTTCTGCAAGTAACACCTCAAATAAAAGCGTTGGGCCTAATGGCATGTCAAGACGTTTATTCTATTCCTTTTAAATTACGCTACGGCTATAATATAAAGGCCGGCCTGTGCTCATTGACGACTTTCAGAGAACTTGAAAATTTAACGTATGGTTGCTATACCTGGAATTGTATGAAATATGACGTGGAATGTTTACCACATTTGAGCATTTTTGTGATTGGCAACGTAACGCAAATAACCAAATTGAGGCCGAACATTATAACATAGCTATTCCAAAACTTACTTTGTCTTTATTTAAAATTAACTCAAGCAAATATTTTCAATGACTCGAGAAAAGCGTTCGTGCTAGCTGTTCTAAGAGACGGTTCTTGGCGCAAACCTATTTGTAACATTGTTTCGTACGATATTCTTTTCGTGTTGAAATTTAAACAATGCTTCTAAAAAAGATATTTAAAAACAAGTAGGTTTGTAACAGAATCTGTCACTCAACCCGCTTCCACACAACATTTGTGTTCAACAGGAAAAAAAGTCGCCAAACACAATATTAGTTCTATTATAAACATTTACTCTCTAAATTTGGCTAGTTTCATTTTATTTCAAAAATTCAATAATTATTTCTTCAATAATTATTATTGTTTGCAAAAATGAATTTATATTTCAAAGAATAAATATGTAATATTCCTCTATTTCGAATAGAACCAAAACATTTCATATCAACATACAAACAAAGAATCTCTTAGTGAGATATATTTGACGTCATTTCAAACTGATTGATGTGGCCAAAATAAATTTCTTTTAATTTATTTTTTAAAAGAATTAAAGTTTCTCGAATGATTGTTGCGAATGGCAAGGGTGATTTAATTAAAATAAAAATGGCTTCTAATGCTTTTTAAATGAGCATTAAATATTGCAGTTTTTTAAATAATTAAAGTTTTTCGAATTCGAATTTTTTTCTGATATTTTCAATGTCTTCTAATTTCGATGCGCTGAATTTTTTGACGTATCACACTTGCCTGTAGCATTTGTATTTTGGGCTATGGAAGTGGGTGACAGACGGACAAACAGACGGACTGAACGATTATAATACCTTCCACTTTTTAGGTTATAAACGTAGTGTGGAAGCTAAAAACGTGTTTTAAAATATTTGCTTACACAACTATGAAAACCAATAATGACAAATAAACAGTTTATCAGATTTCGCCATTTCAAATTTAGACTTCACCAACTATGTTGAACTTTAGTAACTTGCCGAGCAGAAGCAAAATTACGAGCAAAAAAAAATTGTCTTTTAAAAAGTTATTAAATTCTTAAATTAGTTTCGTTGGAGAGACATGTGAGTTTATTCGATTCGTTTCAGCTTAAATATTTTCCCCGAATTTATCGAAGCAGATATGAATTGTGTACTTGCAAAACTCGCATTCTTAAATGTATAACTAAAATACAGGAGGCGTTCCCTTAATTGGTGACTTTTGATAATGATAAATTCAATTGGACGAAATCGTAAATGAAGGGGTTGAACTCCATATCTTAGTTATACTTAAGCATGTAAGTCTTGCGATTACACTCTTCATATGATGCACTAACCAATAGAGACCATATGCACTCCGCATATGGTCTCGGTTTATTTTATTTTGTACACTATTTTATTTTGAATAATATTTTTGCGAATTATTTAAGTTCAATGAATATGTACTGACATTTTATGTTTTGTTTGAATTTAACTCAACCAATAGTATTAAGGAATCAAGAAAAATTTATAAGACGGCGGTTCTCAATAAAAATCTTAAAACTTGTTACTTAATACATATCTTCTTTTAGATATCATTATTAAAATTACGCAGCATAAATTAATTAATTTACGCAGCGTTCGTTAAAAGTGTTAAATGACGCAGTGGCGCCTTCGATTTAAACAGTCTCAAACCAGTTTATATTTGTCAAGCATTTGGTTGTTCCATTTAATGTTTCTAACTTTTGCTAATGTTAAAGTAATGCAAAAACAATTCCCATTAGTAACACGCCCTGGAAAACAAAACATATATTACTAAATTAAAAAAACAATAAAAAATAATGCAAACGACCTTGATTTAAATCTATTACTAACACGCCCTGAAAAGAAAAAATGTTACATAGATACAAACGAATAAAAATTAATGCAAACGAAACGTAATTATTAACTAAATTATGAACTCTTAACTCTAAAAACTTTTCTCCTCTTGTTCCAAATTTTCTGCACGGCTTCTTCAACTATTAAAAACAGCAATAATTGCCTGGTATGAATAATTGAGGAAATGGCCGCTTATGCGAAATGCCGATACATAAAAAGGTAAACCACAAGTGTTGCCATTTCAGTTTCAAAATGCAGTCTACAGTAGTTTGGCTTTTCCTATAGGCGTAATATTTCAAAGAAAATGCAATTTTAAAGTTGATTATTAATTTTTTGGGACTTAAAATGACCCTTAAAAATGATTCTTAATACGCTTGTTGATTTTGTTAAATTGACTTTTTTTAATTAACGCAGTGACGCCTCCTCCTCCACTTTTTTTAATATAGAGAGAAAACTTATACAAATTTCAGAAATATAGCAAATAAGGAGAATCATTCAGTGTTTTGAAAATACGTTGTTGGTACAGAATGCAAATAAAAACATACTAATAATGATAAAGTATATCAGATTTAGCCATTCTAAATTTAGCTTTCACCAACTAAGTTTGAAATTAGTAACTTGCCAAGTGAAAATAAAATTAAAAGATAAATGGCCGTTAATGAAATGATTGTGAACTTAAATTGATTTTTAAAAGAAGTTTCTTGCATAAGCAAAGATTGATATTTGATCAATTTGCACAATAGTTGTTCCAAAAATTGTAAATGTTAATCTGAACTTATATGCTTAAATGTTAAATGTTTAATGCGAAAAAAACTAAATTCCCCATTAGGTAACTTTTAACGCTTATCTCATGCGGAACTTTAACAAAACATTATATTTATCTAAAATTTAAAAAATAAGCAATATAAAAAAAACTGCAACTTTTATTTCGTTTTCATTTGGTTTAAATTCTATCTGAAGCATTTTGAATGGCATATTCTTACTTCCCCTGTTTCATTTTACATTAGACAAAAAAATTACTGCTATTTTTTTATTATTATTATTTAAGCATACTTAGGTTAACTCACGATAAATTATTTAATTATTAAGTAGCTTTCCTAAAGCATTAAAATTTAAACAATGATTCGATATTAAAAATGGGAAATATTTTATTTGTTGATTCATTAGGTGTTTGGTGGCTTTATTAGTTTTTTCACAACAATAAAAAACTGATAATGTTAAATAAACAGTACTTATATCCAGCTTCGCCAATAAAACTCTAGCTTTCAATGACGAAGTTCAGCATAGCATTTTCTCAAATAAAAATTAAATTTAGTAAATAATTTCCATTAAAGAATTAATCATAAACTTAGATTTGCTTCAAAAAGAAGAATCTTGCAAAGGTACGATTGACATTCCGCTAATTTTCCTAATATTTTCACGCATTTACCGAAATCGATTTAATATCATGGGATGAATGAATGCTTAAACTAGGTAAATAAAATTAGTTGTTTCCGAGAAAACTTCCGAATTCTATGATTCTTTGTAAATATTTCATCTAAAATTTCAAAAAGCACTTGTAAATATATTTTTAACTTGTTAGTTGCGATAACTGTAATAGCAATAGCCAAATCTGTAGTTACCTAATTGTAGTACTCATCAAATTTATTTTTTCTTGTACTTTAACAACGTATCGTAAATAAATTGAAAACGTTATGAATTTAACATTTGGATTTATCCGCACAATTGTTGTATAGATAAATTAATTTGAGGTAATTCAAAATCTCAGAATCAACATTCAATATTTCCACGGTAAACTATCTCATACGAAACTTAATAGTAATTAAGAGCAAGTCATTAATAGAACCCCTAAAACTTACATAAATATTAATAAATAAGACATTTTTATGTTCAAAATTTAAATAGGATTTCGTAGTTAACCCGTTTAATTTCGCTTCAGATAAAAAGTATGAAATATTTTATTAATAATTTTAACTATGTAATTTGGCAATTATATTTTTAATAAAATGGTTTTTAATAAATTTCACTTATTGTTCCACTAGTATTTCATCTTAAGCCATTTTGAGTAAAGTATCGGTAAATTATATATGGTTTTCATATTATGATCATACATAAATAAAAGCCTTGTGCAATTGAATTGACTTCGTGGAAAATTTGTCTTATATTGATTTTTTTTATAGTGTCTGAAGGAAAAATTTCTGATCCAGGTGAAATTTGTTTGGTGGAGTAAGGAGTTGGTGGCTGGCTCATCGTTATGAAAAGTCTTCATATAAAAGAAAGAAGGTAGTATACCAGATACTATCAAGGATACCAAAGAAAACGTTATTACTTGCTCTACTATCAAGAAGTTTGTTTGGTGGAGTAAGGGGTGGTGACGGGCTCAGCGTTATGAAAAGTCTTCATATAAAAGAAAGAAGGTAGTATACCAGATACTATCAAGGATACCAAAGAAAACGTTAGTACTTGCTCTACT
This sequence comes from Oedothorax gibbosus, assembly GCA_019343175.1. NCBI lineage: Eukaryota > Metazoa > Arthropoda > Arachnida > Araneae > Linyphiidae > Oedothorax > Oedothorax gibbosus. The sequence continues at coordinate 588,689 of JAFNEN010000143.1, forward strand.
ATCAAGAAGTTTGTTTGGTGGTGTAAGGGGTTGGTGACGGGCTCAGCGTTATGAAAAGTCTTCATATAAAAGAAAGAAGGTAGTATACCAGATACTATCAAGGATACCAAAGAAAACATTAGTACTTGCTCTACTATCAAGAAGTTTGTTTGGTGGAGATGATTTTAAAATTTGAAAAATATATAAGGTGGTAGGGTGTATAAATAAAATTGTACAACTATTTGAAGATCTGGATATTCAGTGTTTTGAAACTATACACTGTGACCACTAGTATGCCCAATCGATTAATTAAACTGTCTTTATTAAATTTAAATTAATTTCTCCTTGATTAATTTTCTTTTTAATATTAACTTATAGATAAATATAATGAAAACCCAAATAGTAGGTTTTGTTAAAATAACAGTTCATAATGGCTGTTTTTATTTAATACTACAGCATCCGATTTTAATATAAAATGAAACGATTAAGAAAATAATCGTAATTTATATAAAAACTCAATCGACTATTTATTTATATACATTTCATTCATTAAATTTGTTTTTTTAAGTAATTAACTATTTAAAAATTATTTTATTTTCACAAATCTTAATATGGTGCTCATAAAAATCATATGACGGCTTATAAAATTTAAAAAATTATTATTTCACCCACGGTTTTTTATTTTCCGTATTTGATATTTAGTAAAAGCTTTTTAAAAATTAAATCCAGTTTTTTATCACTAGCATTCAAATTAAACTATTTTTACAAAGAACTAACATTCAATAAACATATACGAAAAAATTATAAATATTAAAACGTAAGTTTTTTTTTTTAATTAAAAAATTTAAAAATTTTAACTTTTTTTCAAAATGCTACTCCTCTTACAATTTAAAGAATTTTGTAATGGATTTTTTTTCAAAATGTTCCCACAACATTTATTAATAAAAGTTGGTATGGATATTGAGCTATCAGTTAAACAAAAAAAGTTATGTAGCTTTATGTATAAAAATGGTCAAAAAATAAGATTTTTTGTAACTTTTCACCTTCATGATTTTTAAAAAAAAAATCTATTTACAGTAGACCTTATCCTATACCAACTTTTGTTAAACGCATATGTTTCAACACTGAAAAAAAATTTGGAGATCTACATTAATTTACCTAAAAGCCTTAGGGTTTTAACCATTCACAAGCTGGAAAAATTAAAAATTTAAAAAATCAACATAAAATTTCACCATTTTACCAAACCACCATTACATTTTCAATAAACCTCCACCATTATAAAAGAATCCTGTTTTTGCAATATCCTTAGCTCACAGGATTCGAGCACGTTTAATTATTTTCTGGATAGCCTTAAATTTTGGGTAATGCGTCCCCTTAAAGCATTTATAAAGGCTAAGGCTCTGTTCGTCAGTCTGTCTGTCAACCACTTTTATAGCTCAAAATATAAAGGCTAGGCTACGGATAGCAATGGTGATACATCAAAAAGTTCAGCGCATCGAAATTAGAAGACATTGAAAATGCGAAGTACTGAAATTTTTGTGAGTTAATGTGTTTTTTAGACTCTTAAATATTAAGTGCGGAAGCAGTTCTAAATGACAGTTTCTGTCACAAACTTATTTGTTTAGTCTTTCATGTGTTGAAACCGCATGCTGCATTAAAAAAAGCCTCAGTACAATCTATTTTCCCTCACACGAAAAATGAAAAGTTAAACAACGGTTTTTTAAATGCTATTTATAAGTACCGTGGGGCCATCACTATATGAGGCAGGATAACTAAAGAAAAAGTTTTAGGAAAAAATTTTACCTTTATGGACTTTAATGTGCTAAAACCGAACATGTCAATCAAAGAGTTCCATCTTTCCTCGTTTTCTCCAAATTGAAAAATGGAAAGTGAAACAGCGTCTTTTAAGTAGTACTTATGAGTACCATCAGTAGAAAAAGAGTTAAATCTTAATTTTTAAAGATTTCTTTAACTTTTTAATAACGTAATATCCGAATAAAACTCCCGCGTAAGCAAGAACCGCATTTGCTGCAAGTAACACCCATAATAAAGGCGTTGGGCTTGATGAACTTTACAATTATTCCGGCCTTTTAATTTTAAGGATTTAATTGTGATAAATAATATCTAAATTACTTCCGGACACAAAATACGCCCTCGAGCCTTATAACCTACTAACACATTATCTTCAAAACTAGTTTTACATTAAAACTAAAACTTAAACAAGTAGGTTTGTAACAGAATCTGTCACTTAACTCGCTTCCACATATTTGTGTTTAACAGGAAAAAAACGCGCCAAACACAACATTAATTCTATATTTAACATTTACAAGCTAAATTTGGCTAGTTTCATTTATTTTATTTCGAAAATTCAATAATTATTACTTATCGTTTGCAAAAATCAATTTATATTTTAAAGAATAAATATGTCATATTCCTCGCTTTTAAATAGAATGAAAACATTTCATATCAACATACAAGGATTCCGTAGTGAAATATATTTGACGTCATTTCAAACTGATCGATGTCGCAAAAATAAATTTATTTTAATTTATTGTCTAAAAGAATTAAAGTTTCTCGAGCGATTGTTGCGAATGGCAAATGTGATTTAATTCTAATAAAAACAGGGCCTTTAGCTATTTGTAATTCAAAGTTTTTAAACGCCAAAATTAACTATTTTCATTAATCTTCTTTCTCAGATTTAATAATTAGACTTTATCGTTTGCTAAATTTGTTTAAAGTTCGAAGAATAATTATGTAATCTTTTAATAAATATTTTTGTCGCCACAATTTCCCATTTACATTTCTTTCGAAAATTCACTTATTTATAGTTTGTTAAATTAATTTACAGTTCAAAAAATATATAATTTGTACAATTGATGCTTTAAAAATAAAAGCGAAACTTAGCATATTTTTTTATGCCAAGTTAGAATTCTCTATGCATCTTTCTTCATACATACGTATAGAACCATTAAAAGAACTCTATTGTGATAATACAACAATCCAAACAGAATTATATCACATAAATAAATATTTTTTCAAGTGTGTTTATTTTTATTTTAACAAAAGTTTCTCGTGCGTTTAACGAAATGGCAACAGTGAAAATATTGAATAAAAATGGAATTTGCATGTTATTTCAATGTAGATTAAATTTTTAGTTATTTAAATTTTAAATAAGCTTCTAGTTTAAATTTTTAATGAAATTTGGCATGTAGCCAAATCTGATTTTTTGCTTCAAAATGACGTATCCCACTTGTCTGTGGGACTTGTGGATGACAACAGTGAAAATATGAATAAAAATAGAATTTGCATGTTATTTCAATGTAGATAAAAAATATTTAGTTATTTAAATTTTAAATAAACTTCTAATTTAAATTTTTTTAATGAAATTTGGAATGTAGCCTAATCTGATTTTTTGCTTTAAAATGACGTATCCCACTTGTCTGTGGGACTTGTGGTTCTTTCTGTGAAAGTGGGTGACAGACAGACGGACGGACAGACAGACGGACTGAACGATTATAAAACCTTCCACTTTTTACGTTATAAACGTAGTGTGGAAGCTAAAAATAATAACTCAATTACCTAATATGAAATATAAGGTAATGAAAATATTGAGACGAGGTCGAAAAATTTTGTGTTTTCTGCGCGTTTTGAAGGGTGCTGTTCTAAAAAAGTGGTTTTTGAAAATTGGTCCGTCGGATTGAAACCCTTTTACAGCTCAAATTTGAACTTCAAATTTGATATGCGAGTTCCTAGTACAGCTGGGGGGAAAAACGATCCACCCTTCGTTTTTCGGCTGCTATTGGTCAAGGAATTTTGTGAAAGGTGTCATTTTTCAGGAAATAGCGTGAGGAATTGAGAACTGGCCACACAAAAATTATATAAGGGGTCGTCTAGATATTAAAATGAGTACCAACTTTGAAAATTCCAACGGCAACACACAATTTTTTTACATAAAAATGTTTATCATCTTCAAAATACCCCAGATCCAAATGAAAATTAATTAATTTTTGCATTATTTGTTGAGATATAAGCATTCAAAGTTGAACGCCCATAATGTTATTATTTGTGTAACGTTACTCTATAATTTGGTTGGTAGCCAACAGCTGTCGGTTAACTGAAAATGTTATTTCTTATATTTTAAATGCATATATTTCTGTTTTAAAAGGTTATGAATTGCTCCTCCATGCTTTAAATTTTAAAAACAAAGATTTTTTTTTCATTATATACTTCTTAATTTTCCAAAAACAAATTACACAAGTTTTTTTTATCATTTTTTTTATTTTTAATATTTTTTTATTTAAATTTAAATAAGAAAAAATAAAACATGAATGGCAATCGCAAATTTTTTTTTTACATAAATCGATAAAGTAGGTCAAGTAGAACCAAAATCCCGAATTTTTCAATTCAACAACAATTATTTGCCGAGTTATTGTAAAAATACTGAAAAAAAAACGAATTTTAGGGACCGTGTAAAAAATTACTTGGAAAATTTGATCCTAACTTGCATTATCGTTTGGTGGTTGAAAAGCGTTTATTGGTAAATGTTTATTTAAATTATTGATGTGTCTGTCAAATGTCTAAAAAATATTTTCTTGTTTCAAGTGCATACAATGTATTTTGTTTGTATAATTAACATTAAATTATATCGATTACTATATTTTTAAATGTATGTTATTTCCGAAACAATTTCCAAAAGTGTGTTTAATATTAAAAATTAAATACCCCAAAATATTATTGGAATTCGGTGTTAAGTATATTTCCTTGTTACTACATTGATTATTTAAAATGATTAGGGCCCACTGCCTTGGTTAAAAATCATTGCCAAATCATTCTGCGTAATTTTATTTTGCTTTCCAATATCGTGTTCAGGTCGTAACTCTCATTTTGAAATATGTGGTTTATATTAACGATAAAGTGAGCTGAATTTTAAACAAACTTTTTGTAGCAATATGAATGAAACAAAAATTTGCATAAAATATAAAACATAAATGCAATAATCATGTTTGTCTATCTGATTATAACTAATAGCATTTGAAAATCTGCTGTTCGATCAATAATCTAATCGTATATGTGACTTAATTTAAAATTGAAACTTTTCCTCGCTTAGTCTTTATTTTATTTCTGAATATTAAAATCCAAAATTTAAAAAAAAACATTTAAAAAATTACAATATTAGTGAAGAAGGTTTAATTCTAGCATCCGTTGGCGAGATTATGTTAACCCTTTTGTTAGCTTGTCGTTTCGAAAAGACACCCTAAATATTACTTTTTTCAATTTGGAGATTTCCCCCAAAACGAGTTCAAAATTAATGCTTTAATATCTCAGCAAATAATCAAAAATAAAAAATTCTTTTTTATATCTGGGGTATTTTGAAGGTGCTGAACATTTTTGTGTAAAAAATTAGGTGTTGCTATTGGAATTTTCAAAGTTGGTACTCATTTTAATATGTAGACGACCCCTTATACAATTTTTGTTGCCAGTTCTCAATTCCTTACGCTATTTCCTGAAAAATGACACCTTTCACAAAATTCCTTGACCAATAGCAGCCGAAAAACGAAGGGTGGATTGTTTTTTCCCCCCGGCTGTACCTGTCGGACCTCATAGTAAGGTTGTCGAAAAAGTTGCGCATGCGCAAAGAACTATTTAGGTTTTAAAGGTATTGCTTAAAAGCGAAAAAAGCTACGGTCTTCAAATTCAACTTTGGTGAACGTGTTATCAGTACCTGTATCAGGCGTCATAATACGGTTTTCGAGAAAATTGCGTATGCACAAGGGGTAGCTTCCATAGAACTTTTTAGGTTTTAAAGTTATTGAAACTACCTTATAAAGGTATGTAATTACCTTTAAATGTGTGTATTGATTTATTGATCGGTAATTGAAAAGTTAGTAGTGTTATATACCTCTAGTTTTTATTTTTAAATAATATGCTTTCACAAATTTTATTTCATAATAATAGTACGATTCTGTTCTCAATAATAGTAAGATTCTATACTATTCTCTCTTAAATACTGACTTTCATCTACTTGGCCTTTAAAGGCGTTGCACAAGGAATTTTGAGCACGTTTTTTTTTGGTTATAAAACTTTTCAAAATATTATGACAAAATATATTTTTAAAAACGCAAAAACAAACGTTTATTAATTACTCATCATATATTGTTAAATTTTGTTAATCATATACTAGACTTTTTTAAGGAATTATATATAGAAATAACATTATTACTATAAACGTCATATACGCTTTTTTTTAAGCATCAAATGTGTCTTCAGATTTGTTTAAATAAATAAAATTAGCAATACTAAACTATTTTATTGTACTGTTTATTTTAAAATTTAAAATATTATTCAAACTGTAAATGAATATAATGAAGGAAGTGATGAAGTACATTTTATAGAATATTCAATTCCAACACTTTCAAAAGAGTTTTGAACAATCAGTCTAAATTTGCCGTGTCTTGTCAAGTTGAGAAGGTAGTGAGGTTGAGAGGGAACAAGTCAAGAAAAGAATTTTAGAGGAACAGCAAATTTTCTTTGAACGTCCTACATTGTATGTACATAACTTAAAAGACCTTCAATGTATAAATTTAACAACCTATAAAAATAAATATTAAGAAACACTTTCGAAGGAGAAATAAATCAATCCTTCTACAATTTTGTACAGTCACACTGAATGTCCAAGAACATTTTTCAAAGTGTTTGCTTGCAGTGAATTGATAGTGGGATTAGGTTAGGTTGAAATGTTGTAGCACTAGAACTACACGAGGGCTATTGGCTATGGCTTCGTAATTTAGTAACGCAGTCAAGTGACACACTAATAGTGCTGCAGAAACGCATCGGTACAGTGCCCGTAAATTTTTGAAAGTCAGAACAAGCAAGTTTGAACTTTAAAGCACGGTTCTTTTCTTTCTTTAATTAAAAAAAATCACATATATATATTTTTTATTTTTGGTTTGCAAATTTTAACTTTCCAGAGAAAATCAATTCTTCTTATATTTACAAGTACTATTGTAGATATATTATATTTCTATTTGTAATTCACCAGTTTGAATCACCAAATACCACCTCTTTGTTTAATTTTACACTGACATCTGGCATAATGGTAGAGAAGATTTTTGGACCTAATGCATGTAAATAAATAGTCAAAAGATGGCTGATTGCTTCTCTACCCTACTTTTTAAAATGATATTTCAAAGAAAATGAAACTTTAAGGTTCAATTACTAAAAGAACCCTGTCTCCCCCTTTAAAAAAAATGCCTACACTATGTGAAACTGCTAATTGAGAATTTTGAAAATCATCAATTTAAACACCTTCAACTATTGTCGATTTCATTATTTACATTTACAGAAAAATTCTGAATTTTTTTTAAGAATGAACTCAAATTATATATAAATATATATTTATTAAATATACAGAAAATGTATAAGTATTTGTTTTTTAATTCAACTTCAATATAAACTATTTACATAAGTAGAAACTGTGTATAGTACAAGATAATAAAAAGTATTGACTTAAAATAGCACTACATTCATTCAGTTTTCTTCAAAGCTAATTTTTCGTTGTCTTCCTAAAGATGAAAAAATATATTATTAGAAACAAGAATTATTACATTTCCTAAAAAAATAAATTTAAACTTTTTCAAAATATAAAGAGTTTGTAAATATATCACTTAATGTCAATTGGATAATATAAAATAAAAATCTATTTGCAGAAAATAACTAAGATACTAAAAAATCTTATTTCTTGGATAGCCTAAATTTTAAGTCTATATATGTAATTTTTACAGTTCATTTTAAATATTCAGGATCAAGGGTTGCCAAGAATTAATTTTTCGACTTTTTCCAGGGTTTTTTTTTATATGAATCGAGTTTCATCATACATAAAATTATAACAATCTGGAAAATTAAGACTTTTTTTGTGTTCATTAATTTTTTTAAGGAAGGGTAATTTAAACATAAAAAAAAATTCCAAAATTTAAAAATACCAATACAAATATTCTATTCTGAAACTTTTTTTGACTATTAAAAAGTTCATTTATTACACTTTTTCATATTATTGAGTTAGAAATTATTTTTTTCATACCAGGATATTTTTAAAAAATTATTTATAATTGATCCTCACTCTTAATAAATCGAATCACATGATCTTTGTTAGTTGGTCTAACAGTAGCTTGCTTTGAACAGTTTTACAGCAATGATTATATTTTAATAAGTGATGTTAATAAAACTAAAATCTTTAGGAAAGAACTATCTAAAGATAATCAAGATATTTATATGTACATGCACATTTTTATCAACTTAATTACAAGAAATTCATTAAATGTTTGACATTTGAAGGAATAAAAAAAACACTAGTGAATCAATAAAAATTGATACAGAATATTAAATACTTTTAGATCTCTGAAAAATTAAATAACTGAATCACTCATCAATGCAAGTCGAAATTCAAAAAAACTATTTTTGTTCTAAAATATTAACAGTATTGGTAGTAAACTTTATTGAACACGAGAGCAAAAGTGGTTTTGCCAGAATTCAAACAAATAATTTGGATTTTTACACAACTAAACAATTACAAAAGATAATCAGTAATGGGAATATCATAAAAAAATGACTTACTTTATGTAAAATATATGATAAGAAGACATCGTAGGCTAAGCAGAGTCCACAAACGTACAAAAACCTAAACTGTACTGGAACATAGAAGAAATTCAAAGCTTGAAGAGGTGCATATACTAGCCAGTCAGCCTTTATTAAGGTATAATAATATTAGTATACAACAACAAAAAAATGCATAATGTAGACATGCACAGTCACATAGACATACACAGTACTGTACTTTTAGCTAGGTAGTTTTTATATTATTTAAGAAGAAAAAATTTAAAACAACATGAATACAATGGTAGGACATACATAAATTAATATTATTCATAACATAAATTATTTATAATGAAATCTTTAAAATAATTTGTTGTTTGTTTAAAATAATTTGTTAGACAAAAGATTTTTTCTTAAATTGTCATTTCTTGAGTTCTAGCTTAAGCCAACTGGTTTGAAGAAAAAGTTAAAAATCTGCACCTTAGAAAAGGTATTGATTTAAAATTAATTAACTAATGCTTGTTCATGAGAATATACGTGTGATTTCATTGGGGATGATTCTATTATGCAATTTCAGATAGAAGGAAATTAAAAACTCCCAATTTTGCAAGTTTGTGATATTCACAGCCCTCATTTTTCCCATGAAAACATTTTACCATAAATCTAAGTACAATAGTGGCTGTTTGGACCATTGTCATACTAGAGCAAAAAATACGAGAAAGATTTTGAACTATGTTAATAGTAGCTAGAAGTGTCCACTCATTGGCTCCCAAGCTCATTGTGTCAACACTTCTTTAAGGGGCTCCAGTAGTCGAATGGCTAAAGTGTTTGTCCTAAAGAATGACTTTCATCAAGAGGGCTGGTCTGCTGGTTTGTTGTTTTTCTGACTACTGATAATAAAAAGTCTGGGATACTCAGGTCGAACTTGAATCGTTTGCCAAAGAATTAACAATACATTTTATTTAAAAAAATTCAACTATAATAAGCTGTCTGTTAACATTATTTAATTTTCAAAAAGTTTTGGCAGACACTCTTTTTGACCTATTGCCACACTATAGCAGGGTATGCACTATGCATAATAAAATTCATAACTATTTTTTTAAATATAGAACTTTGAGACATTATACTATATATGTTCACCAAATCAATTTACATTAGAACAGAAATCTATGTAACAAATTTACTTTGGGCTATTTACAAATAACCCAAAGTTAATTTTACCCACAGACAATCCACAGCAACAAAATAATATTAATTTTCAATGTTAATATTTAATAGGTGAAATGATAACCTTACTTATACTTACAGCACATACAACAACAAAATTTTTCTTGAACTCTTCAAAACTAGTTTTAGGGGACTTTCCTTCCAAGTAGCCATTAGCCATGAAGAAGCCAAAGACTATTGGAGGTCCAATAAGCATTTCTAGAAATATCTTTTTTCCAACCTGCTTTTTTGATGTACCAGGGAATCTTGTATCTAGGAACCTGTACCAATAGTGGCCAGCAAAACCGAATACACTTCCAGATAGCATCATGTTTCCTGAATACAAACACAAACAATATTAACAAAAGAGCAAATGTAAGTGCACTAGATAAATAAAAGGCATAAAAAAGTATTTTTTAGTTGAAATTTTTAAAAAATTCATTACCTACTAATAGAAACAAACACTATTTTTTTAAGAATAAATAACTAAATCGCTTCTGTGAAAAAATATATATTTCAGAAAATTATCACATATTCAGTATTATATTTCATAATCAAAATGCTAAATTTACAGCATTTTCTAAATAAAATCAAATAGATATTTTTGGCAAATCCTTATTTTTAAGAGTGAAAACCAGATCTCAGGTAGTTATGTAACATAGTTATAACCTGTCTGCAAATGCTTGCCTGCTTTTACTCTACAATAATAATTTGGAACAGCTATGCTATAATGGCCGGTCTCGATTTGGCGATTTGCATTATGTTGCCAAGCAATGAACAAAAATTTCGAAATGTGGTAAACATTCAACTTCATACAACTCAATAAGTATCAGAGAATTAAGAATTATGAACAGACTGGCCATTATATCATAGCTGCAACTAATATTTCCCAGAAGTTTTATAAGTGTAAGCGTTAAAAAATGGGCCGAGGTCACTTCAAAATATCCTTGACATCTGATCAACAGTGAAAATTCGAAAAATAATAAAATTCAGATTTAAATGGGTTTATTTTACCAGTTCGTTTCTTTTCATATTCCTTTTCGTGATAAAATCGTTTCTCAACATTCTGTTGTATAACATCCCCTGCCCCTAGAAAAAATATTCCTAGAGTTGTATTTGTAACTAATAAGTGCTTAGAAAATAAACGGTCCACAAATTTCTGAACCCGGCCAAAAAGTCTCATGGTCTAGTGGTCCTCTAGCAACAAATAGAACTTTAACAACAATTGGACTCCCAGAACACAAATTATTTTTGGATTAAAACGATTTTTTCTTCAAAAGGCTTTTTTAATAAAAATAAACTTTTTATTCACGTTCTCTGTTAGTTTTTCTAATTTAATTTCATCATTTCAAAACCAGACCACAACAGAATGACAAAAGTAAATAAACCAAGGTGTTGCCAGATTTATTATAAAAATGTGCTTACATGTATTAAAAGGTTGAAAAAAATTTGCACTAAGGCTACACAATGGCTGTGTCAGAATGTAGCCTTGGAGTTGGAGTGTTTCAAGTACCCTTTTGTTTTTCCGCCAATTTCAT